>JAODKE010000037.1:492340-505763 GCA_026779605.1 Mormyrus hasselquistii
TGTCTCTGTCAGAGGGGAACAGGAAGGTGACACGGGGGGCAAAGCAGCCATATCCTGATCATCCAGAGAGATTTGACAGCTGGGACCAAGTTCTGTGCAGAGAGAGTCTGACTGGTCGCTGTTACTGGGAGGCTGAGTGGAGTGAAGATGGTGCTGATATAGGAGTGACTTATGAAGGAATCGGGAGGAAAGGAGGGAGTTATGACTGTGGGCTTGGATTCAATGACAAATCATGGATGCTGTGCTGCTCTCCTGACAGATACTCTGTCCATCACAATAATAAACAGACTGACATACTCATAGAGCCCTCAGGCTCCCGCAGAGTAGGAGTGTATCTGGACCAGGCAGCTGGTACTCTGTCCTTCAACAGAGTCTCCTCTGATGGACTGACCCTCCTGTACAGCTTAACCTCCTCATTCACTGAACCCCTCTATCCAGGGTTTGGGGTTTATTCTCTAAACTCCCCCGTGTCCCTGTGCATGCTGGGATAGCTCACAGTGCGATAGAGGAATCATTTTTACCTTATTATATGTCACTGCTTCTCGATCCATGGTGAAAAGGTCAGATCTCTGCTTTTTAACAAGTATGACTCTTTTTACTCTGTCTGAAGAACTTCCTTCTTTCTGGCTGTCGGCGAAGGTGGACGCACTTCTCTCCTCCCCTCATCTTCCCTGCTTTGCTACTCTCATCTCGTCTAGTCTACTGTAGTGACCATGTGCTCTGCTGAGGTGTTTTTTAGGTTCCTAAAATGTACTCCCTAGTGGAGTGCAGTCTGGGGGCTTTTTTTTATTCTCCTCATCTCTCCTCATATATATTGGTTTTTCTCTATTTTTTCTTATCTTAAACTGGCGCTGGTGAGGTCGGCCGCCGTTCTTAAGCATTTTACTGCATATCATACTTGTATGATTGTGTAGTAACAAATAAATTTGAACTTGAATATGTTAAACAAAAATAAGTGACTGGGTTTTGCAAGCTGAACAAACATGGAAAATGACTTTTTCCTCTCTGATTAAAATATAATGGGGACTTCCGGTAAGTGCTGTACTGAGTAGACGTGTATTCCACTCGCTTTACTACACTGTACCATATTTATCTTACAAACCTCCTCCTTTTTGTTCTGAAATCCAGATTTAGTTATTTTCACGTGTTTTAATTTTAATCCACCAGTAAAATGTCTAGATCGAAAGGTAAATCCGAACAAGAGCAAGAAAACTCACCGCCGACGGCACCTGTAACTATAGCGCAGATTAGCCTTTTGCTACGCTGCGCTGTCTGCGGATTTTAAGGCTTCTTTTGAAAACTTGCCGTCTAAGCTGGACAGCATTCAGTCTGCAGTGCAGGACCATAGTCTACGCATCAGTTCTCTCGAGCTTGCACATACCGATTTCAATCAACGTTTAGACCAGATTAAGGCTGAATGCTCTGCGTTCCAAACAGAGAACGGGTGGCTAAAATCCAAGATGGCAGATCTGGTGGGACTCAGCAGACGCCAGAACATTCGGATTGTGGGTTTACCTGAAACTATTGAGGGTCCGCGTCCCACTACTTTTTTCTCCAAATTCCTCGTTGATGTCCTTGGATCGCAGGTGCTTGCTTCTCCGCCGGAGCTGGACAGGGCGCACCGGAGCCTAGCTACTAAGCCACCCCGGCCGGAGGGAAACCCCGAGCGGTTATCCTGCGTTTTCATCGTTACCAAATAAAAGATCTGGTGATTCGCGAGGCACGTAGGGGAGATGACCTGATCTATAATGGCCATAAGATTCGGCTTTACGAGGACTACACCCCCGAAGTGGTAAGGCAACGAGCGGAGTTTAAGGGTGCCATGGCGGAGCTCTACAAGCGGGGATTCCGGCCTGCACTCCTCTATCCAGCTAAACTGCGCATTGTTCTGCCGACCGGGGAGAGAAAGTGGCTGCAGTCTGCTTCGGACGCAGACAGATTTGTACAAGACTTGGGCAGGGACTAACTATTCTCTTTCACCTCAGTGATCCAGTAACCGTCTTATCGCAGGGTGGATGGTCAGGACACGCTTTATAACGCCTCAGTGCCTTCTTAGGATTCAAATGATGTTTATTGGTATTCTTTCTTTTTCCTCATTAATGTTGTGCACTGTTAACTATTCTTATTGATAATCTGAGGTCAAATTTACCTTTTTATTTATTTTTTTCTGACATGTGTAATCTTTAATTAATCATTGAGGAACCCTCTTTGGTTTTGAGGTGTTTGCCTTATTTTCTGGACTGGAATGTTTATCTCATCGATCAAGGTTAAATTTTTTTCTCTTTTTATAATATTATGAGGTCAGTGTGGTAGGGTTTGAGTTAGAAGGTTCTAGATGCTGCTCTTCTTCGTCTGGGGAAGGAGACTAAGTCGGTGGGGGGGTGGCGGTGTTCTGGCCCATGTTTGCTATATATTTTTTTTTGTTTGTTTTTGTTTTTTTCGCTTTCTTTTGCTCTTTTTCACGTATTAGGTTATATTGCGATTGTTATGTGCCGTGTCCTTCACATTGTCGGTGCTTAATGTGCTGCGATGTTTGCTCTGCCCTTTCCTGCCAATACGGGACCATAGCTGTACAGTAACGTTACCTAGAAAATGCCAGTGTGGCTGACAGTAACACTGTGGGCAGTCCGATTAGACTTTTGTCCTGGAATGTAAAGGGTATGAATAGCCCAGTCAGGAGATCTAGACTTCTCAGTCCTTTGAAACGTCTCAAAGCAGAAGTGATTTTTCTTCAGGAGACTCATTTGCGCATTAAGGATCAGAAAAGACTTGAGACACCGTGGATTGGCTACATCTTTCATTCCAATTTTGATTCCAGAGCGAGGGGTGTTTTAATTTGTAATAAATTACATTTCTCACTTTCTAAGATAATAACTGACGAAAATGGGAGGTTTTTTAATTATTGTAGGGACTATCCTGCACAATCCTGTTGTTTTCGTGAATGTTTATGCCCCAAACTTTGATCACGCCCAGTTTGCTAATAACCTTCTGAGGATGATCCTCAATTTGAATTCACACTTTCTGATTTTTGGGGGGGATTTAAACTGTGTTATTGATCCGGTACTAGATAGATCTGCCTCCAGTATAAAAACCCCATCTGCTATGTCCAAGTCATTTTCAGACTTTATGACTCAAAATGGATACATTGATCCATGGAGATTTCGTAATCCACAAGCCAGAGAATATTCTTTTTTTTCTCATGTTCATCACACATATTCCCGTATAGATTCTTTTTTTATTAACGGCTCTTTAATTTCAAAAATCCATAATTCTGAATATCTCCCAATTGTTATCTCAGATCATGCACCTTTGGTCCTAGACATCGCTTTGTCTTCCTACCATACAGACTCTGCCTTTTGTGAATATATTTCAGTTTCTATTGATGATTTTTTAATTACTAATAAGTCGGATACCATCTTGAATTCCTTACTATGGGAAACCCTTAAGGCTTACCTAAGAGGCCAGATTATTTCATATTCGTCTCACCTGTCTAGGTCCAAGAAAGCCAAACTAAAAGACCTTTCTACGGAAATTCTTAAACTTGATCGCCGGTATGCCCAGAAACCTTCTCTTGAAGTATATAAGCAACGTCTGCAACTTGAATTTGACTTGATGTCAACGAATGAGGCAGAGCAGCTGTTATTACAGTCTCATGGTAGCTATTACTGTATGAATACAAGGAGAAAGCTTCTCGTTTGTTAGCTCATCAACTAAGGCATCGTTCTGCCGCCCGTCACATTATGCAAATTAAAAATACATCAGGGATTTTGACATCTGACCCAATTGAAATAAATTCTGTCTTCAAAGCATTTTATACCAGTCTTCTCACATCTGAATTTCCACCCAAATCGGGATATATGCAGCAGTTTTTTGACAATTTAGTTGTCCCCACAGTTGAGGCTGAAAATGCTGTTGAAATTGATGCCCCCCTTAATTTGGATGAGGTTATATCTTCGATTAAGTCCCTACAATCCAGTAAATCTCCTGGTCCTGATGGGTTCTCTTCGGATTTTTATAAGAAATTTTATCCCGAACTTGCCCCGTTACTCTTGTCTGTTTTTGTGGAGTCGTCGGAGCAAGGCTCTCTCCTCATGACACTGAGAAAGGCCTTCTATCTCACTATCACTTAAGGAAGCGAAGGATCTTCTTGTATCTCTTATAGATCCATAAGCCTCCTTAATGTGGATATGAAAATTCTGGCCAAACTGTTAGCCTCTTGCATAGAAAGAGTCCTCCCGTCTATAATATCGGATGAACAGACAGGTTTTATCAAAGGTAGGCAATCCTTTTCTAATATTCGTACCCTCTTCAATATATTGTACTCCAAACCTCATAGTAATCTCCCTGAAGTGGTCATTTCATTGGATGCCGAAAAGGCTTTTGATAGAGTGGAGTGGGAGTACCTTTTTGCAGTTCTGAAGAAATTTGGCTTTGGCGATTAGATTTATTTCTTGGATTGGTCTCCTGTATACTTCCCCCCTAGCATCTGTTTGCACCAATAACATAAAATCTTTTTTTTTTTTTACTCTACAGTATCACGTGGCACACGTCAAGGCTGTCCTCTCTCCCCCTTATTTTTTGCTTTAGCTATAGAGCCACTCTCAGTAACTTTCAGGACCTCCCCTTTGTTACAAGGCGTGACTCGTGGGAGTACAGAATATAGGGTGGCTTTATATGCAGATGATTTTCTTCTGTATTGCACAAATCCAACTAATTCTCTGACTTCAATTTTGACAATACTACAGGACTTTGGTTCCTTTTCTGGTTATAGGCTTAACATACACAAAAGTGAATGTTTGCCTATAAACAGAGCTGCAAAGCAGCTCAAACAGGCTGACCTTCCTTTCCACCTAAGTTATGCTGGTTTAAAATATTTGGGAGTGAATGTGACCAGTTTGCCTAAGGCTCTACGGGCTGCTGATTTCCATCCTCTAATGTCTCATATAAGGTCTGCTTTTCAAAGATGGGCTAATTTGTCGGTATCTCTTTGGGGCAGGATCAATATAGTAAAAATGAATGTTTTACCCAAATTTTTATACCTTTTCTAATGTATCCCTCTGTTCTTACCCAAATCTTTCTCTAAATCTATTGATCAAATGATCTCTTCATTTATTTGGAGAGGTAAAACTCATTATTACAAAAATGCAGGCTCAGTGGAGGTCTGTCTTTACCCAATTTGATATTTTATTATTGGGCAGCTAACATTCAAAAATATATTTACTGGTTAAAAGACCCTCAGGCAATTTGGTGTCAGTTAGAAGCCAAGTCATGTTTCTCGACCTCCCTCCCCGCTTTATTATTCTCATCTATCCCTGTGTCCCCGTCTCAGCATACAGATAATCCTGTTGTTCTTGCCTCTCTCAAGATATGCCATCAATTTAGACGCGTCACTTCAAATCTATGTCTACGTCTGCTCTTGCCCCAGTGTGTAACAATCACCTCTTTCCTCCTTCCCTTTTAGACCCCACATTTCACCTATGGGGTAAAAGAGGGATTAAATGTTTTTCTGATCTTTTTAAGGATAATATCTTTCTTAACTTTACAGATATGTCAACCTTATATGATCTGCCCATTTATTTCGTTATTTCCAAATTAGACATTGTGCTTCCACTGTTTTCCCTGGGTTTCCCACTCAGCCACCTAAACAATCTTGGGAAGACTTATTTGAACTGTTGCCACATAAGAAAGCTCTTATTTCACAAATATATAATACTGTTCTTTCAATGGTCAGCTACTCAGACGATAGAACTATTTCTAATTGGGAACGGGAGTTGGGTCTGGAGTTTGCAGAAGGCTACTGGGACGGGTAGTTAATGGAATTCGTAGCTCATCATCTTGTGCAAGGCTTTCTCTCATTCACTTCAAAGTAGTACATAGGTTACACTGGTCAAAGACCAAACTATCTAAAATCTAGCCCAATGTTCCTGACCTGTGTGACAGACGCAGTTCCACTCCATGCAATTTAAGTCACATGTTTTTTCTTTGCCCCAAAATTCAAGTATACTGGATCTCTTATTTTGAGATTATTTCTCGTGTTTTTGAAACCCGACTGGATCCTTGCCCATTGATTGCTATATTTGGGGTTCCTGGGGATTCCACCACGTTTCTTAGTAGCATGCAAGTGGAAGCCATCGCTTTCACTTCACTATTGACAAGACGCAGAATATTATTGGCCTGGAAAGCTCCACATCCCCCACCCATAACCCTCTGGCTAAAGGATCTTATGTTCTTTTTAATACTTGAAAAAATCAAGTTTAGACTGAGAGGGAGAGCTGATAGGATCCCATTTCCAAAACTGTTGGGATGGCATGTAAAATGTAAATAGAAACACTTTGACATTTTGAAAGAGCTGGGAAATCTTACAGTGGAAGTGCAATAATTGTATCGTCAGTCTGTCTTTACCTGCGTTTCCCGTGATTAAACCCCGTGTTTGATTTGACTTTTGCTAGTTTTTCTAGTTTTGCTGTCTGATTTTGTAGTTGGTTTTCGTTTTGTTCCTTGTGCCCCTGCTTATGTCTTTACCTTTACCTAGTTTTGGTTTCTGTTTCCCGTTTCCTTGTTTAGTTCTTAGTCTCCCTGTCTTGCTCCTTTTGAGTTTATTAGTTTCACCTGTGTCCTGTTTTCCTGCTCTGTTAATTAGTCTCACCTGTCCCGTGTTAGTCTTATTACACAGTTTTGGTTTCTGTATTTAAGTCCCTGCTTCTGTTCTGTTCCCAAGTGGTTCGTTGACTTGTATTCAGATGTGCTTGCGTTTGTCTTATGATCTGCATTATGTTTACCTGCCCAGTTTATGGTTTTTTTTTTGTAGTCTTTATTTATCCCCTTTAGTTCTTGGCCCCGCGTGGTCCTTTTGGTTTTGTTGTATTTGTAGTGTTTTCTGTTTTATTTAATAAACCCCGTTTTTGTGTTCCTGAAGCCGCCAGTGGGTCGTCCACCCTTTTTGTGCACTATGCCTCGTTCCCACACCCGAGCCACCCGCATTCGTGACACCCAAAGACTTTTAACCTGCTTCGAAACATCATACAGCCAGTAAAACCAGGGAGTAAAACGCATAAAGAAATTGTGGACACACTAACCAACCATTTTCCCCCCAAGCATCTGGTGATTGCAGAGAGATTTAGATTTCACTGGCGAAATCAAGAAGAAGGTAAGTCTGTCACCATGTTTGTCGCAGCTTTATGCAAGCTGGCTGAACATTGTGAGTTTAGAGATTCTCTAAATGATGCATTAAGGGACAGGCTTGCGTGTGGACTGAAAAATGAAGCAACACAGAAGAAACTGCTCACAGAAAGTTATTTGACTTTTGAAAAGGCCATTATTATTAGTGTTTCAATGGAAATGGCACCTAAAGAGGCCCAACAGCAGCATGCAATAGGCGGGGTGCGCAAACTTAGCAGCAGTAATCAAGATTTTCAAGTGCCATGCTTTCGCTGTGGTAAATCTGGTCATATTGCTTCTGCATGTTGGTGCAAGGATAAGGACTGCCATAGCTGTGGAAAAAGGGGCCATGTGTGCTTGCAGAAATAAAAGAGCAAAGAGGTGCACTCACGCAGGCTCCTCATTTCAAAATGGCGACAACAACGGTGTGCCTGTTATTTCAAATAAATCTGTTAATGAAGCACTTTTTTGCTAATGCGAATAATAAGGTAAAGCATCCTAAGTTTTTCGACAACAAGAATTAAGGAATAACGCATGAAATCCTTGTTGAAATGAGTGTCTTTGTCTGTCTTTCTCGCTCGCTCTCTCTCACTCCTGTAGCGCATGCGCGTAGAGACACTATTTTCTTTAAGGAGCCGGTTGTGAAATCGTGGACAAAATGGCTAGCAGCAGAAATTGTTGTCGTGATGCTATCTGATGGCCCTGGATTGTGAGAAGCACATAGCCAGCAGCCCCATCCTGTCAATGCACATTAACTCTATTTGTTAATCGGACTTATTTGTAAATAATATAAAACAATCTATTTCTAATTTAAATAAAAGTCGAGCTCTAACACCACAACCCAGGGTGGTTTAGCGACATTTAGCTAAATTCATCTATGTTTGCTTAATCAAAAGGAATAATTCACTATAACTTAAAAATTTGTATTTAGTTGTATTTTGCTAGTTTTATTTTAAATAAGATGCCTCCAATTTATTTAATTACATTTAATAGCTGTAGGAACTAGTGAATGTTATTTATCAACATACATCAGAAACATTTCAAAACTATGGTAGAATATCCCTCCACACACCCCAGACTATAGCCGTTGTATGACAGTACAGATAGGCAGGGGGGTGATTTCATATTGTGCAAACAGCAGGTAAGTAAATGTGTGTGTAAAATAAGTATAAGATGTGTTATAAAGCATATAGCTAATCATAATTAATAAAGAATTTAAGCACAATACTCTACACACCCACCCCGGCCTATAGCTGCTAGAAACGGTTCTATACTGCGGCATACAAGATAGAAGCATATGGCACCTGTCATGACCTGCTCTTTCGCTCCTCCTGTGTGCCACGCCCCCCTTGTTACCTCGCGTATTACCCCAATTGTATTCACCTATTTCCTGTTAAGTTCTACCAGTGTGATTTCGTGTATTTTAGTCCGCGTCTGAGTCAGTCCCGTAGATCCGTCATTGATGTTAATTGTCGCCTGTCCCGCTCTGCCATATTAAACCCAATCGCTTGTGGATTTTTGCTTTCCTGTCTCGTTCTTCTCCACGGCCATAACACAATGACGGATCTCTCCGACGCACCTCCACAGATCGCGGACCAGCGACTCGATCTGTTAAGGGTGGTACTATACTGGCTAAACCAGCCCGAGGTCCGTGAGGACCCCAGACTTAGGGTATTAGCCAGCACGAGCGGGACCCTCCTGGAGGAGATGGACCCGCTCACGGGTGCGCACGTCCTGGCCGACGTGTGTGTCAATCTCCGGCATCTAGTGCACGGGGTTACGGAGAAGCTGCTCCAGCCACTCACCCTCAAAAAAGTACAGAGAAGAAGATAGTAGTAGAAGTATCGCCTTTATACTGTACACAACCTGTCAGAGGAGTGTATGAAATCAGAATTGGATATCTTTGCATTGCCATACATACAGGCGAGCAATGATAAAAATATATACGTGGAAGCCCCTCTCAGCCTTAACAGATAATGGACCTCTGGAGTTTTTTTATCGCTGGTAATGGGGAAGATTATCTAGATCTCAACAACACGCTGCTGCATCTCCGGTGCCGAATCACAAGGGTTAACGGGACAAACACTGACCCTGCTGCTAAGGTGGGGGTCATAAATTACCCGATTGCCTCAATTTTCTCACAAGTGGACGTGTCGCTGGGCGACAGGCTAGTAAGCCAGTCTAGCAAAACGTACCCTTATAGAGCTATGATTTTAGACAGTTCTATGCTTGCAACTTTGTGGGAACAGGGGAAGGCCCTTTTCTGTGCTAACAAGACTGTGCCCCAGTACACAAAGCAAGGTCCATAAGGAAATGGTTGGGTAGGTTTGGAGTGGAAGAACTTGACTGGCCAACACAGAGCCCAGACCTCAACACATCAAGCACCTTTGAGATGAAATACAATGGAGACTGTGAGTCAGGCATTTACATCTGTGTGTGTATGTATGTATATATTGAGCTTAATGGTGTATTGATCTGGGTTTTCTTTCTCACAATCCCTCACAGACTTTTCCATATGCATCCGTTGTGCAGCAGTAGGAGCGACACTTATCCTTGACCCCAACTCTAACTACAGCTGATAAGACTTGGGTCAAGTTCCCCACTCTGGGGGACCTTTTCATCCTGCCTCTTAATCACTCTTCTGATTCTGCTGGGAGAGACGCGCCATTCAAAAGCCGAGCCTTAAATGCTGTTTGTTACTGCAGGCACAGTCACTGGCACAGGTCACCTGACCAAATATTTAATACATCTCTGGCATTCCATTTTCACTTGCGGTGGGTTTCTAAATATTGGCTTCCAAAAATCAAGCATTGAAAATCAAGAATCAAAATATTCTTTGGAACAACAAACTGTGGAAAACTGTGAATTTACAATATTTTCCTTGAGACTTGAAGGAAGAGTCCATTAACTTAATGGAAAATGTGCCAGTAATTTTCTGCCAGTACATTTTCCGTTTTTTGACAGATTTTTTTTTTAAGTGTACAATATTCACTAACAGGCTCATAACCTGGGCCAATAGAGCTACAATGCTGAACACTGTGACACTCATTAGCTGGTAGCATTTCCTGTTTGTGTCACTAGCAGTAGAGGGTCTTCACATGAAGCATATAGCTATGTCTCCCCCTGCTGTACTCGAACATCAATTCCCTTTTTTTTTTTTTTACTTATTCATTGACATTTTTAAAATACCTTTGCTTATCTATCTATCTATCTATCTATCTATCTATCTATCTATCTATCTATCTATCTATCTATCTATCTATCTATTTATAGACCTTGACCTTGATATGAGCGCCTGTAGGGAGCCAATTAGGAAAAACAAGGTGGTATGTAGCTTGAGAGCATTATGGCTGGTTGAATTTGAAACATGCTGCTGCACTTTGAATCATCTACAGTAGTTTCACAGCTCTAGCTGTTAGCCCCATCAATAAGGAGTTACAGGAGTCTAGTGAGATGAAAACTTACCTCTCTGTTCATAACTTAACGTCTCTGAGCAGTCATCTCTCTGTCCAAAATCTAAAATCACCAAACATTTACATTTCTGTCTATATTCTGAAGTCCCTGAAGACTTACCATTCTGTCCACATTCTGAAATCACTGAACACGTCCCTCTCTGTCCATAATCTGAGGTCAATGAACACATAGCTTTCTGTTCATATTCTGGATTCACTGCAAACTCGCCACTTCGTTGAAACTCTGAAGTCATTAGTCACTTACCTCTCTGCCCATCATTTGAAGCTCCTGAAAGTGTCTCTGAACGCTTTTCTATATCTGGAAACAACCTACATCATCTCTGAGTTCCTGCTGGGCTGATCAATGAAGCCAACAAAAATATGTTTTGAATTTTGTATGCTAAAGCCAAGGAAAATTTCCCACCAAAAGCTAAAGCAGCTGAATGATGGCCTCTTGCTTCCAAAGGTAACTGAACACATTCCTCTTACTCTACATTCTAATATTATTAAGTTCTTGATTAACTCTTGGACCATGTTCTCCCACTTGTGAAGGAGTGTGTCTTGGACTCAAATCTGAAACTGAAGAACATTTGTCTCTTGAACCAAAACATGTAACAACTCAACTGACTCATTCCTGTTTGAAGCACTAAAACCACAGAATCTGTGGCTTTCTGTCAAAATTCCAAAACCACTGCAGCTGTGCCTCTCTGTCTGAATGTTAAAACAACCAGATGTGTCTCATTCAGGGTGTGGAAATGACTGAATGCCTTGTAGGATCACACATACACATATGATAGAGGTTAAATTCCAGGTGGCCTGAGACAAGGCTTAGCCTGGTACGAGAGGTACACATTGACCTAAGCCCCAAAGGGGGGTTAGTGACCCCACACACACAAACACACACACACACAGACACACACTTTTAACAAGGAAGGCCAGCACTCCAACTTGTATGGTACAAAGATTTAGGGACCTACAAACAGCAGAGTGGACCTCAAAGACAGGGGTCCCTTGACTTGGAACACAACCCCCTCCCAGACATCATGCCTTACATACCACTCAGAAGTTACACCAGCCTAATGAAAATCATCAAGTAAAGTGTAATCAGTCTGGCCATAAATACCAAAAGGACTGATACAGACCCCCTTCTGAAAGCCCACCAAAGGGATGATCTGCCATTGGTCCAGGAGTCAAATTCCTGGTCATCCCTCTACACGAACGTTAGACCATAAAACCCTGACACCTCAGAACAAAGGGGAGAAGGAAAACCATCAGCCAGGCAAGAAAGACCATCAGCCTGAGGAGAAGAGAAGCCCAGAAGAAGCCCTCCTGAAGCCTGGTCGGTGAAGGCCCAGCTGCACAAACAACTGCAACCCAGACAAAGCTTCCCAAGGAGAGAGAATCAAAGGGGCTCCACTCCAAAACTGCTCCAACACCGCGCCATCCTGAAGTGCCGACATCCCGGCTGCTCATCAGCCTCTGCAGCCAACTGCCAAGACCCCCCCTCCTTTTCCTGCAACCAAGTAAACCAACTTCTTCTTACCCTAACAACTTGAGCTGTTCTGTTAACCTGCTGCATAACTCTAACGTCGGGTTTCCACAAACTACTTGCTTTGCAGAACAGTATTTCCCTTTTACAGTTACTCATTTAAATCCGAGTAACTGTAAAATGACGGAATGGCAACAAACAATGTAATTATGAAAATTGCATTTTCATAATTACATTGTTTGTTGCCATTCCGTCATTTCGTGTTGTTTATGTTAGGTGTAATGTCTGTCGTATGTTAGTTAGGAATAAATGCATGTCTTTTACACACCTTCAGCCTCCTTCATTGAGTGCTCACAATACTCCCTGCCTCTGTGCGATCTAACAACTACGCTCTGAAATCTCAAACTCGGCTGAAATATCGTGAGACTCTCTCTCATCGGCCGTGAGGGGAGCTTCACTACCGATCATTTACATTACCTGGTGATGCAGTTTGCTGGACGAGCCTTCTAACCCAGGTTACTGAGCGATACTGGTAATTAGTGAACCCCGTTTAAGTCTCACATTAACGGACTCACGGGGATACAGCAATTGAGTTTGGAGGAACCAACCATTCGGTATAACAATTGGTTAATAATCAGCATTAAATAATACTTAAATTTTAATTAATGTCAAAACATATTTGTGGAGATATTAAAATTACCTGAGCTAATAATTCCTACAGCCTCTTGGTCTGAATGACGGCAGCGATGAATGAGTGTTGCTCTATCAGAATAATGATCTTTGCACATCTGATCATCTGATGACTCCGCACTGTATCATTGTTAAACTCCTTACAGATCAATCAGGAGGGAGCTTGTGACTTTGGTCCTCTCTGCCCTTCAGAGATGACAGGATTTCTGACTATACTACAAACACTGTGTATACCAGCTGTTACACTGGATGCCACACAACAGGAAATGTGATTTTACAGCATGTGGCATGATAGTGTGACTTAGGGCATATAAAATACATTTATTGGCAGAACCCACACCCCCCTAAACTCGGTCATCAGTCCACAATGCCAATTTTCCTGACTGGTGGCCATTGAGAGCTTAAGACAGCTCAATGTAGGAAACTGGTAACCGACAGTCTGCTGAGTGGATGGAGGGTTTCAGCCTGAGGTGCATAGAAGAGCAGAATACAGTGCAAAGGACAGGGATACCAGGAACAGGAACCAGGAGCCAGAAAAGAGGATGTGGGGCTGAAACACAAAAACAGAACAACCACGACTGTCTTAAAAACAAAACAGGCGGGCAGGCAGGCAGGCAGGCAGGCAGGCAGGCGG
>JAODKE010000037.1:520382-530708 GCA_026779605.1 Mormyrus hasselquistii
ATACAAGAACTCGTGGCCATAGGTGGAAATTAGTGGGAGAACATTTCAAGATAGATTTAAGGAAGCACTTCTTTACGTAGCGTGTAGTTGAAGTATGGAATAGTCTTCCTGATAATGTAGTGCAAGCTGAATCCTTAGGTTCATTTAAATCAGGGCTAGATAAGATTTTAACAACTCTGAGCTATTAGTTAAGATCTCCCCAAGTGAGCTTGATGGGCCGAATGGCCTCCTCTCGCTTGTATATTTCTTATGTTCTTATGTTCTTATGAATTAAACATCCATCTGCTATGTGCATCCTGTCAATTCAATTCAATTCAATTCTGTAGTGCATTTACACAATTTTACATTGTCCCTGTCCAATGCCCTAAAAGAGCAAGCCAGAGGCGACAATGGCAAGTAAAAATACCCTAGTAGGGAAAAACCTTGGGAAGACCCAGACACAAAGGAGGAGCCCAACTTCCTAGGCCGGCAAAATTAATCCAAAATTACAAGACAGCAGTTTATATAGTAAAATTGTATATTATACAGATATAAATGCAGAACGTCCATGTCAGGACAGAGAGGTGAGGAGGATGCTTCCTTTAGTGGGATGGAGGGGTGGTGTGGTTCAGTAGCAAGCAGCTGAAGATGGCAGATATGTAATCAGGCAGGGCAGACAGGCAGGGTACTGTCCACCATCAGGAGCTCCAAGACAGAGAGCAGTGCAATAATAAAACTGTGTGACAAACATATAAAAATTATTTGAGGTATTTCGTAGTGCTGTATGGATATAAGGAGGCTCTTGCAGGTGTAATTAACTATGGCAGCTTAACTAGGCAGGAGAGGTGGGAGAGAATACAGGCATGAGAAATCTCTGAGCACTAGTGCTCCAATAATACATGAGACACTTGAAGGCAGGATGACAGCACTGGACACCAAGGTCATGCAAAATCAATGACTCCTATCTCCAATCAACTCCACATATTACTTATCTACCTCATTCTCACACGATAACCCTAACTGGGATGGAAAGTAGCTGTCACCATACGCTATACTAAAAACACGAGTTTAACCTGGAGTCTGAATCTTGGATATTTGTTAGTAGACTTTTCCATAACATTGAAACCCTGTAATAGAATACTTCATAAACAAATGGCATTGAGAAATCCCTGAGCACTAGTGCTCCAATAACACGAGACACTTCACAACTGGCTCTCAGGTAAAGGAAAGCTGGAAGAACAGCAGTGCTCGGCCGTTGAGGACCTTGATTTGAATAACTCTGCTGTAAGCAGACTGCTTGATTACTATAAATGAATTATTTAAACAGTATTCGTACAGAAATGATTCTGCCTGCATAAGTGGTATAAACGTGATCACTATGAGCGGTTTCCACTGTAACTTACTCACCTGTAAATTATCAGCATTTGCTCCAATGAAAAGTACATCCGAAAAAAAGTGTCCTACGGAAACACTTCCGTTGTCTTTTGTTGCTTTGCAATGCATTTTTCTATTACACGTGCATTTGACCATGGTGCTGCATAACACCCCTAAATCTAACAGAAACAGAGTTGAGAGCGCCTAGAAAGAATATTGTAAGTATTATTAGACCAAAACCTAGATTTAAACATTTTACTAGGGGCTCCTGTGTGCATAACTTAATGTCAGTCTCACTGTTAGTTTTTTAAACTGAAATCTGGCTTAGACCCACAGACATTATTCCTGTAGTTGAAGCCTCTACTGATGGGTTTAGTTTTGTACAATAACCACATGACTCTGGTCATGGAGGTGGCCTGGCACCTCTTTTTAACTCACTGTTAAATATTGAACCCAAAATTCTAAAATATTTTACAATATTTGAAGCAATGCTAATTCAAATGGTGTCTGGCCCACCCATCTATATTGTTATAGTATACAGACCATCTGGACCATTCACTTTGCTTCTTACTGACTTAGTCAATAACTTGGAGAGTATTATAATACTTGGAGATTTTAATATACATGTGAACATACATGTATTTAAGTCCGCGTTTCAGTTTGTTTCCCCAGTCCAGTCATTAACATTGCATTTGTCTTTGAGTCTGTCCGCTCGGAATAAATCCCTTTCTGTTTATATACATGGCTTCCTTCGCCTGCCTTTCTGTGGATCGCGACAGAATGCGTGTTTTCTTGCCTGCCCTTTTAATTAAACCCCATGTTCCCCGATTTCCTGACCACTGCTTCTCTGTTTCCACTCCGCATCCCACATACAGCATGACAGTAATACTACAATTTTCAGTACGATAATAGCCAATCTGCTTACCAAATAAACACAGACAGTGGACAACTTTCACCGATGTGCAAATAGCGTTCAATTATTAAGAAAATTAATCCCAATATTAAAATTATATATACCTTACGAAGCTATAATCCAAGTGAAAATGGTAGATTACCTGGATGCAAGTAACATTCTGAGGGATAGCCAACATGGCTTTAGGAGAGGTAGATCTTGTTTAATGAATCTACTTGAGTTCTTTTGAGGAAGTGAAATTGATCACAAAAAGACCTACAATGTGATCTGCTTAGATTTCCAGAAGGCCTTTGATGTTGTCCCCCACAAAAGGTTCTTGCTAAAGCTCAAAGCTGCAGGGATTTTAGGAACTGTGGCTGATTGGATCAAAAACTGGTTAACCGACAGGAAGCAGCGTGTAGTTATTAGAGGCACAATGTCACTGTGGGCCTGTGTTCATAGTGAGGTACTGCAGGGTTCAATTTTAGAACCACTATTGTTCCTAATTTACATTAATGATATTGACACCAATACATACAATAAACTAGTTACATCTGCAGACGACACCAAGGTGGGTAGTGTAGCAAATACTAAACTAGCAGGACAGAGGCTACAATGGGATCTGGATTTAATTCGCGACTGGGCTGATACTTGGCAGATGAAATTTAGCACAGAAAAATGTAAGGTATCCCATGCAGGGAGCAGAAATATAAAGTACAGATATTTTATGGGTTCCACGGAAATAAAGGTAGCTGGTTACAAGAAATATCTCGGTGTGTATGTTGATGCTTCCATATGGAGTAAGATCGCTGTAATAAATAACTGGTAATAATGTATGTCAAACGTACCTTTCACAAGGATAAATTACGCTTGCGCTTCTGAAAAATATGCTTGCTTCTGAAATTTCTGCTTCCACTTCTTAAAATTACACTTTCTTCTGAAATTTATGCTTCCGCTTCTGAAAATTACGAGTGAATTCTCAAGCCTGAACAACCTGCGAAAAAACGTCATTGGACGTACAAGGCATTCTCTATTGAGGTAGAAACAATTGATTTTTGTTACTACACATGTGCTGCAAAGCTGGAAAGATGGAAAACCAGCCCAACACGCCAAATTCACAGGTATTTCTATTAGTTTATTTGTTGTTGCACAACACCTTTTCTGGGTGTACAGAATGTAAAAAAATTAAGGTAAAGTATGTTATACTTTAATCATACTAATTATAGTTGGTTATTATTTATTATGCAGAGATATGTCACTGCTGCTGCCCAGTAATGTGTCAGGCTAAGCTGTTAATAGTCTCATGTATATGAGATGGACATTTAAGTACACACTGTTATTCTCTGATAAATAATAAAGAGTGCACTGTAGCTATGGCTAACAGTTACTTTTGTTTTCATAAGAAAGATTTTTCATACAGCTTAGGGTTCAGTCAGCACAAACCACTTCACAGGCATGTAGTAGTTAAGTTTTGTTGATATTTGCTTTAACAGGTATCATTGGTGACACAAGTGCTGGACAGACTCAGACACAGGATAATTAGCATTTTACATCTACCACAACTGGATTTGGTCTACTGCCAATTAATCCATTATTTGATTATGTCATCATCAATAAATGTTTATATTGACATCTGCTTCAACAGTTTTTGATATTCCACTTGAAATTATAAATATTTTATCTGACCTTCAAAGAAAGCTGCAGAGAAGCCTTGCACAGGAGGGCTTTGTTGCCTTTGTAAGGCAAAGGTGTGAGGGTCGAGGTCGTCCAAAATTTGTGTTTTCAGGTGAACTGCTTGGATTGCTAACTGATATGCAACTCCCAGTGGTTTGCATAACAAATATATCAGGTGTTGGTGAGGCAACCATCCTTTGTTCCGCTTGCCTGTGTTCCTCCTGTCTCTCCCTTTCAGATGTGTCTGTCTGCGTTTCCCTTCCTTTGTTGGGTCCTGTCCTACTTCTTGTCCCTGTGCCTGTTCTGTGTCTTTCAGGTCCCGTTTTCCCAGTCTCGTCTCGTCTGTCGCCTCCACTGGGGCGCGGTTCTGTCACGCCCAGCTCCGTCCCATCCTCATGTGTGCCACGCCCACCTCGTTACCTCATGTTGATTCCTAATTGTACTCACCTGTTGCTTGTTCAGTTTAGCCTGTCATGTGTATTTAGTCCATGTCTCAGTCTGTATTCCCCAGATCAGTCATCGGTTTGCTCCCATTAAAAGCCCGTTTTCCCCGTCTGAAAGGCTTTACTCGCCTGTTTTGCCAGTTCGCTGGAACCCACTACGTGACAGACTTCTAAATTTATTTATTACTATTATTTATTGTGTTAACCACAAGCTTAGAACATAAAAAGTTTAATACATGTCATAGACATTCCAGGTCTCTGTATACTATGCAAAATACACATTTCTGCAATGATAGAAATTAAGACAGTCACAACATATTATAATAAATAATAACCAACTATAATTAGTATGAATAAAGTATAACATACTTTACCTTCATTTTTATACATTCACTTAGAAAAAGTGTTGTGCAACAACAAGTAAACTAATAGAAATAACTGAATTTGGTGCGTTGGGTTGGTTCTCCATCTTTCCAGCTTTGTGGCTCATGCGTAGTAACAAAATTCAATTGTTTCTTCCTTGATAAAAAATGCCTTGTATGTCCAATGACGTTTTTTGACAGGTTGGTCAGAATCCATTCGTAATTTTCTGAAGCGGACCATAAATATAATAAAACCATAAATTGGAATAGTGAGCAAAAAAGCAGTGATCTCAAATATGCGAAATCTGTGCAGAAACAGATGTTTACCAAGGTAGTTAACTATTGCCTCCCACTCGTACATTTCTGTTAGTGCTTTGCGGAACAAAGTGGGAAGCAAAAATTAACAAGGCTAGTTTCCAAAACTCTCCATAACTTTTCCTCTCTATCCAAGAATTCCAAAACTTATCCAGGGCCTTGAAAAAGAAAGTGATTGGTTACACCTGAGTTTGAAAGCATTTAACCATTGCTGTGATTCTGTGTTTTTCAGGTTTTCCATGACCATGGGTACCCTGGTTTATGTTTTGGGGAAGGTTAGAGGGGGATTAGTTTTTATAAAACAGAAGTAGGAAATTGTTGTGGGTAAATTTTTTTGTGTTTTAATAAACAGTTGATTTGGGTCCTTCTCGCCAGTCACTCTCCTCCAGAATGTTAGCGAGTGGGGAGCTGTTTGAGTGTTTGTGGTGTTGTGGAGTGTTACCAGCACGTGTCAGTGGGGGTATTCTCTTTGTGCAAAACTGCTCTTTGAGGATAGTAAAACACACCCCCCCCCCCTCTTTCAACACAGATAATGGAATAGTCGGCCTTCGGCCACTCGAGCGCCGACGGGGACAACCCAGAGGACAGACGAAGAAGACAGACGCGGACAACAACAAACCACGGTAAGTATCTTACAAACACGATGCTAAAGCAACATGAAAACACAGACAAATAAATGCGCTTGTGTATTTCGAAGTGGAAATCGGGCAGGCTATTGACGGGGACGGAGAAATGACATGGATGTTTATGCGTGTATGAAAACCAGCGTGCTAATGGCGACCGTGTGCACCCGCGTCGCTACCAGCATAAGCGGAGAATGCAGGTAAGTTAGTACTAAGTGTATGCGTGAGCACTGCATTATCAACCAGGGACAAGACACTTCATCACAAGCGTGTTGTCATGTTCTCTCTTTCACGCTCTTCACAGTATGGATAGCTTAGATCTATCTGATTTGATTTTGTGTTAAACTGACTTTTTTGTTTCAATTCAAAATTCATGTAGGCCTAGTGCTTGTCACGTTGAGAGGTGCTAAGAAAAAATAATTGTAATTTATCACGGGTAATGGTGGGTAACGGGCCCGGGCGGGTGTGGATTTAACTTTGAAATAATCACGGGTATACGGGTGGGTGTGGTGCTGTACTGTGTGGGTGCGGGCGGGTGCATGTCTCCAAAAGTGGACCCGTGCAGGATTCTGCCTCGCATCCAAATTGCACGTGGATGCAATTTCGAATGTGCTTTCAAGACACTGACAAATTGATGCATGCTTTTATATAAGGAGGTTAGACTACTGTAATGCTCTGTTATCTGGGAGCACACACTGCACATTAAATACCTTGCAGCATATTCAAAATGCAGCAGCTTGAATTATTAACAGGAGCATGAAGTTTGAACACATAAAACCCCTGCTCTTAGTTTCCTGCCCTGGCTTCCTGTTAGGTTCAGGACTGACTTCTCCTCCTTATATATAAGGCACTTTAAAGGTCTAGTAGCTGCTTACCTAACAAAATTACTTAAAGTTTACGAGGTGTATCGTCCACTCAGATCACAGAACACAGGTTTCCTTGTTGTTCCACATACAAATAAAGTGATTGTTGGCAATACAGGGCCCCTATATTGTGGCAAGCCCACACTTTTCTTTTTCTTGTAATGTTAATATGTCCGGGGGGGTTGGTTGCCTTCAACCACTAGAAGTTTCATCTTCTCCCTACTTGGGAGTTTTTAGTTCCTCTCCTCTGTTGTCATCTCACTTTCTTTTATTTCTTTGTCTTTCCTTTTCCCCGTTTTTGCATTATTCTTAATGTAAAGTGCCTTAGGCCGACTCTGTTGTGAAAATCGCTATATTAAATTGAATTGAATAGAACTGAATGGAATTGAATTGTCTTGTCCACTGTGATCTCAAACCATGTGATCAACATAAATGTCCATCTGTTCACTATCGAGCTGAGGTGTGCTGGCTGGTGTTCTTTTTTCACCCACATACAGAAGAAGCCTGCCTGGCTGAATGTTCAAATGCTGTCTTGCTATTTAACAGGATCTATGGTTTCTGTCTGCTTGAAAGCAGGTACCTGTGGATGTTTCTCTGTGAGCAAAGCAGAGTAATGAGACTGGCCGTGGTGTGCTCATGCTGTTGTGTGAATCCTCTGTGTGAACATATTACTCTAGCATACTGGAAGACCATTGAAGGGGAATGCCACTTGTATGCTTTGGCAGAAAAAAAAATATGTATAAACATAAATGTCTGTTTCTGGTTTATACCAATGAGGGATGATCTTACAATACAAACAATGAATTAGGTCAAATAGGAAGTACATATTCTTTTACGATTTCTTGAAATGTTTTATTTGTAAAAAAATTGTAAAACAATATTAATGTGAGTGAGGAATACCTTAGAGAGAACAAGAATAATGAAAACCATTGGTTAAAGTGACAAGAGCATCACATGCAATTTAGTTACAATCACCCACCTTCAAAATATTCACATTTTGTTTCTCTGCAGCCTTAAATGAAGACACACACACATACACACACACACACACACATCTTGAGCGGGTATACCTTACCTTATGGGGACACAATGTCCCCACAACGTGATGAATACCCATTTTTTTCGTGTTCCCCATAAGGGAAAACACTACTTAATAAAAAATCTGACTGAAAATGCAAAAACTCTGCAATTTATAACTGCCAAGTAAAAGATATACAGATCTACAAACAATTTGGTTCTCCACCAACCATTTTGTGAAAAACATGTATTGGTTCGCGCACAAAATGGGGTTGACAAACAGATTCCCTGACCAGATTCCTTTTTTTATATTAGCATAGCACCAGTGGGTCGCATGTCCTAACGAGCACCAAACTGAAATACATAGACGGGAAATACAAGGTTGTAAGATGCCGAACTGCAAGATGCACGCATGGCGGAAGATTTACACACGCTAAATACATGTGAGGATCAGACCGGGTACACACAAGATATGGGCAAACACATGCACAACAATTGGGAAATGCAACCATTAACATTAACATTATCAATAACAACTATACAAAGGTTAAGGACTGTTAATAAAGAGCCTGATTTCCCCGGCAAGCAAGTCTTCTTGTCTCTTTCTGCTCCCGCAATGCCTCGGTCCGCCCGTTGCCACACTATATTGTGTTTTTCTTTAAAGTTTTTACTATGAAAACCAGAAAATTATTTAACATAAATTATTATTAAGGAGGCTTGTGAATGAATTAATTGAATTTCAGTGCTTTTTTATGGGAAAAATTGTCTTGCTTCGCATACAAATTGGTTCAACGACCATTTTCCTGGAACGGATTGTGTTTGTGAACCGCAGGCACCACAGTAATAGCAACAGTTCAGGAAATAAAAACACAATATATAAGAATCACAGTGATGGTTAAATGCTTTCAAACTCAGGTGTAACCAATGAGTTTCTCCATTGCACACTAAGCAAATTGGCTTCCACATCATCAGAACATAAGACATTTATAAACGAGAGGAGGCCAATCAGCCCATCAAGCTCATCTGAGGAGAACTTAACTAATAGCTGAGACTGGTTAAAATCTCATAATCCTCTGATTTAAAGGTACCCAGGGTTTTAGCATGCATTACATGAATAGGAAGACTATTCCGTACTCTGACTACATGGTATTGATTGTTATTGGTATTGAGTTTTTTCTCAAATTTAGTTTAAACTGTTCCCTCACTAATTCCCACCTATGGCCATGAGTTCTATTATTTAAACTAATATTGAAATAGCTATTTGGCTGAACAGCATGGAGACCTGATAGAATCTTACCTGTGTAGGAATTATTAGCTTAGGTAATTTTAATATCTCCACCAATATGTTTTGACATTAGTTAAAATTGAATTATTATTTAATGCTGATTATTAACCAATTGTTATGCCGAATGATCGGCTTCTACAAACTCAATTGCTGTATCCCCGTGAGTCTGTTAACGTGAGACTTATACGGGATTCACTAATTACCAGTTTCGCTCAGTAACCTGGGTTAGAAGGCTCGTCCAGCGAGCTGCATCACCAGGTAATGTAAACGATTGGTATCGAAGTTCCCGTCACGGCCGATGAGATAGAGTCTCGCGATATTTTAGGCGAGTTTGAGATTTCAGAGCGTAGTAGCTAGATCGCACAGAGGCAGAGGCATTTAAGCACTCAATGAACGGAGGCTGAAGGTGTGTAAAAGACATGCTTTTATTCCTAACTAACATAAGACAGACATTACACCTAACATAAACAACAACACGGAATGGCAACAAACAATGCAATTATGAAAATGCAATGACCGGATTTAAATGGGTAACTGTGAATGGGAAATACTGTTCTGCAAAGCAAGCAATTTGTGAAAACTCGACCTTAAAGTCATGCAACAGGTTAACAGAACAGCTTAGGTTGTTAGAATAAGAAGAAGTTGGTTTATGTGGTTGCAGAAAAAGGGGGGGGCAGTTGGCTGCAGAGGCTGATGAGCAGTTGAGATGTCGGCACTTCAGGATGACGCCGTGTTGGAGCAGTTTTGGAGTGGAGCCCCTTTGATTCTCTCTCCTTGGGAAGCCTTGTCTGTGTTGCAATTTTCTGTGCAGCTGGGCCTTCACCGACCAGACTTCAGGAGGGCTTCTTCTGGGCTTCTCTTCTCCTCGGGCTGATGGTCTTTTCCGCCGCTTCCCTCTTTTCTCCTCTCCTGTCCTCTTCTTTGTTCTCCTGGCTTTGTTCTGAGGTGCCAGGGTTTTATGGTCTAACGTTCATGCAGAGGGATGACCAGGAATTTGACTCCTGGACCAATGGCTGATCATCCATTTGGCGGGCTTTCGGAAGGGGGTCTGTATCAGTCCTTCTGCGATTTATGGTCAGACTGATTCCGCTTTCCTTGATGATTTTCATTAGGCTGGTGTAACTTCTGATACATACACTTTTATGGTAACCACTGTCCAGATTTAGAATCAGGAGTGATTTTCCATCAGTTTGATACCAAACATGTCATACCAGCCTAGTGGCTCACATCCCATGCCACATATATTAATAAATTAGCAATTACTTAATACAATGCATGTTACTGACTCACATCACTATATGGTGTGGGTGTTTTGGGTTGCATCTCAACAGATGTTACACCATTTACAAACATTACATGACAGATTCACCTTCAAACAGCACACCTTATCCTTGGATAGGCGTGGCCGTTAGTGTGTGGTAGTACAAATTTAAATCGTACATCTGGAACAACATATTTTGGTTGGTGTGGATTATCCCAATAGATCTTCTCCAGTATGG
>JAODKE010000037.1:530808-543039 GCA_026779605.1 Mormyrus hasselquistii
GAAATCAATATACAGGGTATACAAAAGCCAAACTTAAAAGAAACTTTCTTTAGGGTGTTGGTCTGTTGGGTGAGTGAAATGTAAGGCAGGATGTCTGGGAGGGGGGTTGCGTGTCATGTCGAGAGACCCGTGTCCTTGAGGTCCACTCTGCTGTCTTTACGTCCCTAAATCTTTGTGCCATAAAAGTTGGAGTGCTGCCCTCCCTTGTTAAAAGTGTGTCTGGGTGGATGTGTTTGTGTGTTTAAGTGTGTTTGTGTGTGTGGCGTCACTAACCCCCCTTTGGTGCTTAGACCAATGTGTACCTCTCGTACCAGGCTCAGCCTTGTCTCAGGCCACCTGGAATTTAAGCTCTATCATATGTGCATGTGTGATCCTACACCTGGATCATGTTCCCCCTTAATCTCCTTTGCGCAAGGCTGAACAGATTTGGCTCAGCTAAACTCTCCTCATAAGACATTCCTCTAAGATCAGGAATCATTCTTGTAGCCGTATGTTGAACCTTTTCCAAGGCAACATGTCCTTTTTAAAGTATGGTGACCAAACTTGCACACAATATTCTAGGTGGAGTCTTACAAAAGAATTATATAATTATAGCATCACCTCCCTTGACTTAAATGCCACACGCCTAGAGATGTAACCCAACATCCAATTGGCCTTTTTAACTGCTACCCCACACTGGCAAGAGTGGGACATGGAAGTATCAACATATACATTGAGACCTTTCTCGTAATCAGCTACCTTTATTTCAGTGGAACCCATAAAATAACTGTGCTTTATATTTCTTCTCCCTGCATGGATTACCTTACATTTATCTATGTAAAATTTCGTCTGCCAGTTATCAACCCTGTCACAAATTAAATCAAGATCCCATTGTAGCCTCTGTCCTGCTAGTTTAGTATTTGCTACACTACCCACCTTGGTGTCGTCTGCAGATGTAACTAGTTTACTGTATGTATTGGTGTCAATATCATTAATGTAAATTAGGAACAATAGTGGTCCTAAAATTGAACCCTGCAGTACCTCACTATGAACACAGGCCCACAGTGACATTGTGCCTCTAATAATTATCTGCTGCTTCCTGTCTGTTGACCAGTTTTAAATCAAAGCCACTACAGTTCCTGAAACCCCTGCAGCTTTGAGCTTAAACAAGATCCGTTTGTACGGAGAAACATCAAAGGCCTTCTGGAAATCCAAGTAGATCACATCATAGGCCTTTTTGTGATCAATATCTCTTGTAGCTTTCTCAAAGAACTCAAGTAGATTAGTTAAACAGGATCTAACTCTCCTACAGTAAATCCATGTTGGCTATCCCTCAGAGTGTTATTTGAATCCAGGTAATCTACCATTCTCACTTGAATTAAAGCTCCCATTACTTTTCCACCTCTGATCTGTTGTAATCATTCTGATGAGTTCAGCAAAAGAAAATTATTCCTAGAGAGTTCCAATGCATAGAAGTGCAACTGAAACCAAATAATTAATAAATCTGTAGACAGGCACAATTGGATACAAAAATTTCAAAGGGTTTATTAATCCCTAGGAGTACAGTAAAGTCCATAATTGATATGTGGAATGTCTTTGGTACTAGTAGGACCTTTCCTGGATCAGGCCTTCCCTCCAAACTGGATAAAAGAGGAAAGAGTGTCAGAGAAGCTACCATGAGGTCTATAGCAACTTTAAAGGAGTTAGAGGAATTTTTGTCAGCGAGTGGTCATTGTGTGCATGTGACAATATGACTAATGCTCCAGAAATGTGGCTTGTATGGGAGGGTTGAAAGAAAAAAGCCACACCTCAAGAAAGCCCCCATTAAGTCTCGATTGAGTTTTACCAAAGTGCCCCTTGAAAATTCTGAGGCCAAATGGGAAAATGTGGTGCAGTCAGAGGAATCTAAAATCAAACTATTTGGCCTCAAAGCCAAAGAATACATCTAGTGAAAAGTCAATACAGCTTTTGTAAAGTACTGACACAGGGTGTGTGATCCTTTAACCACCTCAGTCATTCTGTTTTATATTTTTTTTCTGTACTGTTACTATTATACTTGGCTGTTTTAAGTTGCACTGAGTTAACATAACTGGAAAATATTTGTGTGTGTGTGTTCATTTCAGGTTCTAAAGTAAAATGTGAATGAAGGGGGTGATTCATTTTTATACCCATTGTACTAGATTACTATTTTAATTGTGTTAAATCATATGATCATGGCATATTCACTTTTTTCACTAGGTTTATTTCTGTAAACTGTCACACGTGTTTGCAAAAAGTTTAAAGAGAAAAATTAAAAGGTAAAGTAAAAAAGCTCGTCATACACTTTTTCACTGCAAATACTGTATTGCCAGTGTCCCAGAACAGGATAACAGTTAGTATGGAATTAATCTACAGGTGTGCTGCATAAAGCACTCATGATGAGGCCTGCTACAAGGAGAAGCTGCATGATGGTGAAGGCTCATGATGAAGCCTGCTGGAAGGGGGACATTAGCAATTAATGAAATATGCATCTTTCCACACTCATACCACTATCCCCCCCCCCCTACACACACACACACACACACACACAATTATCCTTTCTGAATATAAAAAGTACCCATAATGGAATAAGGCCTATGACATTTGATGCTCTGATCTTAGTTGGCAGATTACAACAAGACATTCAGTTCAGACTGTGGTCTGTTGGCACCATCTGTTGCCAGTTAATCTGAAATGTCACAGACACAAAATTTGGAATATTGTCCTATTTTGTGGTTGGTGCATGTATTCAGAAATGATGGGCTTCATCTTTCTGTACCTTTCTATAGTCTTTCTTTTCCTTCTTTGGTTGGTCTGCCTAGGAAACTCAATGAAGCCTATAAACTGTGCCAGCCAGGCATGTGATCATATGTTTTGTTTAAATAGTTACAGATCAGGCCTACTGTAATGCAGTCAGAAGACTGTAACACACAGGCTATTTCATAGAGATGAAGCAATGGCAGTAACAAGTTTACCATGGAGATAAGCAAATTCACACTGTATGATTAACAACATCTTATGGGTCACTGCTCCCTTCACTCTAACCAAAGAAAATGCTTAGCTTATTGTTAAGAAACAGTGGCGTAACTAGACCTGGTGAGGAATGGCTTAGACCTTTGAATTATTGCAAAGATATATATGTGGTTAATGTACAATCTGGTTGTAAAATGACTTTGTGGGAACTCAAAGTACAGCCAATTAAAATGTATTTTATAAAATGTAACCTTGAAGCAACAAGTTCTACCTTTGAGAGCAAACACATGCAGGTGAGACTGACGCAGCATGATTTAAGTGAACCATGAACCCAGACAGCTGACAATGCAGTTAAGGTCTTAGCAGCCAGTGCCCAGCACTGTTAAGCAGATAGGTACCACACTTGCCCCAAGAATGTGGAGAACCCCCTTATTTATCCGTCTTATTTCTCATAAAGTTGCATTCTTTTGAAATAAACATTGTGCCTCCTGTCTTTCTAACATGCACATACATACATACATACATACACACACACATACATAAGCTCTGACTGCTCTTTAATAAAGTGTGAATTTTTATTCAGTAACTTCAGGGCCACACTCAGCTGTACTTAAATTACCTCTGACTTTTTTTTCGATGGAAGCCTAAGTATTTCTAGGAAAAAGGCCATGCCAACAGATCTTTCACCACAGGGCTCCATTCCAAATATTCCAGACATCAGTAAGAACTGGAGGAAGGTCTACACCTTTTCTTGGAGTCCCAGAAGCATAAAGGAGGGTCCTTTTCTCTTCTGGCACAATCAGTATTTGCACTGAATGATTCTGTCCCAAGATTTTTTATCTATACAAGCGGTTGATCACTATAACCATGATCAATATAAGTGGGTTCCACTGTACTTGTGTTTATGGGATGTTGCGCGTACATTTTCACCAGCACACACTGGTGCATGATAACTAATGTCAGCCAAAGTCCTACTTTTAAGATAAAAGTTGCTCGCACTTTGAGACTACATTTTAGGAAAAAACTTTAAGTGCAGTTTAGGAGTACTCTTAGTGTTTAAATAAAACGCTTTGTGAATATGGGCCCTGCTTTCAATTCAATTTCCTTTTTTATATAACCCCTTTCACAAGAGTCACCCCAAGGCACTTTACATTGGTGTATTCTATAATCTGTAAAGCTGTACCTATTTTTGAATTCATGAACGATTAAAATAGCAGCTTATATCTTAGTATTTTTAATCATTTACATTTTCTTCTTTATACTTGTATGGAAAGGGGGGTTGGAAATTATATGAAAACTACCTAACTAAACAAACAAACAAACAAACAAGCAAAACAATAATCTTGAATTACACACAATGACAGCCCTGTAAGGCTGAATTTCTGTATGTGGGATAGTGCAGGGGTGACAAAGATAGACATTCCTCCAAAAGGAGCGGTTCCTTTAGTACCTGTAACGATTCAGCATGCTAAGAATCTAAAGAATAGTAGGTCCACAAAACATGCACTTGTATTCAAAATGTATGCGCAAGAGAACCATCAGGTAGGTCCGAGAGTGTCCCATCACTGTCGAGGTTTAACAATTAACATAATGCTTAATTGAACAGCAAACTAGTTATCTGAGAAGGATTATTTATCAATTAAAATGCAGGTTTCAGGAATTGATTTACAGTATTAACCCAACCACTCTAAATTTGCCCATCTAGTTCATTCATGCCATATATTGCTACAAAATGCACCAGCAAACTACCATCAGGAAGCTGCTATTGATAACCAAGACCAAATAAGTGGTGAACACCTCAATATGCAACCATGATGACACTAATCTAACATGAGTCTGCAATCCCAATTAAAAAACCCAAACCAATCACCAAGATCAGTGGAAACTTTGAGTTTATTTTATTGTATACTGTTAAAAACCATGTATAAAATTTCCTTCAGAAAAGGCACATCATGTCTTTTTCATAAATCAATATTTTGTTGAGAATTCTCTATATTAAAAAAATCCAAATTTACCAGTAGATTTGAAATCATCAGCAAGACTACCATGCAAAAGAATAAAAAAAAACCCAGGGGGATGGTGTCTAGTAGTAGGTCTCCCTCTCCACCCAACCTAAAACAGAGAATAACCATTAGCCTTGACTTAGCTATTTGAGCAGCTACCACAAATGTATGACTACTCTTCTACAGTAGTGTACAGTATGACTACAGTACTAACAAACAATAGAAGTGCTTTTATACATTACATAGGGTTATGAATCAACCACAGGATAAAAATGGGGAAATCAAATGTCTTATCTTACCCCCTGGGCTGCGTCTGAGAATAAGTTTTCTGATTTCATCATAAATAAAAATGAGGAGTGAGTAAGGGAAAGCACAGAACCACCAGTTTGGTCTGAGGAAAGAGTAAAATGTGAGATCAGTTTAAGCAGACTACTTTCTTAAGGCTTATAAGAGCATATGTGATGATATATCATGACAGCTGTAAGAGGGGTAGCAAAATTTAAATAATGGATGCCAAGTACACCATGGAATTGTGAGTAACAAGCCTCCATGGAGCATTTTTTTAAGAATCAGGACACCATAATTCATCATTTACAGGTGACATCATGAACTTACTTGAGAGGGTACATTCTAAGGGCAACATCCATTCCTGGGCAATAAGACAGGAAAGCAGCAAGAGCAGTTTCTTCAAAGAGTCCAAAGATGAGGATCTTGTTCCTTTGAAAAGGAGTAATTAAATAAAACACCAACAATCTTTCTGGTACAAATGAAGGTCAACAGACCCACCCTTCCTGTTTTATGCACATACTTCATGCCTTGTTGGAAGACAGAGTTCCTCCTGGTCTTACAGATGATTAAGTCAGCCCACTGTACAATCACAATGCTAGTGAAGAAAGCTGTGTGGCAGGTGAACTCTACAATCTTTCTCTGCTCATATGTCTGAAGGAGAGGAAAAGGAGAAAAGGAAATCAGAAACAGGTCAAACACCAAGCCTAAACATTGGGGGCTTATTACAGCACATGCACTCACCCACTGCTGGCCATAACTGTCCTCCAGATCATTGACATATTTGTCATCCCAAAGAACACGGATACCAAGCAGTGTAGAGGGCAGGAAGCCATTCTCAGCCAGGATGACAAAGTAGGTGAAGAATCCTGCAAGAGCCTGGATCATACCTGAGTTGGGGGGGGGAGATAATCAAAATCTGATGTTTAATTCTTACTTACTTGACCATTTCATTTTCAGTTGCCTGGAAATGCGCACTCAAGCTATTTGTTTTCTTCTGAAAGATGTGTCAATAAGTGTTGTTTTGTAGTCAGAAAATGTTAGGGTGAGCAGACAGTGCTAGGAGTGGGCGATATGACCTCAAATTATTATCACGGTATTTTTCACTTTTTGGACGGTGACTGTGAGAATTGTTTCACTGTTACTTTTACTTTTTTGCAAGTTTTGGGAGGAGTAGCATGTCTGTGTAAATTAAAAAAATATTTTATTATATATTAAAGTACACTAAGTGGTATGGGCTGTTTTATTTCAAAAAGACATAAAATGTGTCATAGGTAATGTTTTCTCATATTTGTTTTAAAATTGTCAGATCAACATGCTGCTTCAGCTGAAAACAGTGCATTTTACAGTTCATTTCAAATAAAATGCAGGGTTGCCAACTTTGGTGAGCTGGCTGGAGTGAGATTTTCAATTTGAGACAAGTCTGCACACACATGCAAACACATTTACATGTATGTAACAATTACTTAATTATTACCTTCTAAATAGTCTGTAGGGTTTGCAAACTACCCCAACGCTTTTGATGTCACCAATTTTAGGTTTGTAATGGAATAATATATATTTGCCGTAAGAATCTAGCGTGAGCATGAGTTTGAAAGCCTGAGTGTTAGGCCAGATGCGTGAGAATTGGCAACCCTGAAAATGTATGTTTTTTGTTTCACATGAGTTGATTTGTATAAAAATAACATTACTTTATAAAGTTATTAAAAAAGGTAATCTTTGATGAACATAAATATTCTATATTTATTCTATTCTATAAAACACTGCGTTTGAAAACTTTTCAGCTGTACGATTTCAGGACAGAGCAGCCACTCTGTTAGGAACATTATGCATTATGGCTTCCTGCTAGATTCGCTACTGTGACCACTAATTAGCAAAAAACGAAAGGGCTGCATAAGCCAAATTATGTCTTGCTTGGAATTAAAGGAGTTTGACGTTCACTGATATGGGAAACTGCTGGCTCTAGTGTTAACTGGGTAGCTGTGCCATTTATCATGCACCTTGCATGAAGGCAGTGGCACATGTATATGCTGATTTGGTGAATACGTTTAGTTTAATTTGCTACTATATAACCAGGTTATTTTATTTAATGTGTATAATTATACAAAATCTGTTTATTTTGAATTTGTTAATTTGCTATTGCAACACTTTGTCGGGATGTGTTTAATAGAAAATTGACAACGCAGATAAACCAGTTAAATATACTATTTAATGACAAGTATTTAGATTAGAAATTAAGCTTTGAAGAAAATAAAATGCTGTTTTAATCAAAATGAATGAATTTTTGCGGTGTTAACGGTATAGTGTCCATAATGTGGTGGAAAATCACACCAGTAATGAGTATGACACCGGTGTACCATCCACCCCTAGACAGTGCTATCTACCCGATACTGCTATCCTTCTGCAATTTATGGGATAAGACGAGTTGAAGTGTGAGAGCTGAAAGTGAAACAGAGGAGTTGCTCTTCAGACTTCCATTATTTATTAATCTTCGAATTCCTTCTAATAAATGAATTCATCAATCTCAATAGAAATCCCTCTCTGTCAATAAATAATTCAGTTATTTATGAAAACTGACAAGACAAGAGAAGCTACTGCGACCAGAAGTACTATATATGCTTACCAGATGTCTCCTTTAAAATACAACCCCCAAAATAGTTCTGAAATAAGCCCCAATACTAGCACAGTGCTTATCACCAGAGATTGTATTTGAGGGCCATGGAAAAAGACCATAATAAAGAGACTGTTGAAGACACTCAGACTTCAGAAACCACAGAATCTATAGGTTCTAATCCAAGATGATAGACTTGGTGAACCCAAGATCTTACCTATCTGACCATAGGCTATGCTAATGAGCCTTTCGTTCACCAGCTTGTCTGTTTTGGGATTCCTTGGTTGCCTCTTCATGATGTCACTTTCAGCAGCTTCATAAGCCAGGGAGATAGCAGGAACCTGCCAGTTTAAAAAGAGGAAATTAGTAATAAGGAACTTGATCTACTCAGCAAGGCCATTTTCTTCACTCACCATGTCAGTGCCCAAGTCAATACAGAGGATGGTGACTGTTCCCAGGGGCAGAGGGATGTTGGCAATAATAAAGAGTAGGAAGGGTGTAATCTCAGGAATATTGCTGGTCAAAGTGTAGGCAATAGATTTCTTCAGGTTGTCAAAGATCAGACGGCCTAGAGAAAATACAGAACATAGTCAGTGATAGAGAGGTCATAAGTAATTTGGGGAAAATGCAGGCAGAGCTTTTTTATTTGAACTTGTTTTACCTTCTTCAACCCCAGTGACAATGGAGGCAAAGTTGTCATCCAGAAGGATCATATCAGCGGCTTGCTTGGAGACATCAGATCCTGCAATGCCCATAGCCACCCCAATATCGGCCTTCTTCAAGGCAGGGGAGTCATTGACACCATCGCCTGTCACAGCTACAATGGCACCCTGTAGGTTCACGTCAACAAGACCATTCAAGGTACTACTGAAACTAGAGAGATGGACCCAACCCAACTGCTGTAGGTCCAGTGTTTTGTTTAGGTCAATCTATAATCTCACAGGCACCCCCCAAACATAACTGGACCAACAATGTTATTATGATATCTTTTACCTGTCGTTGGCAACCCTCCACAATAATGAGCTTCTGTTGCGGTGATGTTCTGGCAAACACAATTTCTGTGTGATACCTCAGGATATCATCCAGCTGCTCCGCGGTCAAATCTTTCAGGTCACCACCATGGACCACACACGCTTTAGCATCTCTACATAAACAATAGTGATATTTCATTGTCATGTCATAACTATTTAAATAAACCACAGGGAAGCAATATTATAGACAATGTAGTAATTCCAGATACATTAAATAAGTATACAACATTCATTAACCATAAAATTCAATTATCTTACCTGGGATTGACCTCATGAATAGGGATGTTCAGCCGGGCAGCAATGTCCTCCACAGTCTCATTGCCTTCTGAGATGATACCCACACCCTTAGCAATGGCCTTAGCTGTGATGGGATGATCACCAGTAACCATGATAACCTAAATTCAGAGAGGAATATTAATTATAAAATGCCAGAAATGTTTAAGCAGGTCAATTATTCAAAGATAAGGCTGACTGAGAACTTGACACACATACTTTGATTCCAGCACTCCGGCATTTTCCTACAGCATCAGGCACTGCAGCCCGGGGAGGGTCAATCATTGACATGAGACCAACAAAACACAGATTTTCAGTAGGAAAGTTCACATCATCTGTATCAAACTGGAAGCCTTCAGCAAATTGGTCATCCGGAAGGAAGAAATGGCAGAATCCTACAAAAAAGCAACCCCAACTTAAGCATAATTTATCCATTACTTTGCATGATTTTTTTAGCAAGATGAAAACTGCTTATGCAAATGTACATTTATTCAGCTCTTCATGATACATTTCCTGAAAATTAATATTTGATAAACAATATGAAAGCACATAATTGTGATTTGAACATGTAACATGTAAACTACTGGATCAACACTTCAAATCACCACACAAGACAGTGATTGGAAAACATCCTCAGGAACATTATATGCACTGCACCCAGCACTCTCTCTCCCAGGCCTCCCAGCTCCAGATAGGCATTTTGAAAAGCATCCTTCATCTCATCGTCCAGGGGCTGCTCCTTGCCCTGGATTAGGATGGTGGAACAGCGGTCCAGGATCCTTTCTGGTGCTCCTTTCATGACTAGCAAGTGCTTCGACTCAGAGGTGTTAGAGTTCTTGTGTATGGAAAGCTGCAAGGATGAGAGGCTGGTATATTAAAGAAGTTTTCACTAAAAGTAACTTGGGTCACCATTATATTAGTTACAAGGTAAGGTTTTCTTACCTGGTATTTGTTAGTGGAATTGAAAGGAATCTCTGCAATCTTGTGATACTTATTCCTCATGTCCTTCACAGAGCCACAGCACAGTTCAATGCATTTCAGCAGGGCAGACTCTGAGGCATCCCCTGCAACATCCCTCTAAGGAAAATAACCATAAAATAAGGATAAGGAACTTTTCAGATGTCACCTCACGCTAACTGGATGGACCCACCTATCAGCAACCTATAATATCTACAGATCATTTAGTAGGATTCCAAATAATTCCAATTATTCATTATGTGCTGATCAAAAATACTGTCTGCTGGCTATAGTATAGTGAGAATTGTACAATGTGTGAAAAAGGCATAGGAATTCAACTGTGATAAAGAAGTATTTAAAATAAGGGAAGTTTGTTTAAAGATTGTACCGAAGATTGTACCGACTGTTTTAGGATTGCACTGAATTAGCTGGACTCTTAAACACAATATCAAGAACAGCGCCAGTTTAGCCTACATCGTGTGACTTATAGTATGTCCCAATGACAAGCTATTACAAGAAACATCACAAAAAAGCAGAAACACTGTTTCAGAGGTAACTAAAATCCTGAGCTTTCCCCCAGAGAACAAGCTCAAATAGCCAAAATTTGGGAAAATGCTGTGCTCAGCCAGTAGGCCCCAGTATCACTTATATCTGTGAGAAAAAAACTCAACAATATATATTTTCATGTAATTCATACTATGAGTCCCACTCCACATTATTATTGTATTCAGATGCATCTTAAGGATAGAGCCATTTTTAAGGATCAAAAACTAAAAAATGGAATGAGAACTCACCTTAAGGATGGGGACGTTTTCCTGACTAGCCAAGAAAACGGCACGATTGCAGAGGCCTGCAACTCTGGCTAGGGCAGCCCAAGTAGCAGAGCTCCTATCAAAGGAGGTGCCACTCTGGTTCTCTGTGGTGTCAGCCTCATGGATCTGGTTGTCAAACCACATGTGAGCCACAGTCATGCGGTTCTGAGTTAAGGTGCCTGTCTTGTCAGAGCAGATGGTGGAGGTAGAGCCCAGGGTCTCCACAGCTTCCAGATTTTTCACTAGGCAGTTCTTCTTAGCCATGCGTTTGGCAGTCAGGGTCAGGCACACCTGGGAGACGGAAGCAATATGATGAGCAAAGAAGGTGGATATGCTTACAAATAGCTTAGATTTTTCCTTCTGCTAATCTTTACAATTTAGTATAATTACTTAATTAATAAGGGTTGAGCCCAACACTCACAGTTACAGTGGCCAGAAGTCCCTCAGGCACATTAGCCACAATGATTCCGATGAGGAAGATGACTGCTTCCAGCCATGAGTAACCCAGAATCAGGGACAGGATGAAGAAGCTCACGCCTAGGAAGACAGCCACACCCGTGATGATGTGGATGAAATGTTCAATTTCAATGGAGATTGGGGTACGTCCAACTTCTAGACCAGAGGCAAGGGTAGCGATGCGGCCCATCACAGTACGGTCCCCAGTGTTGATAACAATACCACGGGCAGTGCCTGGGAAAAGATGCACATGATTAATGATCTTTTGCTCCTCAACACAATGCCGAATGACTACGTTTTAATAATTGTTAAAGAAGCAAAGATATGTTCGTTATTGCGAAAAATTCTTTCAGTGATCAGATACTAGGTTGATGAAGTGGACTACCTTCTACACAGTTGGTGGAGAAGAATGCAATATTCCTTGTCTCAAGAGGATTGTCATTGGAGAAGTCAGGAGACCGAGTCTGAGGCTCAGATTCACCAGTGAGGGATGAGTTGTCCACCTGAACAAGGAGAAAATTAATCACCTTATCAAGAAACACACTTACTTATACCTTGTAGAACATAAAGACAGAAAAATGTTACCAACTTGCCTTGCATCCATGAGCAGAAATAATGCGCAAGTCAGCGGGGATTCTATCTCCTCCTTTCACCTCCACCAGGTCTCCAACCACTACATCCTCAGCATTGATGCTCTTCTTCTCACCATCACGGATCACCAAGGCTTGCTAGAAGACATACACAGTTGAGTTTGCCTTCACAGAGAAAAGTCCAGTAAGCAAAGTGTAAAATATATTTGCTATATTTTATATATTGTATTATATATATATATA
>JAODKE010000037.1:547756-566606 GCA_026779605.1 Mormyrus hasselquistii
GGGCTGTGCGGGGAGGGGGAGGGTTCTGCGCCCCATCGCTTGCCGGCATTTGGAGAGTCTGGCACGTCTCTCTGTCAGAGCCGCACTAGAAGGATCCACTGCCCTCGTGCTCTCAGTTTCGACAGGCAGCTCGGATCACGCTGTCGTTTCGACAGCTTCTCGCCCCGGGGTCCAAATCTGCTGTGATTCTCTCGGGGGCAACTACACCAATTCGACAGGCTGTAAGCATCTCATGGACGATCTAGGTAGTCGGGGGGCTGTTGGGTTTGCCTGCGTTGCTTTACTGGCTTTGCCGAACTGTTACTGCTCTTGGTGGTTTCTGTTCTTAATGAACGTCTAGGATACCTGTGGCTGAATGTATAACAAAGAGCCTTTCAAGAGCCAATGAGTGTCAGTGCTTGTGGGCAACAGTCCCACTTCTCTCTGGATCGCTGCTCTTACTCTGGGGTAGAGGACTTTGCCATATCCTCTCTGCAGTCTCAGCTGAGCTGTATTCCGAACCTTGTGCTTCCTCTGACCCACTGTGGATTCCAAAAACACCGGGTCTTCTCGAATGCAGCTGCGAAAGGAGCTGTGAAGTGACAGATTCCCTCTCCCTTCTCTGAGGAGTACTGCTCCAAACACCGTGTCTGGGAAGCCATGTCCATGAGAAATTGAGTGGCACGGAATCCGTTTTTCCGACCACGACCACGTACGGAAACGGAGCTGGTCGTATAGAGCGTGACACTATGGCTTCATGTTGGAGGAGCCAGGTAAGTGATGGGCTGTCAGAAAAGAGAAATGAATGTCTGCTCCAGAACTGGGCTTTATATTCCCATTACACGGAGGAACACGGAATGGCTAGGAGGACCTGCATCTGTCGTGGAATAGGATTTTCCAGGATAGCACAGTTAATGGGTTGTTTGTGTGCATCCCTTTTAACGCCGTTGTCTGTCTGCCCATAGGAGGAGCAGGCTGCGAAGCTGAAGGCAGAGAAGATACGAGTGGCTTTGGAGAAGATCAAGGAGGCACAAGTGAAAAAGGTGTGTTTGCTAGTGCATTAGAAACCAACATGGTGGACAAGCATGCATGTATACACAGTCCCATAGGATGTCATTCTACTTTAAATCCTCAGCTGATGGAAGCGATGCGTTTACAAGGAAGCTGTTTGTCCCTCACAGAGCTCCTGTGAGAGAAATATAAACACCAGAAATGGGTCATAGTAACTTAAGTCCCCATGATGTCTGTCTGTCTGTCTGTCTGTCTGTGTGTGTGTGTGTGTGTGTGTGTGTGTCTGTGTCCAATTGTTTCATTCAACACAGCAGGGCTGCAGTAGATGTAATTGCAATGAACCTAATCGTATTGTTCTTGATTCAAATGTAATATTTAATAAATAGGTCACTGTTTCTGTGCATTTATGATTGTGTAAGCTTCATGAATTGGGTTCTAGAGAGCATGTCTCTGAGGGAGATAAAAGCAACTGACAAATGGAGGGAGGGAGGGAGACGAACACTGAAGTCTTAATGAGGAAGCTGGACGCCGTGGCTGATTTAAACTGACAGGCCGGTGCTGGCGGCTGAAGTGGCTCCACGGGCATCGTGAGCCTATGAATGAGCCTTATGAAGCCGCTCCCTGACCCGGTCGCCCAATGAGAGCGGCTCTTTATGGACACATCCTTTCTGCCTGGGGCTTTGCTGTGTATGAGCCTGGCCGTGTCCCGTTCGGGTCTGTTCACCACACCCTGCTGCTTCTGGGCAGCCATGCCGAGGGCCTTCGCCCCGAGGAGAGAGTAGCCCTGCACCAGCCCTCCGTTCCTGGATGCTCTAGCCGAATGTGCCACGTGCGGCATGACCTCAAAATCGCCTCCGGCCCTTGGCACGGATGTGGAGTAATCTGCCCATCAGAGGGACCCATGCCACATTTCCCTAGGCGCTGTGGGTGGCGCGGATGGGGGATTATCCCTCTAATCCCACAAGTCCTCCATCAGGTCTGCTTCGTCACTGCGTGCTCTCATTGAGGGGTCTCTCGTACATCACAGTTCATCAGTTTTGCATGAAGTAAGATCCTAAAAAACATACTGTGGAACCTAAAGAGATTTGTAACTGGAACATTTATGGAAACTTTATCACAATAAACTGATACTGTATCGCAGTGTGTAGCTGGCTGCAACTATATTAAAAATGTCTTGAGTATCAAGCAGTGGGGCAACCAATGGCAGGTGAATCATTGCATGTCTTCACGTAAATAAAGTTCTGCAGAAGTTTTAGACATTGTTACAGCAGTTTTTTTTTTTTTTCCCTCATACATAAAATTTCTGGTTCCAACATTTGTGATGATATGTATCCCAACAAACAACATGCAACATTCCTGTGCAATACTCTGCAAAACTATAATAAAATGCACTCTTTTTAAGCGTGTTACACAATTTAAGGTATGTCTTAGGTGATGTTCCTGCATGCGATCCTGTGTACTTTTGGCTCTGAATTAAATGATCTGCCTTTTGTTTACTCCATACAAAATTTCAGAGTAGATGTACTGTTTTTCATATTTTCCCAAACTGAACCAGGAAACACACTTTTCCCATTGACGTTTCCTGTGCCATCACTGCAGAATGCCTCAGTGGAGCTTTACGAAAACTTTCCTTACCCTCTCCATCCTAGCTGGTGATCCGAGTGCACATGTCGGACGAAAGCTCCAAGACCATGATGGTGGACGAGCGTCAGTCTGTTCGACAGGTGCTGGACAGCCTGCTCGACAAGTCCCACTGTGGCTACAGCCCAGACTGGTCATTGGTAGAGACCATCAATGAACTCCAGATGGGTAAGTGCAAAGGAGTGTTCTTGGCAGCATGGAGTACTGTACCGTACCCTAACACCATTGCATCTCCGCGAATTTTGCCTTTGAAATGGATGGAGCTGGGTCACAGATGTAGGGGTCTGAGCGAGGAACCTTCTGAGCTGGTCTCTGATGCACAGTCTGTTTTAGGTCTTTCTTTAGAAACTTGTGCTGCAGTCTTAGGAATCTTGTGGTCTGGCACTCGCTTTGGTGCTCTGGTATAATATGTGTCTTGTTGAAAAATGAATGCTGTAGCATGTTATATATGGAGGTTTCTGGGATAAGCTGTCTCTCCTCTGGGAAGTGTCACAGACCTCCTTGAGGGGATTGTACATTGTAATGTCTGGTTGAGCAGTGAAGGTTCTTCCTCTATGTTTGCCTGGTTATTAATGCCTGTGTGACTGTACCGGCATGCTTCTGGCATAGCAAGTACTTCTAATGTTTGGCAGGGAGCACTTCCTGTCAGTGGAGACATTGTCTGAATTTACTGAATCGTGTTCCCTCTACCAAGGCACCCATGCAAATGCTTTTCCAGCTGTGTGCCAGCTCTGGGTCTCCTACTGCTAGGCCTGATGCTGTCCACAAGGGTTTTATAATGCTGAAACAAGAAGTATTTGTCACATATGGCTTATTATAACGTGTGTATTGTTCCTTGTGTCCAGACTGGGCAGAGACTCCCACTGTTCCGCTGGCGAAGAGAAAGATGTACTAATCGGTGACAACAGATCTGTAAAAACAGTGCGATTCCAATCGCTCTGTCCTCAGCACAAATGGCAATTAAAATCAATTTCATGCAGCTGGCGCCCTTCATAGGGATCCAGATGGATTAGCGACAGCAGTACTGTTTGCTCTGCTATCACAAGTGGTGCTATGTATCGCATTATGCTACAGAAAGTTCCTGAAGCACCATGATCCCTCCGGTATGGAGCCATGCTTCCCGCTTCTCATGCCTTCCGTGCCGCTTTGGTTGCTCTCCCGTGACAGCCGGCTCAGTCATGGCTCATTCTTCCTCATATGGCCCTCTGTTCGGTTCCAGAGCAGTCAAGCGCATGACCTAACCTACATGTCCAGGGCTGTGGGCTGGAGCAGTGTCAGCCCCTGTGCGCCACGGCAGGGTGGGAGGGCAGCCCATCCGAGTCGGACTCGGGGGACGTGTCTCGATCCCTGACTAAACCGGAGGCAGACCATTCTGTTCAAAGGCTGGTTGGGGTGACCAACAGCCGTGTGGTCCAAAAGCACGCCTGGTACCGTGTGCGAGGGCTTCCAGCTCTATGAACAGCCCCACTTGGCTGTATTTTATACAGCGGCCCTCGTCCTCGTGCTGGTCCTGTAACTGTGGGCCTGGGGAGCCAGGATTTCACTCTGCTTGGTTCTAAATTAAGCCCAGCCTCACTGCTGCCTCACTGCATGACTGCCACTGAAATGTGTTAGCTGAGGCCTCGCTCTAGTTTTATGTGTTAAAGTGAGATCGCATGTGCAATTTAAGATAATTACATGCCACTTTTGTTTTGCCATTTGCAGGAAAAGAGGCGATTTATAAATGCTTAAATTCAATAATTTAATAATTGACTTAAGTGCATATTACCTAAGTAGTGACGCAACCATTTAGAAACTCATCTCCCTGTGACCCTGACATGGATGGAAGATGCATCCGATTCAAATCCAAACCAATGCTGATATTAATGGAGAGTCTGATTGGGTGAGAGAGCAGGATTTCCTGAGGCTGTTGCAGAGTCAGCTTATGAACCACACCCTAAAGCTTCCTGCCCCACTGGGAGTGCAGATAAACCTCATCCTTTCTGCTGGTGACACAAATAGCTCTTAATGGGTGTAAATTGAAGTCGGCACGGTCTGGTTCGGACACATTATGACTGATTAAGGGCTGCCGAAGATGAAAATCTGAAAATACCAATTCCAGAGTGGCTGACCTTCAAAAGATCCCAACTGGAGAGCTGCCAAAAAACAGCGCCAGCCCCCGTAAATAAAAACATGCACAGCTCCCCCAGTAAATCTTTGCCTGTGATGCTAATGTGACTGCAGAGAGTGACTTATGCCAGAAAATCTCTGCGCAATGCCAGCTGTCTGGTTTTATGTTAAAATGTAATGGAGAGTTTGGCCAAAAGTGACTCACTTTTTCTTGGAGTATCTGTAAGCAGAAACACAATTAGCATGTTGCTAAAGTTTTATTTTAAGACATGATTCAGTCTTTAAACGTGTAATAAACAAAAAGTAGTGAATTCTGTTAATAGGTGCGTAGCAGTTTTCAGGAGTCCAGTATTTGTGGTAATAGAGGGATCCGTCTGTGAACATGTGGTATGAATGAATGTGCAGGGTGGTTCGGCAATGTTTATGGCGGGGGGGGGAGCTGGTGGATGGCGACGAGGTCGATGTAAGAGGAGCAGCTTCCCGCTACTTGGTCATGATGAACTCGCTGCTTATTGTGACTGGTGTTTAAGCTGCTGATGGTGGCAGCTGTTGAGTTATCAGTTTGGTGCTGGTTGCCAGTTAATGCTGAAGCTGTTGGCTGGAGGTGCATCTTTACAGTCAGTGTTTTCTGCTGCTGCTGCTGCTGCTGGAATTCTTGTCCATAATCTGTTGTACTATCGAATTTGTCTCCTTAGTTTCTTGAAATGTACTTAATGTACAAATGCAGCAAGAAGGCTTGTAGCTCTAGCTCTAATCATACGTTTTTGGTTTCCCATAGAGCGCATCTTTGAGGACCATGAGAACCTGGTAGAGAACCTGCTGAACTGGACCCGGGACAGCCACAACAAGCTGATGTTCATAGAGCGAATCGAGAAGTACGCTCTCTTTAAGAACCCACAGGTGAGGCTTTGGAAGCGCATTCCCGCGTGTGCGTGCGCAAAAACACTCTCACACAGGATACACGCGGCCGGTGTGTGCCTACGCGCAGATCTCGGTAAGGCAGCCTGCCTGCCGTTTGCTCGGAAAGTAGGTCACCAAACTGCGTGTGAGACTGAATAATTGATTGCATGTGTGACTGCAAGGCAGGTTTCAGTCTGCATATTAAGAGTCGTCCTCTCTCTCATAGATAGTGGTGGATGCCTCTCGTGTCATCGCGTGTTATAAAGACACAAGCAAAACATGTCGGTTTTGAATTTACTAATCTGCCAGTGATGATGTTAATGATAGAGTAATTAATCATCTTCTCGTTTCAAGTTTGGGGGCAGTGTGTGGCTCTGTAGGCTAAGCCTACATGCTTATGATTTGAAGGTCGCTGGGTTGAGGGTTTTGGTGGAATAGCCGCATTTCCGTGGGTCCTGGGGCGAGGCACTAGGACACCAGGCCTCATGGGTGGCTGTCCCCTCACTCTGACCGCCAAGCTGCTGTACAGTGGACTTCCTCACTTTAAATCACTATTTGCACTACTGACTGTATATTGTATATTGTACTATATACTGTACAGAGGTTCACTTATCTTAGTTTTGTCATATTTATCTCACGTCTTATATGTTTCTTTTTATATTTTATTTATATATATATATATATATATATATATATATATACACACACACACATATATATACACACACATATATATATATATATATACACACACATACACACATACATACACACATACATACATACATACATACATACACACACAGCAATCTAATCATTTCTTCCATGGTTACCCAAGGACTTTCCCCTGTTGCCATGGTGATAAAGCCACACCTCTGGCTATCTGAACTGACAAGTCACATGCCCCACCACTTTACAGCTGTTTAAACATTATCCCACTAATGAGAAATAAACTAGGACTTTTTTGCCAAGGCATTTCAATTTATTCCATAACTTCATCAATAACAGCCGCAATGTACAAAACCCTAAGGTTGCTATGAAACCAATCAATGGGAAGTAGAAGCAGCCTTAGTGAAATGGGTGACCACAAGTGACATTGCAGCACACAAATCCAAAAGATCATGTGTCACACAAGCTGTTTTTTTGGTGCAGGGTTTATTTTACCAGGTTGCTCAAATGAAATGTGAGGAAACGTTCTGCTGGTAATTCAGAAGTTTGCACTACAGTGATAAGGTCAAAAGGGCCTTTCTGCTAAAATGCAGAAAGCAGCCAGCAGAAATAAAGGCTAATACCACAAGTACAAACATCCAACTGTAGGCCACAAATGACGGCAGTTTTACAGCAGAAACCCTATACCTGGGGTATTCAATAGGCAGACCCCGGTCTGGAAACGGACCCACACAAAGTTCAATTCGAACCGACACGAAAATCTGTAAAAATTAAAAATTTCATCCAATCGATTATTATCAGTGATTCAGTGCTATTTTAAGAGATGTCATTCCACACATCTTCGTTCAGGTTCAGACCCAATCAATCAAAGAAGGCGTATAGCAGCATTATTACAGAACATCACTCACAAACGAAAGTTGATATACCAGTCACACGGAATCGTTCCACTTTTTTGTGAGCTGCAGACGTAGACATTCAACTCAAATATCTTGCATTTTTCATTCTGAATGCGACATGGCATGTTCAAAACTGGCCATGAGTAAGAATAGAAAAGTTTAACATTGAGTGGACTGACAAATATGCATTTGTTACTCCCCATGGGAAGCACAAAACCAATGTGTTTAATCTGCAACGAGACAGTAGCCATTGTCAAATGTGCATCACTATGACAAGAAACATGCACAAAATTATCCCCAGAACATAGAGGTTAGAACCACAAAAATAAACCAGCTAAAATCATCATACAGCTACCAGCAGTATAATAATTATGTCAGCTACTGCACAAGAGCAGGCAACAGAGGGGTTTGTGGACTTATCAGCTTTTTTTGTAGTTCTGGAGTTTTTAGTTCTGGAGTTCTGGACTTGGAATTTTCCGTCACTTTTCCGGACCTTGCCCTGACTGGACATTTGATAAGTGGACCTTTCAGGTTTGTATTTGCGTACCACTTCCCTACACAATTACCCATCTGCAAAACAAGCTTTTTTTTGTGTGTTGCCAGAATATTGCCAATGCTCCTTATACATGAATTCATTTACTCATTTTACTGATTTATGATCATGTATAATTATTCTTTTATTCACCTGAATGTAACATTCTAATTTTATGAATATGTTCTAAATTTCATTATTTATTATTCTGATATAATAATCCGTTTATGAGCCAATATTCTGCCATCAGAACTTATCTGCATGCTGTGAAAATGACATTCTACAAGATTATGGTTAAAGAAAAGAAAGCAATAGAGCCGTAAATGTCGTTGCTCAGCATTTTTGAAATTCCATTTACATAAGCTATACCATTGTCACACCACATTTTTGGCACTAGACTGAGGTTCAGACTAAACACACTTACAACCAAACTATACCATACATGTAAATGAATGAGTCTAACCCTGTGGAGATTTTAGACCAGTTCAACTGAGGCAGCCTGACTAGGGCCAGTTGTTCTGTTGGGGCCGGGGACAGATGCTTTTGACCTCAGTGTTCATGATGTAGTCAAGACCACCTAGACCGATTCAGAAACCAAGTCATTGCCATTGTCAGTCAAGACCAGAGTGTATCAACACTGAAACAAGACTGAGACAACACCAAGACAAAGCTAGATCAAGTCAAGATCAGAAACAGACTACATAACACACAATAAAATGTGGAGCACGGGCACCATCTTAAGGCTATGCAGTATGGCCTAAAATTTATCAGGATATTCTGCACTACTCAGATATGTCATAATTTTATGTGCAAATGCTGACACGGTCCTGATATCATCCTTCTTATTAGGAAAAACTACTTGCGCCTATTGAAATTTCTCAATTTCAGTCACATCTACTATAAAAATTTACAAGCACTTTCAAATATAATGCTATAAATGTTGAGATTAGAATCTGTGATATGGTAATGCAGGGTTATCATTGGGGACCTTTCTATGGCTTAGTATTGTGAAGAAATACATTGTAAGTGCCAGGAGGAAATGAATATCTGATTTTGCACTCATTTGGTAACTTGTTGTAAAGTAAATTGAAACAGAAAAGCATTAGTTAGTTTATGATCCACTAGATAAACACAGACATAGCAGCCAGTTTTAGGGTCCAATGCTGAATGTTTATCACTATAGTTTTTCCACCTATATAGGCTATGATTGGTAAAGTGAAATTTGAGAATGAAACTTTTAATTGGCATTTTAGCCTCAAACAACAAACTGACACTGTAGCACATCATTGCAATTGCATATGAAAGGTGTTCTAGTTACATGATAAGTGGCATTCTATTTCAAGGGTATTGACGGAGCTCGACATCATACATGTACAAACTTTTGTGAATATTGTGAAAATACATTTCATGTAATTTTCTTCCTAATGAATATAATTCTGCATTTTGTTATTTTTAGTAGAACTCCAGCCCATTTGAGTGTTTTCTATCCATTTATTTATAGGCTTATAAGAAATAAATTCTAAAATAAATATTTTAACACTTTATATGAAGGCCATGTTCATAAAGCCTAACAATTGTTCTTATAATTTATTGTGACATTCATAAAGACATGGCTATATTTATAAAAAGGCATAACAGTACAGCTATGTTTCTTCATAATGCATAATAATGATCAGTATTACAATTAAATATGCTTTGTGTTGCATTATGAAGATTCATAGCGCATTATAGATAAGATCTTCATAGAGCATTCGTAATGCATAAAACATGTCTATAATGTGTTATGCCTTTTATGAATAAAGCCGTGTTTATAATACTTTATTTATGAATGATGCAATATACATAATGCAATGTATATAATTAGGTATGCATAATGCAATATAATGACTACTTTAAGTTAAGTGTTACCAATATTTTTTCCCAGCAAGGTAGTGTGTGGATCATTAAGGAGGTGAAAATGCACTTTGTTTTCTGTCTAATATAATTGATTTCGACCTTTTATGGAATATTAGAGGTGGTTTAAAATATATGCCTTATTACGCATGAAATATTTTAGCACACAAAGCAACTTGGACAACCGGATCAAGCAAGTTCTTTCAATTGCAAAGATGCATGTGATTCATGTCTGTGCATTATACCTATCCAAAGTTATGAGCCTGAGGTTAATGTGTGCAAAAAAATCAATGCATCTTATGTTAGTTGGGTTCTAAGGGTTAAACCTATGAATACTAAGCCATTGTGATAAATATTGACTGGTCTTAAAATAAAACATTGAGTACTTTATTTACGAGATCGAGACAAGACAGGGTCAAAATGAAATTGATTCTGAGAGGAGACCAAGACCGCAAAAAGTGGTCTTGAGACCAAGACCGGTCTCAGGTACTACAGGACTACTTAATGACCTCCAGGTATTACTTTCAGAAGATGCCAGCATTAAGAAGCAAAAGGCAATGTTGAAAACAGATAATTACTGCTTTGCAGTTACATTTCTACAGATATGTAACTCACTCTTTTTGAGACAGTCTTGCTTCCACAGCCTACATAATACTGCCTCCCCTCCCCCAAGCCCCTCCAGAACCCCCTGTCCCAAGCAATGGCCACAGGAGACTGTTTGATGTTGGGTGGGTGGCAGCGGGCAATTAAAGAATTTAAATACAATGGTCATATTGCATGGAGATCAGTGAAACCAACTTAAGAGTGATTATTAAACGAATGAGACACTAAACAATATTATATATATTATACTATATACAAACAGGCAACATGACTAAGTCCCAATAGGTGTGTGCTGCCTTTTAGACCCACCATTCCAGCTAACAGGGAAAGCTCCCAGAATTTCAACCAACGTTACACGAATCTTCTCAAAGCTGGCAAAGATCATTCTTACTGTAACATAATGGAATGGTTCTGTCAGTGTCACCATGATAATTTTCATTTCTTTTTACTTGTTTAATGTTTGCACAATGTGTAATGTCCTTGTACTTTGTTTTGAATTAAATGTTTCTTTCCCTATTCTGTGGGTGAACAGGCAAACCTAGAAACTACATTTGCAGTGGCGTCTAAGTTTTCCTAATGTAATCGGGGCAGTCGACAGCACTGACATTGCAGTAACAGCATATCAGACGAAAGTTTATAGCACTGCATACAGCCTCTTGTCAATCGAAAGCCATTTCATTCTATTAATTCGTAATTTGTGATGGGTAAATGACATTGACAAATACAGTAGCTCAATTGTCTGGGTCAACTTGATTCGTTCATTTTTAGTTTCATGCAAGGCATCACTATCTCCCGACTGCTCTGCCCCAACACGTGTAATAAGGCATCCCATATTATAAATACCAGAATCTAGAGGGCGATAACGTAGGTTTGCCCCAGATAGTTGCAGTTACACTGGCTCTGCCGGAGCGGCGTGTTGCACTTCAGCATACTTTTTGAGATTTAACTTTATCATTATAAAAAGCACAAGTACTTTGACTACGAAATGCAGTTGTACATATAATCCGAAAGCTGCAAAATAAAATTAAAGTGCTAGAATTATGTTATGAAATGTCCATGTTTGTGAAATGTCCTTAGGTCCCTAAATGTAACATTTTGTCGTGGATTTTTTGTTTTTGCTTACTGTCGCTATCGTCCTACTGTGCAAACAGAAACGCTTGATTTGCACATTCTATGAACATGTAGCTCATTTGCCTTGATCATTTATCGCTGTCTGTGCGCACCAACTGGGCAAGATCACAGGTTTTTGCACGCACGCAGATTTAGATAGTTTCCATATTTCCAAGGGGAAATTCGAAAATCGTCCATACGCATTTTTCTTCACGATTAAGTTTGATAAATGAATCACCTGAATAGGAGGCGTAAGCTGAACTCGTTTGTCAGAAGAGACCGGTCATATGTTCAGAAAGCACAGCTTTCATTGAGCTCAAAACTCAATGTATTGTGCGAGCCGGCATTTATAATGTACAGGGAACAGTAATATTCTCAACGTCTTTCCTCGTACTTCAAAAACAGGGCAGTTTATCTGAACCCTTCTGACACTACTAATGCTTTAATGTAAGCATATATGACTTTTACTTCGCTTCTATCACTTTTCATCTTAACGTCAGACGACTGTATTCTCTCATTTGAAGATTAACATTTACATTTTTTGTATCTCGAAAGATACAGAGTCACGGGATCGGCTTCCCACTCAGTATCAGAATGACGAGTCATGCGTTTTTGCGCTTAAGCCTACACACTGATTTTGAAACTCTCCGGAAAACCATGCCACTATATCATTAACAGGAAACGCTTGATTAAACTACTTTCCTCCCTCCATAAACGATACTTATTGATTAATCTTATCTTATAGGTGAGGAAATATCCAACAGGAACAAAGTACAACCCAATGTCCAATTAAGACCAGTTTTGTTTCACATAATGCGGAAGTTAAATGGATACTAATACACAATTGCAGGCCTTCCTGAAAACTAGCTAACTAGATTTTATTCAGGAGCTGATGTTTTAGAAATACGGACTGCGTTTCCCTGTTAAGAAACACCTGCAACAGCAACATCTGTAGTGTTGGTTCCCACAATTAAAGAAACTGACACACGACAGATAGCAAACAATCAAAAACCAGAAAATGTGGTACTTTTTACTACAGAAACAGGACTTTAAAAGAAAACAAGGTTTCTAAGAATATCACTTACTCCAAATCCCATTTTCCGGCTTTGTGTAAATCTTCAGAAATATCTAAATCCCACTGACTTCAGATATAATAAAATCAAAATCGCATGTACTTTACTGTCTTTGACTGAGCCCCATTCACACGTGTCACACACTAAAAGAAAAAAAAAAACCCTTGTCTTAAACCGCGATTCAAAAGCTTTTATACCAGGTTCCTCCTCCAGTGACGTCTGCTCCTTTTGCCATGGTAACCGAAAAAATAGGAGGAGTCTGTAGTCCGGTTCAGTCTATTGACCCAGGCTTTACAATGAAGCCATGAGTTGGATTTCCTGCCTTTTATGCTTACGATAAGTATAAAAATTTATAATTCAAATGTAAAGTATGGGTTTCTGCGCATTTCCTCTGAAAATAATATGAATTGATTTATGCGTTAGCATTATTTCAACAGAATATTACAGGGCGTTCTTTTCTTTTCGTTTCTAAATTTGTATGTTAGTATTCATTCCCTTTAAACCCAGACATCCCCCACCCAAGTAAAGGCCTAGTCCTTCTATTAATACATATTTAACTCCTGGGTATTGTTTGTAGGATATATATATATATATATATATATATATATATATATATATATATAGAGAGAGAGAGAGAGAGAGAGAGAGAGAGAATATAATAAAGCATATGAATAAAGTAACCTGGCTCAAAGCTTTTGTCTATATATTCTACAAACTTCGCGCTTATGAACAAATAGGATTGCCGCAACGTGTCCCCTGAAACATTTTTAAAGTTACACACCTTTAAAATTGTACATGATGAAACTGATTAAATAGGTGTACATCCATAACATAATTATCCTATTGCAATAATCTGTTTGACCTTGACCACATGAATGAAAGGTGATCATACATTTTTTTACTAATAAATAATTAACTGTTTAATAGTAATATAATTATAATTATAATATAATTAATAGTAATTAGTATCTGACTAGAACCCTGTCTCCAAGGTCTCATTTACAGTACAAAAATGCATTTTATTAGCATGCTGGTGTGACACTGTTCACAGTTAGGAATATCTTCCCTTTTCACATTTCTCTTTTTCTATTTTGTCATTTCAGGGTTTTTTTGTGAAACATTAGCAATTTGTGCTTTATGATAGTTATCTCTGTTCCACTCATAAGCGAAGGTGGAACTGTAAAGCTGATTACTTCTTAACTTATCATTTTTGATGTTTCATCACATTTTTTTGTAGTTTTTTTTCCTTTTTTTAAAGAGTGTCCCAAGGTAAATTTCAGCCAGTTACAAGCAATGTTTGACCTCTGACCTCTACACAAAATTATGGCAATCACTGGTCCACACGGAAAGTATAAAATATATATTTTTTTCTTGTAAAAGTTTTCATTGCTGGTTTGTATGGCCAACACAAACCAGAGATTACCTGAAAGCTCTGTGAACTTATTTACTTTTTTGAAATATAATTTCTTTTATGACTGCTTTGTCTTAGAGAGCAGCAAATAGCATTTTAACAATTATTGATTTTATTTAAAAATATTATATTAAAAGTTAGAATGAAAGAGACACAGGGCTACAGAGCTGTGAAAAAACACAGGGGAGGAATATATACACAGGTTTAGGACCCTTTGACTTCCAAAACCCCAAGCCATGCTAACTTTGTGAAGAGAGTTCTTGAAGCCAGTTCTTGAAGATTACGTGTCTCCTTTTGTCAATTTTAACCGAGTCAGAGATCCAAAAGTAAAAAAAAACATCATCTGAACGCTATTGCTCTGCTGAGATCTGAAGAACCATTTTGGTCATAAACACCTGGCCAAGGGTAGTCACATTAGTAAAACCCTCAGTGTTTGAGTTTGACTTTTGTTCTTCTTCCACTCAATTTTCCCACAGATCGAAGAGTCACCAGTTCTGATCTGGAAGGGAAGACTAACAATATCACTCTTTTTGTAATCGGAGTCTAGAACTTTGTGGAGAACTATCATGATATGTCTGCCTTGGATGAAAGTACTGTACTGCTGGGTTTCCTTATATGTTTAGCGCCATCTGCTGTGACACATGTAACACATTATTAAATATATGCGTATGTATTATTAAGTGTATGCCTGTACAGAATAGTATGCAGAGGGAGGCTCAGATTCCCTGCAGTATAATGTTCACACATCTCTCTCTTATGATATTTGTATTTTTTATTCACATTTTTACGATTGATTGGGCAGTCAATTGTGGGTCAGTAAGGGTTGAGTCCTTGCAACATGAGTGTGATAACATGCATTATGTTACTTTTATAATTGTTAAGTGAGCAGACAGCATCAAAATGAGAGAGGTCATAAAATATGCAAGCAAGCACATTAAGTACACTGTACTGTACATATTGAGAGGCAAGTTGTGTAATAATGGTTCACAGTGTCCTGAAGCATACAGAGACTCTCTGTCTGGTTGAACAGGAATGGTGGTAATCTCTGAGCATGTGTGTGGGGGCACCACCCTCTGTCTGGAGAGTATTTCATTTTTTACCATGAACAATTTATGACCCCATTGTTTCTGACAAAAGAAAGATATACTACACTGACAGAGGCCCAGTGTTGAAGTTTGAGTAGGAAGTGACATTAGGTGGGGGAGTGTGGGGTAAGCAAATGGAAACAGACGTAACTTGCAGCTATTGTTTGCTGTACTGAACAGAACACAGAATAACAATAAAAGTTTAGATCTGAACTTATAATGCTTAATCAGATACTACTTTTTCATTATAAAGAGGGGGGAAAACTACAGTGTTAACCGACTCTTCTTTATGTGTCCATTTGGGCCAAAAATATGATGACATGCACACTATGTAGACTGAACACATACCAAAAAAATTGTCTGCATCTATTGAAGTTTGAATTGAACTTCAACTGCGACAAAACTTTTTTTACAGCAAGATTGTCACATGACAAAAACATTTCTGTGCCAATTCAACTTTTAACTGTACTTCTGTTACCTTTGCCGTCCATGTCGTTTGACTGTTGTGTTGCAAGTTGAGCAATACAGTATCATCTTTACTGATTGTTTTGTTCTGTTATCCTGATGTGTGTGTGATCTGACTGTTGTGGTGAATGTACTCTCGAAATGTAATTCTCTTTGTCATTTGAGTTTGTTGTTATGAACATCATTTTGATGTAATGTTTGTCTGTGTTGTTTTGCTTTTCATCCAACTTTATCATTCTTCCTGTTCTTAACAGTGATGTTGAATGTCAAAAGTCTTACTGTTTCAAGGGGATCTGAAACAAGAAGGCCTCCTCATTGAGAATCATTATGAAACTATGGCAACCATATTGTTCAGATATGCAATAAGCCCCTATCCAAAATGCATAGTTTAAGTAGAGAGTAGAGAAAACATAAGATCTCATAACTGTATAGTATATTGACACTTCCATGTGTCACTCCAACCAGTGTGTGGAAGCAGTTAAAAAGGCAAACAGGATGCTGGGCTACATCTATGTTTGTAAGTATGTGGAGTTTAAATCAAGGGAGGTAAAAAGGACAAAGGTGAGTATTGACATCAGCTTATGGGAAATATATATATATTTTTTTTGAGGTGAGTTAAAATTGCAGGGCTATACGCAACATTACTAGAAACATATAATTGCACTTTTTCTCTTAACAAACAGCTACATTGAGTCTGGGTACAGAAATCCCATAATATCAGGTTTGGTGAAGAATGAATGTTTTCATTCTATCCATAAACACTAATTTGAGGTTCACACTGTGGATTTACTGGTGCTCTGGTGCTTACTTTGATGAAGGTCACTCTTGATTAAAGTGGATGACAAGAAAATCACCTCTCTTCTCCTTGCTCAAAACTAGGAGACACTAGGCCATGCCCCCCCCATACACATAAAAAAAAGAAAAACATAGAGTATTTCTCATTACCCACTTGTACCTACCTTGAAATTTAATGTGAAAACTGAGAAAGTGGAGTTCTGGTTTGTGTTACCATGGCAACAGCTAATCGGGCATGCGTTTCCCAAACCCATAGTTGCTACGTTAGCAACTTGCGTGGTTCGAACTATGTAAGTATGATGCAGGGGTTTCCCAAAACCATAGTTTGAACTACAGAGATAACGATACTGCGGACTTACATAGTACAATGCATTGTTAAATGACGCAGGTGTTTCCCAAAACCATACTTCGAACGAACGTTCGCAAACACTGTCATTAAGTTGCGTAGTTCGAACTACAGTTCCAGGTAAATATGTCAGCGATGGTGGAAAATGCAGACTAATAAGGGTATAGTCACCATGTAAGTAAGAAATGTAATAATCTTTATTACCTAATAAGGAATAATTTAGCTCTACGATCACGTATAATGTAAAGTTGTCTGAAAATGTAGTTTGAAACTTAATTGTTGTGTGGGTCTCTGGTCATAAGTAACTGTCTGTAGTGAGCAATAGGGACAATTCTCAGACTGCAAGTGCTGATTATCACAGGGGTGGCTAATTTTATCTAGAAAGAGCCGTTAGGCATGCAGCTTTTTACTGCAACTCCGTGCTTAGAGTAGAACGTAGAGGACCGATCTACTGAAGTGTTCGCATAACTGGGTTTGAGCAACTGATCAAACGGTTATCCCAAAAAAACCAAGGAGTGGCTCCGTAAGAAGCACATCAAGGTTCTGGAGTAGCCTAGCCAGTCTCCAGACCTAAATCCAATAGAAAATCTTTGGAAGGAGCTGAAACTTCGTGTTGCTCAGCGACAGCCCCGAAACCTGACAGATCTAGAAAAGATCTATATGGAGGAGTGGGCCAAAATCTCTCCTGCATTGTGTGCAAACATGGTGAAGAACTACAGGAATCGTTTGACCTCTGGAATTGTTAACAAAGGCTTCTGTACCAAATATTAAATTTTTTTTGACTCGAGTGATCAAATACTTATTTGACACAGTAATTCACAAATAAATTGTTAAAAAAAATCATACAATGTGATTTCTAGATTTTTCTTTTTTGATTCTGTCTCTCACAGTGGAAATGCACCTATGCTGAAAAATGTAGACCCCTCCATGATTTCTAAGTAAGAGAACTTGCAAAATCACAGGGTGATCAAATACTTATTGACCTCACTGCATATATATATCTATATATATGTGTCATTATTATATATTTATATGATTTTACACAGTTTGCAAGCTTTTGTCCGCAACTGACTGTGAAAATTAGACCATTGGTATTATAAAGTTTGTTAGTTTTTGTGTGTGACTCGCCGTGAGTCAGACCAATCCTCACTGGTTCAAACTACTGTGGCATGACAGTTATGGGAAACAGGATAGTTACCATAGTACGATGCATCGTTAATGCTAACTTCCGTCATTGTTTGGGAAAAGCACCCCAGTTTATCAGGTACAGTATTGTAGGTGTGTATCCACAGAAATAGGACTTTAGTCAGGAATATGGGCATCCTTTACTGAAGTAACTCTCAGTAGTACAGTACTCATCATTTGCATAAAATGTATTCTTTTCCAAATCCTGAGTTCACTTGTGATATTATATAACAGTGTTCATTACAAATTATTATAGAACCAAATCAGATTTGGTGAATGAACGTGGAAGCAGCAGGGTGATGTTTTCCATAATAATCAGACCATTACTTTAGTGATTCACTGTAGGTAGTGTGCTGGCTGCAATGTATGTTGCCATTTGATTGGACAAATCAACCCCAGGCACATGATGAAGACCTAGCTTTACAGATTAAACCCAGGAATTTAAGTGAGCTCAAAATTGAAATATCTTTTAAATTAAATTGCAAAGAGATATTTAGGGAGGGAATGGGTATTAATATCACTTGCCGTCGTCTTTCTCCAACTGGAAGGCAAATGAAAGTAATGCAGCATGAATTGGGCCTCAGGGTGGGTTTATGGGAAGGGGGGGGGGGTCCCTAAAATAGCTTTGTCACATGACCTGAGGACAATTCATCAAAGCATAGAAATATTAATCTCTCCAGTTAAATTTGTTTGATCATCTGACTGAATTCAGATTAGAGGTTTATTTTCATTTAGTTTTCTTATTTTGGTGGCTTCTAAAGTATCCTTGTTTCATGCAGTCAAAAAAAACATATTTACGTAAATTGTATGACTTGGCTATCTGTGATAGGCTTCTAAACTCACATGAACATTGTCTTTCATCAATGGTTGCATAAGATAGATGTTATTTAAAGTGAATGCAAACCAGCAGCCTTCAAATTACAAGGCTGCATCTGTGACCTCCAAGTAACCTCCAAGTAATGCCTTGAAGGGATTAGGTGGTTCAAGAAATATCCTCCTCTACATATGGGGTGAAAGGAAACCAGACTGTGTCCCACCGCCAGGTCTGCCTAGAATATATGAAAAATAGGCATCAAGTCCTTAGTAACAGTTTCAAAATGTCTAAAGTCTTTATCTACAGAAACATCCGGGGACCTCCAGAAGGGGC
>JAODKE010000037.1:569836-587173 GCA_026779605.1 Mormyrus hasselquistii
AAGTTCTCCCCAAGCGAGCTTGATGGGCCGAATGGCCTCCTCTCGTTTGTATATTTCTTATGTTCTTATGTTCTTTTTTTGTAACTACATTTACAAGCATAAAGCATTCCTTGTGATGTTTCGCATGCTTTTTATGTTAAATAAATATAAAATTAGTCTTTTTTTTTCAAAAACATGAACATTCAACAACAACAGTTCTATAACATTCTAATGCTTTACCTATTAGTAATATGTGGTAGTCTACTGGTTAAGGCATTCACCCGGTAATCAGAGGATTGTGGGTTTAAATCCCACTGTGGTACCCTGAGCAAGGTATCATCCTCACATCCTGCTCCCGAGGTTCTGTATTAATAGCTGCCCCCTGCTTCACTTGGTGAATGGGTCAAATGCAGAGGGATCATTTTGCTGTGATGTGTTTCAATCACTTTCATAGTCTTGTTCTTTTCCACATCATGTCTTATATATAATGTATAATCAAACCAATAAATAAAAAGGAATAGTTCCAATTTGCAAATTACAACACACGTAGTATTTCTTGTCTGAGCCTTACATAAAGGGCTATGCCATTCTCTGCATCCTCTGGGACATTGAGATGATGTTCATCCATTATCAGGTTCAAACACTGTGTCATCATGTGGGTAAGTTGGCATTACACACTCCTCTTGGCAGTTCTGAATGTCAGCAGGGTCACACTGAAAGATGTGATCTGCAGACCCGTAGAGATGAGGAGCCATATACATTATTGCTGGACGTCCATGCGGTGCAGTCATATTACGCTGTGAATTGTCCAGCTCGTCCTAAAAAAGAATTGTCAAGACTCATAATCTAGGTTATTTATTACAAAATGAATATAAACAAGGCTGTAGGCTACTGAACTTCTTCCCTCGTCCTCCGTAGGCTAAATTACAATAATATGTTTAACTTACCTGTAAAAGTCTTGTGAAACAAAACTGCACAAGTGATTGATCAAGGAAATCCACAGTAAAATGACCTTCTTCTTTCAGAGCCTGAAAGAAGTTAAGCCAAAACTGAACATTTTCCTTGTGCAGTTTGCTCCAAAAGCTTTCAATCCTCTGCTTGTGGTTGCTTGAACCATATAGGAAACTTTGGTGTTAGGCAAATACATCAGTGGCCGCACGTTGAAGAAACATCTGCATCTGTTCATCAGCAATGTTCTCCGTTCCACGATCAGCATGGATCCTTCGAGAGCATCCGTGCCTTTCCTTCATGGCTTGAATGTAGTATGAGGCTATGACCTTCAGGTCGCTATTTGTAGAACAGACTTTTAACCACATGAGATGTCATGAAAAGCCGTCGACACAGCCATTTATGCAGAGGCCATATGGTTTTAATTTATCATATGAATCGAGATGCCACATGAAATTTGGCCCTGGGTTGTGGTATCTCCTCCTTTGTAGTTTTTGTGTTTGCCTGTGTGCCACACCTTCCGGATCCAGAACACTTAAAAGCAATCTGACTGTTTACCTTTTTACAACGAGTCCTTCTTGAATGCACTTTAAGTGCATCATCCTGTAGCCATTCATCTGACCCGACGTTTCAAGTTGTTGACTGACAAAGTAAGCAACATATAACAAGTCAGTAAAGTTTTTCCTCTGACAAAGCTGATTTTTTCTAAGTAGTTTTTGAAGAGTTCATTATTATTCCATGGTGATGGCTAAGAACTTCAAGAATCTCTTTGTTGAAAACCTAAATAGAAGTACAAACCTACAGTACAGCTAAGATCCATGCCAATGCCTCCCGAGTATCAGAGCAATCGGTCTTTGACAGATGACGTCACACTCGCTATAGCCGCAGTGTATTGTGAGTTGAATCGCCATTGTGGAAGTGTACAACTCAAGAGCGAGCATTCACGTCTGGCATTATCTTTTGTGAGATGGAACACTCGTGCTGTGTAAAAGGCTGTCATACTAAGTCACATGGTAGAAATGGCAGAAAGGTGGGCCACAAGATGAGGTTTTTTCAGGTTCCCACTTGGGAAAGAGTTTATGGACAGCAAGTAAAAGAGGTAACGAAAAGGCGTCCGCTGGCCTGCGTTGCAGTAATTTGATGGAAGGAGATCACTTTCAGCACTATATCTCCTTAAATGTGTGTTTGCTCTCAGCATTTTCATAAGATGTTTTTGTTTAAGTAATATTACTGATTTTTTATTTTTGCAATCTTTTTGTGTTATAAAGTTGGTATTTTCACATTGGTTAACCTACGCTAATAAGCTAGCTTCACTATGGAGGGTACCAGAAAAACAGGGTTAATCTGTTCATGTTAAACTAGCGTTAAAGAGTGAATGCTTTTTAAAGACAAAAGTAGACAGCAACACTGTAATGACACGTTTATCAGTGCACGTATGCGTATATTGGCGTGTATGGATTATAAACCACAGTGCTGGATAAGGCTGTCACTGTGTGCTGTGCCCTGACAAACCAATCCTCAACTATAGTTTAAGTTAAACATTTGCAAGTATGGTTTCTAACGTTTCACATGACGTCTGGAAGGAGCTGTGTAAACTCATTGTATACCGAGCCTGTATTCTGCTTGCCACTTATTTAAAATAAAATATATGGCCAATAATGTTATGTCCAATGACATTTTTGTGGTATTCTTGACTCTTTTCCTTTCTTAAACACCTATAAATGACTAGTGTGTTTAGGTAATGAAAATTGCATATTAAGGATTACATAAACCATTACATTTTTGTGGAGAAAAAAAACACAATATATCAAAATATCAAGTTTGTTAACCAAATGTGTTTACATCCGCGATACACTCAAAATGGCTAATAGGGGCATGTCAGACAGTACAGATATGGAAATAATGATTTATGATGTCGAAATAACGAGATAATATCTCGTTAAAACGACTTATGACGAAATAACGAGATATTATCTCGGTTTAAGGACTTATTATCTTGTTATAACGACTTAGTATCTCGTTTTAACGACTTACTATTTCGAAATAACAACTTACTATCTAGCTATAACGACTTATTATGTCGAAATAATGACTTACCATCTCATTTTAACGATTTACTATCTCATTATAACAACTTATTATGTCGAAATAACAACATTGTCTCCTAAAGAAAAATCATCAAATGCGGTTCAAGGCTTCTGTACAAAAGAAATAAAACACAAATGGCATAATTAAAGACATACTGTCAAGCCCTAAAAAATGCCACTGACCAGATCAATCTATATAACTGCTTCTGACAAAGGTAGGCCTTGGTGCTTGAGATGAAACTGAATAGTGAGATATATCAGCCTTAGTTTGCAAGCTTTATAATTACATATACAGGACCCTCAAGCAATAACATACAGTTTTAATCAAAATGTGAAAACTTCAGAGACAGTTCCACCCAAGACAGTGTCAAAACCTTAACATTTTATACATATATCCGAGTTCAGAACTACACGTTTACTACTGATGGATAACAAATTTACTTTCCTGCTTCTGTTCTGTTCCCTAGTGGTTCGTTGTTTGTTGTTGATAGTCATTTATATTCAGATGTGTTTATGTTTTGTTGTAGTCTTAATTTTTCCCCTTTAGTTTTTGACTCTGCGTGGTCCTTTTGGTTTTCTTGTGTTTGTAGTGTTTTCTGTTTTATTTAATAAACCCCGTTTTTCGTGTTCCTGGAGCCGCCAGTGGTCGTCCACCCTTATTGTGCACCATGCTTCATTCCCGCACCCGAGCCGCCCGCATTCGTGACAGTTTTATTTATAACTTATACCAGTCATCTAATAACTGAAAGAACCAGTCATCTCCGTCATCGAGGAGGTCCCGGACTGCATTACCATTGCTCCTCCTCCCTTAGTGGAGGGAGAGGAGGAGCCTGAATGGGACCCCTCAGGGATCTACCTGCTGGGCCCCCAGGACTCTGATGGTGGATGGACTCCTCCACCTTCTCCCCAGCGTGGTGGAGCCCGGCCAGGTCCCCGACTGTCTGTGTCTTGGAAAGGGAGGGGATATAGGCACAGGGATCGGGTCCTGCCCACCCTGCCCCCCGGCTCACATGCGGTTTCCCAGGCTCTTGCTTGGCTGTCGCCTGCAGGTCCCCCGCCATTGCCTCGTCAAATGCCTGCGGTCCTGCATCTAATGCCTCGTCGCTCGCCCTGGCTCCCTCCTCTGCCCCGTCGTTATCCCCTCTAGCGTCGCCTGCTCGGTCACCCGGGGTCCCTCCGGCTTCGGCCGCTCAGTCACCCGCGGCACCCGGACCCGCTGGGGTTCCCTCGGGTTCCCCTTGTCTCTCCGCCCTTCTCCTTTCTGGCTCCTGTGTCTGTTCCTTGTCCCTCTGTGTCTCCTCCATTTCCTCCTGGTCCCTTTGTCCCTCCTGTGTTTGCACCTCATCCCTCTGTGTCTAACTTGTTCCTGGTCCTTTTGTTCCTCCATTTTCTGTTCCCCCTGTGTCTCCATTTCTGATCTGTCTGTCCGCATTACCTGTCCTCTGTCGCGTGTTGTCCTGGGTTTTGCCCCTCTGCTTGTTTTGTGCTTCTGTTTTGTTCCCTGTGCCCCGGTAATGTTTTACTCTTGTTTTTCAGGTCCTGTTTTCCTGGTCTTGTCCTGTCCACCATTCCCCTTGGTGCATGCCCAGAGTGCATGCCTTTGGGGGAGTAGTTCTGCCATGACCCGTGTGTCCAGTCCTCGTGTGTGCCATGCCCCCTCATTACCCACGTGTATTACCCTGATTGTGATCACCTGTTACCTATTATTTTTTGCTTGTCTTGTGTATATCAGTCCACGTCTTCCCCTGGTTTGGTAGATCTGTCATTAATGTTCGTCGTCGTATGCCCTGTTCATCCGTAATAAACTATATATATATTGCTTAAAAAACTATATATATATTGCTTAAAAAAACTAAAGGAACACTTTGAAAACACATCAGATCTCAATGGGAAAAAAATCCTGCTGGATATCTATACTGATATGGGCTGGAAAATGTGTTAGGAACGAAAGGATGCCATATTGCTTGAAGGAAATGAAAATTATCAACCAGCAGAGGGCTGAATTCAAAGACACCCTGAAAATCAAAGTGAAAAAAATTATGCGGCAGGCTAGTCCATTTTGCCAAAATTTCATTGCAGAAACTCAAAACCGTACTCATCAGTTTGTATAGCCCCCACATGCTTGTATGCATGCCTGACAACATCTGGGCATAACAACAACGGATGTTGTCTTGGGGCATCTCCTCCCAGATCCGGACCAGGGCATCACTGAACTCCTGTACAGTCTGAAGTGCAACCTGGTGGCCTTGGATGGACTGTAACGTAATGTTCTATTGGATTTAGGTCAGGCGAGTGTGGTGGCCAGTCAATAGTATCAATTCCTTCATCCTCCAGGAACTGCCTGTATACTCTCGCCACATGAGGCCGGGCATTGTCATGCACCAGGAGGAACCCAGGACCCACTGCACCAGTGTAGGGTTTGACAATGGGTCCAAGAATTTCATCCCGATACCTACAGTAATGGCAGTCAAGGTGCTGTCGTCTAGCCTGTAGAGGTCTGTGCGTCCTTCCATGGATATGCCTCCCTAGACCATCACTGACCCACCACCAAACCGGGCCTAGGCCTTTTTTCCTAGAATGTGGCCTGGGAAAAAAGCATCCTGAGCTACTGAGGGAGGTAGAAAGATACCATCTAGTCATAGTCATATCTCTCCTCAATGCACAGCTCACGCTCTAGAACCAGCTTTCTGGAGAGGGGCTGGACTCTGTTCATCTCTGGAGTTGCCCTGGGTGAGAGGTGTCAGGCAGGTGTGGGTTTACTCATAGCCTCCCGGTTTTATGCTTGTACAATGGAGTTTACCCCAGGCAATGAGAGGGTCTCCTCCCTTTGACTTTTTGTTGGAGGACAGGCTCTGACTGTCAGTGCTTATGTTCGAAACACCAGTTCAGAGTATCCTTTTTGGAGACCTTGGATGGTGTGCTAGACGGCACCCCTTCTGGGGACTCCATTGTTCTACTGAGGGACTTCAACTCATGTAGGTAACAACATGAAAGGGGGTAATTGGGAGGAATGGCCTGTCCGATCTGAACCTGAACAGTGCACTGTTATCGAACTTCTGTGTTAACCACACTTTGTCCATAACAAACACCATGTTCAAGCAAAAGGATGTTCATAAGTGCACCTGGCACCAGGATACTCTAGGCTATATGTATTTCACACTTGGTGAAGAGAGGATCTGAGCTGTCAACTGATCACCACCTGGTAGTGAGTTGGATTAGATGGAGGGGGAAAATGTCAGATACACCAGACAAATGCAGAGTGAGGGTGTGCTGGGAGCATCTGGCAGATGTCCATGTCTGAGAGATCTTACACTACTGGCAAACCTATTTTACTCCAAAGGACTGGAATAAGCAATGTTCCATGCCTCCATTATTCAGGTGGCTGTGTAGAGTTGTGGCCATATGGTTGCTGGTGCCTGTCATGGTGACAACTCCCAAAACATGGTAGTATTGAGTTTTGCTGTTGTGTGATTTCATAAATGTACTGATTTCAAATGTATGCTGGGGCAAATGTAAATCAACATTTCCCTTGTATATATAGTAGGCATTTAAATAGATGCTACAGTCAATAGACAGCCAAAAGAACACAAATGCTTACAAATGCTATCTTGGTTAATGTAACGGCAACTTCAATCAGGCTACTTTGCACTTTTTCTTTCTGTCCTGCTTCTGTTTTTTTTGTTTCCCAGATAATATGCTTAAAAATGACTCACACATTGATCTTGCTGCAGGAATATGCAGAGAGCTGTTGGCATCCATTCTCACTGTCTGATATGATGTTTACTTTTATGTTTGCTTATTTATGAAGATATTTTCAGATTCTTGAGAATTTGCAGGTCTGGGGAGGTAGCTCTAACATTTGTTTAGATTTATACTATTTCTGGAAACAACTTTGTACAAAATCTAATACTTTGCAGTGTGCCATTTTTCACAAAACATTTGTTTTATTTTTGTAATTATTGAATGTAATTTTTGTTTTTTGTTTTAATAAACATGCAGCTAACAATGTCTTTTATTGTCTATTAGCAGCATGTCCAACTGGTGATAGGGCGCAACCCTAATATTTGATTAATTACATCATTCAGTGTAATCACATTATCACCAGATTTATCATACAACACATTGCAGTTTTTCCTCATATCGTGAGGAAAAGGCTTGGTTAGATTGTGGAATTTCAGAAGCAGATGACAGATACTGGCAAACTGGAATGCGGCTTTGGCAGTTGTGGAAGAAAAAACTGGTGTGGGAGGAATTTGTTGAGGCCATAGAAAATGGCTGGCCTCAAAAATTTTCAACTGGTAAACTGTCAAATAACTCAGGAGAGAGGAACAGGACTTTGTCCATGCTGTTTACAGCAGGGAAGAATTGCTGTTGACCTCAACCGGGAATATAGGTTTGCAGTAGGAGGAGTACTTTGAGGACCCCCAAAATCCCACTGACACACCTTCCTTAGATGAAGTAGAGTTGGAAGACTTGCCCATCCTTAGGGCTGAGGTCACTGAAGCAGTCAAAAAACTCTTCAGTGTGAGTGTCTTGGGGGTGGATGAGATCTAAAGGCTCTAAATGTTGTTGGGCTGGCACTCCTCTTCTACACTGCGCAGAGGTCAGGGACAGTGCCTTTGGATTAGCAGACAGGAGTGGGGGTCCCAGTCTTTAAGAAAGGAATGTGTTCCAACTTTAGGGGGATCACACTCCTCAGCCTCCTTGGGAAGGTCTATCCCAGGGCAATGGAGAGGAGGGTCCATTTGTTGGTTGAAATTTGGATCCAGGAGGCACTATGTGGGTTCTTTCCTGGTTGTGGAACACTGGACAAACACTTTTCCCTTACAAGGATATTAGAGGGTTTATAGGAATTTACATTACCAGTCTACAAGTGTTTTGTGGACATGGAAAAGGCATATAGTCATGTTCTTTGGGGGATCCTCTGGTAGGTGCTTTGGAAACATGGAGTGCCTAGCTGGCTGTTACAAGTTATATAGTACCTGTATAACTGGAGTAAGGGCTTGGTTCGCATTACCGACAGTAAGTCAGACTCATTCCGAGTGGGTGTGGGATTCTGCCAGGACTGGCCTTTGTTACCGATTCTATTCATAATTGTAATGGAACTTCTAGATTGTCATGGATCTGGAAGGATTTCGGTTGATGGCGAGGCATGATACAGGCTGAACATAAATGTGGACGACCCACTTGTGGCTCACAGGGTTTATTGCAAAAACAGAAAAAAAACAAAAAGGATCATGAGTTGTCAAAAGGCGATAAACAAAGACTAATTACAAATGGGGCAGGCAGGCAGAACATACATAGCAAACAGCGAAACAACAACAGTGAACCACTAGGGAACTGAAGTCAGACAGGAACTTAAATACGAAGACTGAACTGCTGACCCTGACACAGGGTGGGTGACCTCAGAATCACATCTTTGTGTTCATTGAGATTTTACCTCAGGCATGTACTGCAGCTAAGTTTCAAGCAGCCAGGAGGAGGATCAGCACCTCTAAGTCTGAGGCCATGGTTCTCAACTGGAAAAGGGTGGATTGCTCCTTGTAGGTTGGGGATAAGCTACTGGCTCAAATGGGGGAGTTCAAATGTGTCGGCATTTGTTCACAAGTGAGGGAAGAATGGAGCAAGAAACGGACAGGCAGATTGGTGCAGCATCAGCAGTTATTTGGACATTGTACTGGCTTGTCATAGTAAGAGAGAGCCGAGTCAAAAGGTGAAGCTCTCGATTTACAGGTCAATCTATGTTTGAAACCTTACCTAAGGTCACAAGCTCTGGGTAGTGACAGAAAGAGATTCAAGATTGCTTTATTTGTCACATTCATAGTTGTACAGGTACAACATGCATTGAAGTGAAGTAAATTGTATCCTGATCAACCCAACCATACATATACAAACATTACAGGGGGGAAGACAGGTCAGGAAGACAGGAGATATAGAAAGAACAAAGAGAAACAGAATTACATGAGGAGAGAGGAGAATAAAAGACCCCAGTAGGGAGTACATTGTAGGAACCGAAAAATACACCTCAGCAGCATAAGCACATGGTCAGTACACCAACAACATAAAAAGCAACAGGGGAGGGAAATGGGGAGGTGGAGGTAGTCCAACATAGACAAACAGCCATCCGGTCCTGCAGCCAAATCCAGCGCAGGTCACAGACCTGCCTGTTCACACTGGGGGTATGAAGCGAAGGTGAGGTGAGTACGTGTGTGTGTGTATCCAGGTGTCCTTGGGATTGGGGGAGAGGAATGCAAGAGAGTTTCACTGCCTTGTTCTTCCGGGGGAGTTATTAAATTCGGCAGCAGCCTTGGACAAGGCCAGTGCTGATTAGGGGGGAGCCAAAAGCAAATAGAATAGGGTTGTTTGGGATCTTGGGTGAGAAGCTGTAATTTCGCAGAGCTTCTAATGTCCACGCTGGTCTCTGCCATCCAAAATCCTTTGCAAATCTGCAAGCTTCTCTGTGATGTGATCCAATTTGCGATCGATAGTCACAGTGATGTTATCCAATTTGTGATCTATAGTCACAGTCTGAGTGCCAACAGCTCTGCCAACTCCATCAATCATCCCGGCCAGCCTAGTGGGGCTTTGAGCAGCTGTCAACGTTTTCTTCAATCTTTGATAAACCAGGGCAATGCCTAATCCAATCAGCATAAGACCTGTAATCATGGTAGATTTCTTCGATGTCCTCCATGGAAAGAGCTGCCAGTCACATGACCCTCCACTCCTCCCATCCGTCCATCATGTACGTTCCTGCAAGACAGTGAGTCAAGGAAATAAGCTTTCTTTGCAGTGAGTCTGGGTTTAGCCTTAGATGTGGCTGGGGAGAGGATGGTCTGAGCATCTCTGCTCAAACCGCCATGCCCTGGACCCAGATAAGCTGTGGAAAACTGATGGATGGAAACTGTGGTTCTACTTCCACAAGGTCATTACAATTATTACTATAAAGATGAACCATATCACAAATATAGCTGCAGCAGTGCTCTACTCTGAGGAATGGCAGATTCTGATTATCACACTGTGATTTCAGAGGCCTGTTAGTCTGATGTGCTGGGTCTCTCTAATCTAAGCAGAGGGTGGGTCAGCTCTTACCCAGAAGGCCCTGCTTAATTGTTGTATGTGGGTGACTCTCTGAGGTGCCCTGTGGAGTGCTATGATCACAGGACATCAGGAGTCTTGGGTGGCCCCCACTGTCACTTCATGGCTATTTTTTTCAGTCGTGCTGATTTCCCATCTCTCATAACATCTCTCCCAGAGTTCTTCTGCACCTCCTGCTCCATAGGTGGGCAGGCAAACAGACCATAAAAAGAACCCTCTCATGTTTTGGTGTCCCATACATTGTTTGTCCCAGGACAAAATGTGCTAACAGCAAACCAACTCTAACTCCAGGGATGCCAATTCAGTTGTAAGTGGCTACAGACTCTTATAAATTCAGCTGCTGCTGAGATCCAGCTGGATAAACAGGTTGCAGAAAGTGACACAAGCAGATCCTGTAACACTGCTTATGTGTCTGCTGAGCAAATAAATAGTTCATGTGCAAAATACCATTGTAAAGAAAAATAGTAAAGATGCCCCAATGTTCTTTATTGATCATTTGAATAGATAGTTTTAGCAAATTATGATAATCTGGGAAGTCAAGGACAGAATGGGTGGTTCTAAGGAGGTAACTGAATTTATAGTGGCCAGAGAAGTGACTGAGTTAGCATTTGATCTCGTATGGAATCTCACTTCTGCCCTGCTTCATCCCTGTCTCAGGATCGTTAAAGTCCATTCTTACCACACCTATATACAGTGCTTAGTTGGGGAGTGTCATTTGGGGTATGATGGGGAGTAAAGAACTGTGTTAATTTGTATTTGAGCAACCTTTCAGTACCCAGTGTATTTCTACACTGTATTACATTATATTATTTTGCTGTTCAATACATCTTTGTTTTGCTAAAACAGGTCCCTACAAGCAGATTTCTTATATCATAATGTAGCTGTGAAGTGACACAGTCACATGACTTTTTGGAATCCAGATTCTGTGCCTCAACAGCACCCCCTACTGGGCAGGAATGAGCCCCAATGAGAAACAGATGTCTGCTGCATCCCTCAGATGAGTGAAAGCAATGGAAAACTTTCACATTAAAAGCTAAGTATTAGGAGACAGTCTGGGAGTGTTTGTAATCCAGTGTTTGGCCACCTGCTTGCTTAATATTTCCTTAATGCTTTCAATGGTCAAGTATGTTTGTTTTCTATCACTATTTAGAAGTGAAGTAATTGTGTCACCTGCAGTAATGGAGATTCAATTTCCACCTCCTTTCCTTGTGCTTTTCTTCCACATACTCTGGTTTAAATAAATGCTGTGACTTAAAGATGCAGTACTCATCCTTTTTCTGACTGCTTCAAACCCAGCTGCTCCGGGATTGTGTTGAAGATGGTGGTGAGCAACACTAGGGAACCACAGGGAACCATTTTGTCCCCCTTCCTGTTTACTCCGTACACATTGGACTTCCAGTATAGCAACAGTTTTTGCCATCTGCAGAAGTTCTCTGATGACTCATCTATTCTAGGATGCACCAGCAATGGAGATAAGTGAAGTATAAAGGACCAGTTCACGACTATGTCGTGCAGAGAGAACAACCTGCAGCTCAACATCAGCAAGTCAAAATGCATTTTCACACCAGAGTTCTAGAACAGAATCTGGTCTCTGTTTAGAAGTTTCTGGGCCATCTCAACCTAGAATTTTTATAGCTCCTGACCACTGCCATGTGCAGCTTTCACACTGTACAACAGAAACTGGGACTTTATGCTAAATAAGCATGGAAGATGTAAAAAGCTTGTAGGTTAAACACAATTTCATATGAAACTACACCACTCCCCCAATACAATGGAGGATAAACAAGTCATCGTGTTAGTTATTTGGTAGTTTTTGGAAGTATCAAAATGGGAGACAACCATTTATTTATATTTTACTTATAGGACCTATGACATGTTTATTATTATTATTATTATTATTATTATTATTAAATCTGGCCAGCAGATATTTTGTTTTCCACAGAATAAAAAACAATGTAACATTATCTTACTAATAAGCACTGGCAAGTTTCACTGCTGGCACTGGCAATATTAGACAAAAGTATATTGGTTACTGAGCAAATCTTTTGATTACAATTAACAATTACAATGCTGAACTGCATTCTGTGCATATTACAACAGCATGGCTCCATAGTAGAATATGTATATGTGATAAATATGTATCACTCCAGCTATCCAAAAATAAGACTGATGCCACTGCTACTGGTTGGGGCCCTCTACCTGAGGATTTCACACCTGCAGAGGAATTGGTTTTAAGCTGCAACCAGGGGTCCCCAATGATAAAGGGAACAGAGGGGGGTACATCTCCTCACCTTAATCCCCAATATGTACAAGGTATTGTCTACTGATTTCTGTCAAAAAGTCAGTACCTCAGGGGTAGAAGGTAATGGTAGGCTTACCTATCATTAACTGGAGACTCTGTATCTGTACTAGACCCACAAGTCACATGTCATTGATATATAAATGAGCAATGGCCCAGTAGCCAAAAGAAAAGTTTGGTTACTGTCTTAACAACTGAATGTGCTATGTGCTTCTATATTGACTATTAAGGAGTATTCCAGGGTGCTTTTTGTGGAAAATATATTAGACAAATATGTAAATGTACCCAAAGTGTTGATTCTTAACCTCATGCAGTAAAGTTTTGATAACAACAATAAGCAATAAGCAGAGCTCTCAAGGTTTCTTGCTGGTGGCTATTTAATTCTGGGAGACGGATGTGATGAGTGGCGCATATGATGAGTCGTGGGAAGTGTCTGAACGTGGAGGCAGTGCGAACGACATATGGAGGGAGAGCTGAGAAGATGAGGGCTGCGGGCGGAGCTTACTGTGAATTTGGCACATTTAGAAAGGTGTGTGTATTCCAGGGGAGTCGGAAACTGTCCACCCTAATATCAGCAGAACACCCCCCCTCATTTCTTCCCAGTTAATGAATAAATACATAATCAACAGGGTGTTCCTTATCTTTTATTACGAACAAATGCGTTACTGAGGCCAATTCATTGTGCATTTTGAGCGCAAGAATGAAACCTAGCAAAGATTGTAGTGATGTATCACACAATATCATTTTATGAAATGGATGTAATTTTAAAGTGATGTTTGGTTATGAAACTGTACCCTTAATGACATTAGTCTTATTTTAAATGAGCAGTTTGAGCCGACAAAGCGATAAGAGACAGCAAAGAGAGGCTCGGACCAACCTTATCCCAATATCTTACAGAAAATATATTTAACTAAGAATGTTTTGGGAAACACATCAGAGCATTATGAGACAACATAAGGTAGAACATACAAACAACATAGTGTCAAAAAGGTTTTGGGAATCACACCTCAGGCTAGTTCAGAAGCAAAAGTTACCATGCATATTTAGCAGGGATTATTCCTGTTAGCTGCAATGATGAAACTAAAGTCACATGTTCGTAAACTACACAGCAAATTGAAGAGAGCTTAATTTTTGGTGTTCCTCTTTCAGACATTTTTTTCTTTTTTTTTTTTTTAGAAAACTTTTATGTTCATGCACACAGAAAATGCTGGCTAAAGTAGAGTATGCCGAAGTGCAGAAATACAAAAAAAATCCACAGTCCGATGATGGAAACTTTCAATGCATTTCTTCAAGAAAGCTGGTTATGCATATGCATAATTTTGAAGCCCAGTATTCTTTCCCTAATTTATATAGCAGCTTATTACACAGCAGGGCTGGGGCCAATCCGGAATGCACCCATCAATTCCAATCCAAATCAGGAAATGGAACTAGAGTTGGAATTTAAATATCCCTGAAATTCACATTGTTTCAATTTTGTTCCCCATAGTTTTTTTTCTAGTCCGAACTCCAGTTCAATTTCCTGATTTGGATTGGAATTGATGAGTGCATTCCGGAATGGCCCCAACCCTGTTACATAGTACTCTAAAAAGTTCATTCTCGGACAGATAATTTCAATCAGATCACTCTGACCGAAGAGTCAGGAACAGAGGTGGATGGCAATATCTTTGATGAGCTTTCAGGGTCTTAACTGGACAGCTATAGCAGGACTTGACTAATAACTAGACTTAAACAATATTAAAGTGCATTATCTACAGCAATTGTTTAAGAATTTATAAAATGATTTTTAAAAAGCATGCCTCTGTTCTTTCTAACTATATTCATATTGCATTGTAGAAATCACCTAAACTTAAGCATCTCTCTCATTTAGCTTTCTTCATTCTGCCAGTTATGTACTCATCCATCATTATACAATGTTAAATATCTGCATCTCCATGTCGCACCCTGATCGTGCCGATCCTCCTGTGCCACGCCCCCCTCGTTAACCTCTTGTGGATTCCCTGTGTTGATCAGCTGTTTTGAATTGTCCTGATCAGTGTAATGTATTTAGTCCACGTTTTGGTTTGTTTCCCCAGTCATTGTGATGTCAGCCTGTGCGTTTCATTAAACCCTGTGTTTTCCCCCGACTTCTGGTCTCCCATGCTGTTTGTCAGCGCTCCATGTGCCTGATCTCGTGACGGAATGACCAGACTCCGGAACAAGAAGTCGACCGTGACCGAGGAGCTGCACCTCGGTCTGGTTGATGAAAGCCTGTACTGGTTGGCGCAACCAGAGATAAAGAAGGACCCTGTGCTGCTCCGGTTGCAGTCGGAACTGGCCCCTCCAGAGGAGGAGGCGCCCTCTGCTGGTCCCTGCTCTTCGGCCTCAGTCCCCCCGGGTCCCTGCTCCTGCGGCCTCAGTCCCCCCGGGTCCCTGCTCCCGGACGAACTGAGCCCTGCTCCTTCCTCCACCCTGAAGTCAGAGGAAGAGCTAGAGTGGGACCCCTCGGGGATCACCCTGACCAAGGTGGTGGACCCCTCTAAGGGATCCCCCTGACCGCCGGCACCACGTCGTGGCCGTTCATGGCCAGGCTACAGCCTCTCGGTCTCCTGGAAAGGAAGGGGGCACTGACATCGGGGTGGACGCCAAAAACCCCCCCCCCCCTCCTTCCCCGGGCTCCGGTGAGGCGGTTGGCCATGGCTTCGCCCAGGGCACCTTGTCCACCAGCCACGGCCCAACCGCGGCCGCCCCCCCGACGACCTGGGGGCCCCTCGCCCACGGCTCTCCCCACAGCTCCCTCCTTATCACCTCTACTAGTCCCTTTCCCTACAACCCTGCTACCCATAGATCCTGTTCCGGCCCCAAAGAGGCCTGCTGCCCCAGCGTGCCCTGCTTCCCGTTCCCCAAAGGTCCCCTTTGCTCTCCGTTACCCCCTGCCCTTGGACCCCTTGAGAGTTCACTCCCCGTCCTGTTTTGCCGTCATTCCCCTTGAGTTCCATCGTGACCCCCTTGTGTGCTTCTCAGCCCCCTGTACCTTTGTTCCCAGCCAGTCCTTGTGTGCCCTCTGTGGTTCCCCCTCGTCCTTCAGTGCCTCCCAGTCCCTTGGTAACCCCCGTGCTGTCTCTCCGGACCTTCGGCTCCGGTGGGTCCCTTTGTGCCCCCTGCATTTCGGCCTAGTCTCTCTGTGCCTCCTGTATGTTCTTCCCGTCCTGTTGCACCCACGTCCCCAGCTGGTCCCTATTAGTGGGGTGGTCTTTGGTGTCTGTGTTTGTCTACGTTCCCTGTTTGTGGCCTGTTTGAATTGTGCTGGTTCTGTGTGTCCTTACTGTTCCCTGTACCTCATTGAGGTAGTTGTTGTTCTTTTGTCTCCCCAGGTACCGTCGTGTCCTCGGTCCCTTTGTGCCCCCTGTGTCTGCTCCTCGTCCTCCTGTTTCTCCTAAGTTCACTCCTGGCCCTTCTGTTCCCCCTGGTGGTGTTCCCCCAGTATCTCCTGTGTTGTTGCCCCTGTGCCTATTGATGTTTCCTGTGGTTTGTCGGCTGTTGTCTGAGTGCCTGTCCCAGTGTCAGTTCTGTGTGGCTCTTGCTGTGTATGTCCGGTGTGCGCGCCCTTAGGGGGGGGGGGTTCTGTCACACCCTGATTGTGCTGATCCTCCTGTGCCATGCCCCCCTCGTTAACCTCATGTGAATTCTCCGTGTTGATCAGCTGTTTTGAGTTGTCCTGATCAGTGTAATATATTTAGTCCACGTTTCGGTTTGTTTCCCCAGTCCGGTCATTATAATGTCAGCCTGTGCGTGTCATTAAACCCCGTGTTTTCCACCGACTTCTGGTCTCTCGTACTGTTTGTCAGCGCTCTGTGCGCCTGATCTCGTGACACTCCACTGTTGACTGTTATCACTGATTAATATATGCTACTTCAATTTGCTTTTTTGTGATGTTTCGTACAGCTGGATTTTCAACTGGTTGCAAATGAAATTAATCCTCAGTAGTGGCAGGGACTCTATCCTCTCCACTGTCATCAAATGCATCTGTTTCAACAGTTATACTGGAGCCCGCAAGGAAAAGAGAATGCCTGTCTGAGGTAATGGATTGTGATGAAGCGATCAGCTTTACAATATTTTCAAATTTGGAAACATCCTTATTGTTCGATTTTGTAAATGTTTAGAATTCCCTTACAGAAGGGAATTTGTTTTTGTTCTTGAATTTGAATGCCGTTGACATGTCAGATTATACCATGTTCTGGTAGATGGTTGATGCAGTTCTCAGGGCTAATGCAAAAGGTGAAGGAATCTGAATGGCGTATAACAAAACCAGAACACTTACAGATGCAAAGTGTAAACAAATGGTGAACATCCTAGTTGCAGATCTGCTAAGAGTACATGGGTAGGAAATTCAACATACTTTTAATTAAAAATTTTATCTAAACATATTCCCTTTTAAGTATAGTTAATCAAAGACTTTTTTTGAAAGGAGAATCACACCTTCAACTGTGCGAACCAGTTATGTATTGGGAATTGTGACACTTTTTCCATATCTCCAAGATCTATACTGTTGTGATGTGTGCAGACAGACGAACAGGGAAGCAGGTGAGCAGAGCCAGTGATATGGGTGTTTGGGGATTATTAAGCACACAAGGGCAGACATCCACGAACATTCACCAACCCTACAATGACTCATCTCCTCAGACTCACTCAGGCGTGGACTAAATACACAGCACAAGCCAAGAGGAACAGGAAACAGGTGATGACAATCAGGAATTCACACGAGGTAATGAGGGGGGTGTGGCACACACGAAGATCGTACGAGCTGGGCATGACATATACTTTAAAAATGGAATGTAAGTACCTGTTACGCCCACGGGGGCGGGAACAGGGCAGATGCTAGTCGGGTGCTCCTGATTCGACCTCCTTATATAGGAGAGTCGTGCTAACATACGGTGCGAAGTATTGAGCCGA
>JAODKE010000037.1:592459-605213 GCA_026779605.1 Mormyrus hasselquistii
AATATAACAAATTGACAGGGATAAGACAACTGTCAAACACACCAAGGGAAATCAAACACCCACTGTGCCATAAAAACGTTGTGGCATAAAGGACCTAATATTTGCAACACAAATAAGAGGCAAGTCTGAAGGACTCTGTCAGCAGTGTATGGGATTAAAAAACACACCTGTGCAGGGAATTTGTCCAGTTCCAGTCCTCGCCATTCTGCAGGATGAGTGGAAAAGATGTTGACTGTCCAAAGTGGTGGTGTTCATCTTGGGGAGAGACACCATGTAAGTAGGCTGAGCTTTTGCTGCTACTGGAGGTGTCACCTGAGGAGTGACATTTGGTGGTGGGGGAATGGGAGGGGCCTGGGCTGAGCTATTTGGCAGGCGAAGATCTAGAATATAGTCCTGTCGTTTCTTGTGAGGGGCTTTCATCTCAGTATCATCACTATCAAAATCAGATTCTCCTAAATAGTGGCTGAAAGCAGAAAACACACAAATGTAAGCCAAATTTTGATTTATAAGAATACAGACATATAAATTAACATGAATTTATATGTACTAAGAAATTGTTATGCTTTATAGTGTTTATATAATGGTTGCTGATGACATTTTGCAGTAGCTAAATTTTACATTTGCCAAAAACAAAACAGAAAAATAGCTAACCAGTCCATATTCTATTGTATATACCATGTCTTTGGCAAATAGTATTTTATTAGCCCAGACATGTAAAGTGGGTGTTTTCATAGAACTGCACAGGTAGTTCTGGCAGCCTAATTAGTTTTATATTAATCCATAAAAAGAGCTAAATTGGGCAAACATTGCAAAAACTACCACTATAGATTATATCCCATTCCCACGTTGCATTTTACGGACAGAGTGTGAGTGTGGAGAATAATAATACAAAAGAGGCCAATATGAGCAAAGTTCTAATATTTTTACTTATATCATTGATCTAAATAATTCTGACTCAGGGAGATTAAATGATGGGAAAATGCACGTCTTTGTAACAGCGCTGTTTATAAACGCCACACTTAAAAAACGCAAGTAAAAATACAGACACTTTACCGTGTTCGAGTGGCTATACTGACCAGGCAGTTTTTTTGGCAAATAAGAGACTCTAAAACTGGCAATATCGCCATAAATTTATTGAATTGCTGCAGATGAAAAATACGTGGCACACCCTGAGAACAGTGACCTGACGTATGATGGCCTACATAACGGTTATGTGTCTTGCCGCATCCAGTGAAGAGTCTGACCATGGACATTCTATTCTTATAGGAACTATATATATTTTTTAAAAGCCCATTGGAACATTATCAAATGCTAAGTGAGGTTATATTCTTCAGAAAAAAAATAATCATGACTAGTTTATTCTATTACTATTTTTGTTCGTTAGCCGTGGTAACCGCACACTTCGTTGTCGTTTATCTCTTACTTACTAAAATTTTTCTTCTAGGTTTTAATGACGAAAAGGTCCAAGAAAAGAAAGAAAATTACCAACCTTTATCAATTATTCCACGTCTCTTCCTCCCTTTGTTCTTAGATTTTCTTATTTGTCGGTGTCTCCTCTTCAGTCGCGACTGATTTGAATAAAGGTGCGCGAAACATAGCGCGAATGCGCGCCTCAGATTCTTTGCGCATCACCTGCTGCGCATCTGCCAAGTGACTGCATCATACTTGCACAGTTTGGCGAATGCGCGCCGGATCCGCGGAGCGTATACAGATCGACGGTATCATTTAGAACTCCGGACAGATTCTGGTGCAGACTCACCTGCCCGGATGTCACCGGTGCCCGAATTTAAGGAGACGCAGACGGATCTGGCCCAGAATCACTTACTATGTGGGTATTTGATTAGTAACAGAATTATCAGATACAGAAATATTGAGGCACAAGCTAAATAAACATTGTGTTCATTAAAGTTTAAGTACAGAAATAAGTCGTTTTACTAATTTTTTGTCATTTAATTGTAACGTCCAAGTAATACCGGTACTTGTGGTTAACCAGTCAGCAAGCTATCACTGTAAACGGCTCCCTAGTTGGCTGTGTTTGAGCGAAAATAGGGACAGTAAGGTTCACTGATTCGCGTCGGTGCGCCGTTTAGAAAGTATGCCACTGATACTGGTTGAGATGAACTTGGGATACATCGTTTTATTCGTATTTATTGAGTTGAATTTAATTCAATCTATCCCAAGTATCTATTTTATGTACCCGCTTGTTCAGTTCAGGGTCGCGGGGGTCCAGTGCCTGTTCCAAAAAGTTAGAGGTGCAAGACAGGTAATGTCCCAGGATGGGATTATCATTTTGATCTTGTGAAATGGGATATCGTCTGGGATTTTTGATGTTGTAATATAATATTGTATCATAGAATTTGTCTTCGTGCTCCTAAATGTGTGATGTGAGAATTTACTTCTTTTGTTTAATTGATATTCTAATGATAAATCGTAGCAGTGATATTTAATAGTTAATGGCAAAATGCCACAGTTTCCTTGAACATTATATGCATGTTGTAGCGCCCAGGAACCATGCAGGAAGAGACAGACCCCATGATGCAGTGCAACAAGGGTTTATTTAATAAGAGGCCGGGTGCACCAAAATCCATTGGGGTAATCCAAAAGGGTAGTCGGGTCGGGTTCCGTGGGTCCTATGCCTGGAAAGTTAGTCCTACGTGCAGGGACGAGATGAGACGAGGAGGGGATGGGAGAGACGAGGAGGGTAGATCGTGGAGGCAAGACAGGGAAGGCAAGAAGGGCAAGCCGGAACGGGCAAGAAGGCAGGGTAGGCGAAATGGCAGGGCAGGGCAAGCAGGAGAGACAATAGACAAGAAAACACTCAGTAGTTCACATAAGTAGAGATTTCGAATCATCAAAACATTTTCGAAACATTCGAAACAAACAATTATAATTATAGTAATTATGTTTCAAAATGGTTTTGATGCCTTCATGCCCGTTCCGGCTTGCCCTTCTTGCCTTCCCTGTCTTGCCTCCCCGATGTACCCTCCTCGTTTATCCCATCCCCTCGTCGTCTCATCTAGTCCCTGAACGTACAGTAGGACTAACTCACCTGCTGGCAAACCCGAAACTGCAGCTATAGCAAATACGGTAGAATAAAAACCTATTGCTGCAAGTTTCGAATGTCACGAAGGTCGAACTGTCCAAAATGTGCATAATACAATATAATTTCTTTTTGATTATTTTTATATTTTGTCATCGGTGTCCTATATTTGCAATTAGCGTGTGATAACTTTTTGCCAACCGTAATTCAACTATAGTACGAATCATAAAAAACATTACAATATTAATGTTTTTTGTGTATGGTCGCAAAAGCTCTCTTGCACTAATATCAGAAGCAGAGAAGAGGATGTTAGCAATATTATGAACAAGTCTGCACGTGCACTTTAGTGGCCTCTATAATGGAGCATTAGCTCATTCCACCATGCTGTGCTAAAAATGCTATACTGAGGATTATCGCTGCCCGAAGGCGTCAAACTGGTGAACGACATCATGCATACTTTCTCCAGACGTTATACACTCCCCATCCATAGCCGTAATACGTCAGGAAGCATCCTCTCTTGTTATAATACAATCCGCTGCCTTGTGTTCTAACTGCACATAATTTATTTGAAGATGATTATTATTCTCATCTGTAAATGTTGACGTTTAGTCTCACATTCTACTCCTCAAGATTTGACATCCATTTGTGTACTATGTACTTTTTAAATCTGCTGCAGTATGTTTACTTTGCTCGCACCATGTGTTCAGTCTTTGTACCTTGTCTGTTTTCGCATTGTCTACATTATCTGCATATTTGTATGCTCCAGAATCCCCCCAGTCAATTTAAGCCTAAATTGGGTCATATCATTTATATAGATTATTTGTTCCTATGGTTGTGTATTGTTAAAACACAATTTCTGTTTTTACATACCATCTGAGTATTGTGTGTGCATGGTAATTAATTAGATACTGAGGTTAGAACTCATCCTATCTAGGTTTGTATATATTTATGTGTCTGTGCGTACTCTAGCTGTTTGATTTATGTTTCTAACTGAATCTAAGCAAAACCTTGATATTACACCTACTATAACTATATGCCCCTCACTACACTTATGCCTAAATCACACTAATTGCTGGCCTGTTTCACTAATACAATTTTCACCAAACTACTCGCTCACATGCCACAAACACCCAACACGCACCGATTCTTTTTTTGTATACGTTTTTTCTTTCGCCTGTGAACAATGACACGATGGTCACGTGACCGATGTTTCGAAACATTTCGTAAACTCCGTATCGAGACAGGAAGTTTCGGACGTCTTCGGAACGAATCGATCCTGGGTGCCGAAATTGCCATCTCTACACATAAGCATGGCAACAATACTTCGCAAAATTATTAAGTTAGCTTTTGTTTTAAGTAACGTAGCGATTAGGTGGTAACTGCCTGCCGCTGCGTTGCCCCGCCTCTGCAGGCATGACACATATCGAAATGCCCCCGCGTCAATCCATCCATTTTCTGTAACTGCATATGCTATTCAGTGTCACGGGGGTATTCCAGAGGCTGTGGGCACAAGGCAGGGAACAGTCAAGGGTGCGGCTTCAACCGATCATCACAGGGCACACTCACACACGCAGCTATCCAACATCTGGAAGATGGCGCTTTTCCGTACAGACATGCTGCATGTTTAATCCGCAGGCATCACCGTGATTGCCATGTAATGAGTTAAGGAAAGTTAATTTTTCTTTTCATTTCATGAAAAATACATTTTAGGGACTAGTAATACCTTTTTTAAAACTCGGTTATATGGGCAAGCGCAAGGCAAAACATCACTCCGAGGCAAGTATGGAAATAAATGAAAATATTGTGCCATCCCAACTCTTCGCCCCGAATCCCGATGACGACATGCTGACAGAATTAACCGGTAACTCAGCTGTTATTATCGAGCCAGAGGAATCTTTGGCAACTCCGTTACCATGCACCCCAGCTAAAAGCCCAGCACCAAAAAGAGGAAAGACTATAGTGCTAACTCTCCTGAATGTGATTCAACAAGGTTATGGCTGCTATTCAGTCTCTTTCGGCAAAATGTGAAACCATATTTGAAAAGGTTTCAACTATGGAGAAAACAGTGAGAAGCACTGATCCATTACCTTTCTGAATGAATCAGTGGAAAAACTCCTCAAAGTCACCACCAACCATAAAGAGAGAATTTCAGCATTGGAAAAAAATACATTGAACTTGAAAGAAGAAAACAAACAACTCAAACTTCAGCTGTTGGAGGCGAATAGCTATCGACGAAGATGGATGAAGGAAAAAGAGCAACAGGAAAATACTCGGGATCTGGTGATCAAAGTCCTTAGCAAGATCTCCCCTGAAATTGCAGAGAAGCTACCGGAGGTAGTGGATTCGGTGCATAGAATTGGAGAAAAGAAAGACGGTTTTTCATCAAGAGGCATAATCATTCAATTCAGCATGCGTCACTTTCGTGATATCGTTTGGAGGGATTCAATAAGCTCAAAATTCCTGGAGGAAGCCCATCTCCGTTTGTCACCTGACGAAAGAGCGATGCGGGCCAGAGCCTGGCCTTTGGTCAAAAGGGCCAGAGAAGAAGGCAAGAGAGCATCATTTGTCGGTGACATTGCTTATATCGAAGGTAAAAAAGTTAATATTAATGTTTAGTAATAAAACGTGAGCGAAAAAGGACATACGTGGACATTTTATACCTGACGCTCTTAGTAAACGATTTTTTTTGTCCCTATTTAAAATACTCTTCGTTGAATCTCGTTACATGTGTAAGATCCCGGTGGGTCTAACTGTTCTCATTATATCAAGTAACTTAGTTCAGTTTAGGAGGTTGTTCATTGTTATATCGTTATTTATTTATTTATTGGATGACAGTTTTCAATTTTGACAAACTAGACATTATCTCTCTTAATGTCAGAGGTTTAAGAAATTTGGATAAAAGAAAGGCACTTTTTCCTTTTCATTAAACACAGGGAGGCTCAAATTATTTAACTTCAAGAAACACATTCTTGTGTTAATGACGTAAAGTTTTGGAAATCACAGTGGGGAGATTCTGCATATTTTTGTCATGGGACAAACCACTCTGCAGGGGTCGCTGTTTTCTTAAATAAATTGAAGGGAGACGTAGTGGAAATTTTATATTCTGGTGAAGGAAGGTGGATTATAATAATCCTAAATATAGACAATACGAAATTTATAATTTGCAATGTTTATTGACATAATAATAACTCTTTAAATTTATATATGTTCAAAAAACGTATTGATTACTATTGATATTACTAGATCTAAAAAGAAAGTACACAAGCGCTTATTTATTGATTGGAGGTGACTTCAATGAAGCCCCTAATGATTCTTTAGATAGAGTCCCTCGAAAGAGTAGTACTTCTAACGTTTTTGAGTTGCTTATTGATAAGTTTCAGCTTTCTGATGTTTGGCGTTTTTTACATCCTCATGATAAGGAATATACATGGACAAAAAATGCTCTTTCATTGAAGTGACGAATTGACTGTTGGCTCTTATCCAATAATGCAGTTCAGTTTGTCTCAGACACGTCAATCAGGTATTCACCTTTGTCAGATCATAAACTCATCTCTATCTCTTTAATTGGAAATGCTAAAAGTTGTAAAAAAAAATTCGTGGTTATTGGAAATTTAATAATAAGCTTCTTTTGGATGCATTATTAGTTGTAGAACTACTCTCTTTAAATATCCCAATATTAAAGGGTTGACCATTTTTCATCGTAAGATTAGAATTTCACAACTTGCAGACGACACAACCCTATTTTTAGAAAACACAAATCAGATTACAAAAGTTCCTGAAATTATCAACACCTTCTCAGAGGCTTCTGGTTTAAAATTAAATATTCCTAAATGTGAAATTCTTGTTTATTTGATAACCTTGAAACCTCCGTGAGTAATATACCTATTAAAGATAATGTGAAATATCTCAGCATCTACATTTCCAATAAAATTTCTCTTAGGCAAGAAATGAATTTTCTTCCTAAAATTAAAAAAAGCAAAACTAATATTTAACAATTGGCTCCAAAGAGATTTGTCGTTCCTTGGTAGAGTTCTTTTAATAAAGGTAGAAGGTCTGTCTCATTTTATATACCCATCTTTCTCATTATTTGTACATGATAATACATGTAAACAAATTAATAATGTATCGTTTAACTTTTTTTGGAAAAACAAACATCAACATTTGAAGAAACATGTTCTTTGTGGTAGAAAAGCTGATGGAGGTTTTGATATGATTGATTTCTTTGACATAAATTACACTTTCAAGATAAACTAGGTTAAGAAGTGTGTCAATGCACCCGACTCTATTTGGTACTTTATTCCACACAATATCTATAAAAACGTGGGAGGTCTTAAATTTTTGTAATCGTGTAAATTCTCTCCTTCTAAACTCCCCATAAAACTCTTTAAATTTCATGAACAGGCACTTTGGGCATGGAAACTTTGTTTTGTTCACAATTTCATAGTGGAGCTATGGAACAATGAATGTATTTTATTAAAGAACAAGTCTATCTTTCTTAAGAATTGGCATGAAAAAGGTATTGATTATCTTTGTGATATACTAGATCCTCAAGGGAAATTTTATTCCTATTCTGAATTCATGTTTAAATACAATTTCCCTGTTGTTCATAAGGAATTTCTTACAATTGTTAAAGCTAATGGTCTTGTTCACTTAATGAAATGCAATTTATCATTTCAAGTGATTGTAAAAAGGGAGCAAAATTTTTTGGTGAATGGTAAATGTATTTATGACCCAAAGTGTAGCAATAAAAATATAAGAAATGTGTTTCAGTCAAAAAAAAAAATTACTCCGAGGGGAAAATTTGTTTGGAACTCATTAACAGACAAGATTAATTGGAAAAAAGCATGGCTATTACCTTATAAATTTTGTGTCCCCAATAAAGTAAAAGAAGTGCATTTAAAGATTTTGCATAATATATACCCCACAAATGAGATTACATCCAAATTTGGTAGTATTCATTTAATTTGTAATTTCTGTAATGTCAGTATTGAATCCATTGTTCATTTGTTTTTTGAATGTCCCCTTGTTAAAACTTTTTGGATTGATTTATCTAAATTATTTTCTTCAAAATCTAATGAACATATTGACTTTACTGTGTGCGATATATTTTGTTACTTTTCTCATTGTAAATACAACATTGAATATATAGGAAATGTATTTATTTTACTGGGAAAATATTACATTCATGAATGTAAATTTTCATCAACACTCCCAAAATTACATAATTTTCTCTGTGATTTCAAATTCATAATTACAACGCTTAAAAATGTTAACAAAAAAGTGCCAAAATTGTGAAATTGTACAATGATTTGATGATTGTTACATAAATTAAACTTAATATTTCATATTCGGTGCTTTTTTCATTAATAATTTTATGTAATCGTTTTATGTAATCATTAATAAGCAATTTTCATTACCAAAACAGGCTAGTACTTTACGTGTTTAAGAAAGGAGTCAAGAACACCACAAAAACGTCATTGTATGGACTTATATTTTAAATATGACCAATAAAGTTAAGTGGCAAACAGAATACATGTTCGGTATACAATGAGTTTATACAGATCCTTCCAGACATCTTGTGAAATGTTAGAAACCGTACTTGCAAATGTTTTTAAACTTAAACTATAGTTGGGCATTGGTTTGTCCGAGCACAGCACACAGTGACAGCCTTATCCAGCATTGCGGGTTATAATCCATGCACGGGAATATACACATACATGCACTGATAAACTAATCATTACAGTTCTGCTGTTTACTTTTGTCTTTGAAAAGCATTCATTCTGTAACGCTAGTTTAACACGAACAGATTAATCCATTTCTGCTACCCTCCGTGGTGAGGCTAACTTGCTATCGTAGGTTAACCAATGTGAAAATATCAATTTTAGAAGACAAAAATGCATAATCAGTAATATTACTCAAACCAAAAAACATCTCAGTTGCCTTTATGAAAATGCATTAAACACGCATTAAGGGATTATGTTGAAAGTGATCGCCTTCCGTCTCACCGCTGCGACCTAGGCCACCCGTCGCCTCTTCGTTACCTCCTCCACCTGCCGTCCATATCCTCTTTTCCAAGTGGGAAACCGAAAAAAAACTCATGCTGTGGGGTCGCCTTTCTGCCATTTCTGCCATATTATTTAGTATGACAGCCTTTCACATACTACGAGCGTCCCACAAAAGATAATGCCGCACAGAAATACTACCTCTCGAGTTGCATACACCAAAAATGGCGAATTGACCCACAATACACTGCGGCTATAGCGATTGTGACGTCAGTTGACAGACCGCGTAAGTAGCCGCCTTCGTTGTGGATTCTAGAACGCGGTGACGTAAAATGAAAAACAATAACGCGGCACATATTACGAATCAACAAGAAATACCCCACACAGATTTTCTGGTTTGTCATTCAGCTTTTGAAATAGTAGTACATTCAGGGCTACCGGCAGAACTTCACCTCGTGGCAACAAGTACCTCTCGTCAGTTGATACGAAGGTATTTTTGATAAGGTAATAAAAAGTACTGTAGCACCGGTGTGCAGTTGTAAATATCCCTTGTATTGGTGTTCATGGTTATATTTCCTAATTGTTGCGCATGTGTTTACCTGTGTCTTATGTGTACCCTGTCCGATCCTCGTGTGTAGTTAGCTTACGTACATTTCCCACCGTGTATGCGTCTTACAGTTGAACGTCTGATAACCTCATGTTTCCTGTGTATAACTGTTTCGGTACTTGTTCAGTGCCTGATGTAGTTCTTTTTAGGACTACTAATAAAGGTTGTGTTTTCCTTGGCACGCAAGTGATTTTTTTTACAGTGTAAGTTCACCAAATGTGTCGTCACAATGCTGCTGTTGGCAACGTCAAAATTGCCTTGATCACTAAGAGTATAAAAGCGACTGTAATTGAGGCTCACAATCCATTTGTGCTTTCCTTGGTTTAGTTGATTATCCTTGCTTCCTTCAAAATCAAATCATGGCTGGTCAACGAAAGACTCAGAGGAGACCTGAAGTGCCCAAGATTGTGACTGACCCCAAAACCTCAAAGTCATACAGGAGAGAAGAAAGTTTAGGAAGGGTATGCACTGCAAATATATTGTAGTAGAGCAGTAATAGCAGAAGTTCTTCCATTATTAACATGTTAACATGTTTTTAGGGTACATTTGGACAATGTTTTAAAATGACAGACCTGGACAGCGGTGAGACCTATGCTGTCAAAGTAATTCCCCTAAAGTATGACCAAAAGCAAAGGGTATGTGCTATAAATTATGCTTAATGTCGGTCCTCTAGATAGTTTAACCATGTTTCCCTTTTACCTAATGAAATGGTTTGACATTTTTCTCAGGTTTCCGAAGAAGTTGAAATCTTGAAGAAGATGCAACACAGACATGTGGTGGGTGTCTCACACAGTTTTGAGGACCAGGACTGCATATACATCTTTATGGAACTGTGTCGTAGGCAGGTGAGCACAGTTGTATATGACCCTCACAGTTTATTAAGGCTAAGATTCAGTGTTGATTTATGCTGCCCTTTTTTATCCCTGCCCAGACACTAAAGGACATCCTAAAAGCTCGTGGGACCCTGACCAACCCCGAAGTCCGTTATTATATGCGGCAGCTGTTTTCGGGGTTGAAGTACATCCACGAACAAGGTTATGTCCACAGAGACATCAAATTAGGTATGTGTACATGCACATATGCTTTGCTTAATCTAATATCTATCTAATATCCGCATTTCACATAGCTTTGTCAGTGAAGTTCATATTGGATTCTGCTGTTTTTTTTGCAACCGGGTAAAAGTGTACTATCATGTGAAGTACTTGAGTATACATTTAATGCAAATCCATTCATCTTTCAGCAAATTTGTTCATAAATGAGAACATGGAATCAAAAATTGGAGATTTTGGATTGGCAACTAAGCAGGACCAAAGGAATACGTAGGTGTTTTTTCTAGACTTTCTGGCAGAAGTTTCAGATTGCTTATGTAGCAAACTAAATCACATGTATGCTTTAACATTTTCCTTTTGTGTTCATTGTAGAAGTATCTGTGGGACATTACAATATCTTGCTCCAGAAGTGTGGAGAAAGCAGGGACACGGACCAGAGTCTGATATTTGGGCAATGGGCTGTGTCATGTACGTATACCTTCTCAAGTATCCTCATAGTTAAATGGCAGTTAAAATCTGTTTAGGGCTTTACAGTAACATGTTTTTTCATACATAAATATGAGAAAGGATATCATCTGAAATGTGCATCAGTGCAGGATTTTATGTCGTATGTGAATGAATGTCACAACTAACTGGGGAAGCAGGAGCAGGGAGACAGAAAATCAGGGAATTTGGAGTTTATTTGGAGTCAGTTCTAAACAGGGCACAGGAAAACACATAACATCAATGACAGGACTAGAGAAACATTGAAATACACAGGACTAATTAACAGCAACAAGAAGCAGCTGGTGAACACAGGGATTCCACAGGGGGTAAATGAGGGGGTGTGGTACACGGGAGGATCTGCATGACAATGAAACTCATACGTCTTTGCTATCTTTCTCGATACAGGTACCAGCTTCTAGTTGGCAAATTGCCGTTTGATGGCAGAGATTTAACAGATATAGTCAGATCCATCCTTGGAGGGAAGCCCACTCTGCCTAGGAATGTCCCAAAAACAGCTAGGAAATTAATGAAAAAAATATTCCAAGACAATCCACAGGATCGCCCAACTCTGGATCAGATTCTCCATCATAAATTCTTCACTGAGGTTAGTGCACTTGCAAACGTTTGGGATATGGATGACTTGCTAGTCACTGGTATTTATCCCTCCAATAGAATTGTTTTACTTAATCATCTTATACCACCACCCTAGGGCTTCACCCCTGAGGAACTTCCTGCCAGTAGCTGTGACACAGTGCCACAGCTCGAACCAATTAACCATGTTCAACCAGTTAACCGTGTCAGGAGGTTCTTCAGGAGGTTGACCCAGTGCCTCTTTCCAAGGAACCGATCCAGAGGTAAGCTCCCTTAATGTATACCCTGGCAGTAGAGGGTCGTTTTGTTCTTCAGTGCCAGACCCTTTATCTGGCATCTACATACTTTCTTGCAGTTGAGTCTTCATATGTGGAGGAGCTGCATAACAGCAGGAAGCACAGCAGGGTTCAGGTTGCCCAGCCCGCGGAGTCACCCAGTGTCAAACAGGTGGAATGCAAGCCGCTGATCATCCAACTAAAGGAAGAGTCAGTAAAGTCTCCCTGTTTGGACTGGTCAGAGTGGCCGAAGAGAAGATACACCATACACTGGGTCAGCAACAACAAATCCTTCGCAATAGCTGTGGATGAATTTGGAAAATCTGCTTGGCGATACAAGAAGGTCAGGATGAAATGGAATTCCTTAACTAATTCTCTGCCCAGGTCAGGTTTGTTGGCTCACCAACAACCACTTAGGTAGAGGATGAATTATGGAATTCCTGTTCCATCTCTGATACCATCTTTTGCTGTACTCAAGGTAAGTATAGAGCTTGTCTTGGGGTGGATGAAGCTGTGGTATAGTTCTGATCACTACGGTCTTTTAACTGGAACCTTTGTTTATCTGCAGAGTAAGATCCTTCAGACCGGCTATGTCAATGGTGCGTCAGGTCTTTAAGAAGAACAATAGAAGGAAAGCTCCAGGCCCAGACGGTGTTACTCCAGCCTGTCTGAAAGCCTGTTCTGACCAGTTGGCCCCCATTTTC
>JAODKE010000037.1:650144-661574 GCA_026779605.1 Mormyrus hasselquistii
AACTCCCCTACTTGTACACACAGATTTTGACAAAAAAGGCAGAACAGGTTTATCAAGACTTCACTCACCCACTTAATTGTGCCTTTCAATTATTGCCATCAGGCAGGAGACTTGTAGTCCCATTGGCCAAGAAAAAAGGCCACAAGCAGTCATTTGTTCCATCAGCTGTAACTATTCTTAATAAAGACTTTCTCTAGATTAATTAATTTTTATTATGTATACTCAATGTATCAATGCCTAATGTAGATTCATTGATTTTATTATATTTTATTTATTTAGTTGCATTAACATGTTTATTGTGTATAATGTTGTTTGTATTGTGTGTGTTTACGTTACTGTAAAAGATGAATTTCCACCTGATGTAAATCTGATGGACATTAAAGAACTATTCTATTCTATTCTATACACATATATTTACACTATAACATACATTTACACGCGATCTAGCTCCAGTACGAATACATTCAAATACAAAGTATTTTCTCCCTACCTGTAAACGTACAGTACTCATGAGCTGTGTTTTCCGAATGCCTTGCACTCCCTAATAATGTGATGACCGCTGAGCAGGCAAGCAGGTAGGAAGCAGGGGAGGACATCTTCATGGTGTGCCCTGAGTTTGAGCGTTTTCCCCGGCGTGTGTTTATCTGTGTCTTGACTTCTGCTATGTTTCCTAGACTCCGAGTTTTTGCCTGCCCCCTTCTGGATTGACGCCAATCGCCCAACCCCTGCCTGGATTCCCAGCTGTGTTTACTGCCTGTTCCCTATCTGTACCGACACCAATCACCAAAGCTTCCCGCCCGGGTTCCTCAGACTTTTTTGTGGAGTATATTAAATAAACATCGATAATCACAGCGGAGCCGCGTCAGTGTCCGTCTTCTTACCTCCACAGCATACGACATACAGGTAGGACAAAGTAACTATAGAAGGGCACAGACAATTATGAGGGGAATTGTTTAACCAAAAGAAAAGCATACATTTGCTTACCATCTTATTGTAGCACACAGTGCTATGGGATAGGGTAAGCATGAATACCAGCCACTTTCCCATCATCCGGTGCAGTGACTGCCTGCCTGTAAAGTTTTATTACTATTTAGCATGTTTTTGTCATATTTAATCTGGTAAATATGGAGAATCTCTGAGAACGTCTGACAAGTACTGTACCAAGGCACTTCACACCGGTTATTTCCTCATTGTTTCTGACCGCCTTCTTCCCACTTCCTACTCAAATATCACACAATATAATACTTCCACTCGGAAAGACTCACACAATGCATTATATTGAATTTATTTAATTCTGTTTATTCACTAAAATCTCTGCTGGATAAAACTTCAATTTAAAAGAAAAGTTGGTTAAATACAGTCATTTTCATTATTATCTGCCATCTAACACCATACAGAATTTACTGACATAGTCTTGGTTAGTTCGTCTTTAGATGACGCTCCAAGAGTGATGGGATTGAGAGACGGGAAATGGCTAGACGCAGAATGAAATACGCTGAAAACCATTTGCCACGAAAACTGAAGTGCCATCTTATTTCCCATTGCAGGGGTGAGACAAGTACTACTTACGCTACAGCGCCACGCTCGCGCGGGGACGTGGTGGTTACACTTGCATACGGCTGAGTTCCATTTTATGCACAAAGCTGAGTGCACAGACAATTATGAGGGGAATTGTTTTAATTCTTATACTTTACTGGTATGGTATTTCTGTTTCACAGGGTAAGTTTGCTACTCATTGTACATGTTTAGTTTCTATACAATTTATAAATCTTTAGATAATAATTTGGTATAGTATTTGGCATTTTATGTTGGGATTGTGTGTTTAGTAACGTTTCCGTTCATAATTTTATGGTTTTTCCTGTTGCTGCATTCATAGTACTAATCTGATATCTTCCATGTAGTTTATAATTTTAAAGGTGTTCTGTATGAGCTTCATCATGTTTTTTATATATAGACAGCAGATCAGTTATAAATTGTATTACTGAAAACTGAAAATTGGAAGTCATATAATTTGAAAAATTTTAATTTGAAATGTTTCCTTTTCTTCCTTTTGGAAAGATTTAAAGAAAATTATAAAGTAGGCCTACGTTTAGCTTTCATAAATGTTTTTGAAATTTTGAAATATAGGAAGAATTTCATAAATCCGTACCATGATTAAACCAGGTCAAATGTATATAATTTAAATATAAGTATAGCAACAAATCCTGGCTTACTAGTTTCTATTGTTCAGAAAAACATTTTAAGAAGTGTTTTTAATTGAGCGGTAAATTTTCATCTGAATCGAGATTTGTCTCATTTCTTGATGGAACTTCATATGCTTTAATGTTCAGTATCAAAAGTAACATTTAGTGATGCTAATGAGATTTACAGTTTTGTAGGCAACTGCTAAAAATTATTAAATAAATAAATCATGGATACCAAACGCTTGTCAATCACGCTGAAAAGCATTGAATATTTGTACATATTTCAGGTACAATTTAATCTTCTCATACTTTAAATACAAGTTTGCTTGAAAAGGGGTGGTGGCCCAGAACTATAGGTTTTATAACTAGCATATGGTTAACTGCATATGGAACACAGAGCTAAACCACGGACACATGCACTATACTGAGCACCTGTGCTCTGATTGAGTCTTTATTTTAAGATGAAATGGTTTCATAAAAGTGTTTCTAACTTTGTTAGCAGTAGTATGGATTATAAAGAATAACCACTAAACAATACTACATTTTTAATAATCAATTAATAAGCAAAATTCTGATTAACTTGATGCATTCACTCATGAACTGAACCAATAAGAACTGAGTCAATAAGGCTACATATTCAAAATTTAGAGCAGTTGTGATGGACCTTCAGAGGTCAGCTAGAGATCAGCTGTACTAATGAGCAAAATGAGGAACGTCAGTATAGGAAAGTCCATCTGATTAGGTTTAATTGATAAGAAAGAATTTTGTACATTGTTTTCCTTTTATCAGATAATATAATGCATTATCATATATGTTTCAGTGCATTTTCTTCCTTTTATTCATAAGTTTAAGACTCATTGTCTTTCCTTTTTCTTCTGTTCGTTTTATCATGACAGCCAGTGGAAAATGCACACTTTATGCGGATTTAGGAAACAATTTTACCATCCAGCTGGAATACGAAAAACTCAGAGAAGATGATGAATTGATTTGGAAGAAAGATTCAAATATAGTGTACAGGAAGAAGAAAAACACCGAAATAATAAAGACAAAATTTGTCAACAGCTTTGGCTCCTTACAGCTAATTGATTTGAAAATTTCTGACTCAGCAAATTATTCAGTAGAAGTATTTGCCAAAGATGGAACATTCCGTAAGAAATACTGGAAATGGCTTTGTGTGATTGGTGAGTAGATTATGAAACATAGCATGTACATATGTGTACACAAACAATACAGAACATTTCTGGTTGTGCCACGTAAATAACATATCTAAATTTCTGTGTCAGTAGGATCAATATCAGAAATATTGTTCATATTTTCATTTTAACAAATATACATTACATATGTTTTGTACTTTTGGAATTAAGGTGACCATCAGATTATGTCCTTGTATCACTACTGAGCTGAATTTCATTAACTCCATGATGGCTCTCTGTAATATTGCTAAAATTATGGTTTGGTCATGGAAAGAAAATAGCTTGGAGTATGAATTGTGAGTATATCTTCATGAGATGCAAAATGTAATTGGTAATTAATAATCATTTTCATTGCTTTTCAGAAAGAATTTTATTAAAGCCTCATATTCAGCAGTCTGATTGCAGCAAACCACTAGTGACTCTGACTTGTTCTGTGGAAAAACCTAATGATGTGAAGTATGTCTGGCATAAGAACAAGAAAGAAGTGAAAGAAACTACCAAAACTCTGACTGAAGTAAAAGAAAAACTTAAAAGCAGTGATACGTTTTCATGCAATGTATCGAATGAAGTCAGTTACCAGAAGAGTGACGATATCACAATCAAATGCTCTGGTGTGTTAGTTGAGTTGTGATATTTGCATGTATTTCTTGTACCAATTATTAATTCTGTTTCATTACACTGACTTTGTTACGTACAGGTGATCACATCTGTAAATCAGTTTTGTATTGTTTCTTACTTTAGATGCCAAACTGTTTGGGGTGAACCTTTGGGCCATGGTAGCCATTTTGGCGACAGGAGGGTGTTTTATTCTTATTCTCATCTTGGTCCTGATGGTGTATGCCTGTCGGCGACTGAAACAAAACAAGAATCGAAATCGAGGTAAGACGTGATGTGTTCCGTCTTCTCGATATACAGTTCTAGGATATTATGGTTCTGTGTCCAGGGTGTTTGGGTTTTTTATTTTACAAGAAAACATGGGGATGAACAAAAACAAAAGGAAGCAATTTCAACCACAGGGCAAGGCGAGGCATGCAAGAGAACAAAATTCTCATCAGATTGCAGATGAGCATCTGGGATTTTCTCATGGAGGGAAAACAGCTCACACATATATAATGATCAGAAATAAGCCACAGGAAAGCTGGTATCTCCTTTGACGTTCCTCTCTCTGGGATGTTGAATTCTCCATCCATCCCTCCATCCATCTATCCAGTTGCTTATCCTGTTCAGGATCACAGAGGGTCCTGGAGCCTAACCCAGGCACCACAGGGCTGGGGATGTCAGTCCATGGCAGCCAGCATGCACCCAGTGTACCCAGTTGGGTTATTTCCATTTATGTAGGATGCCTCTGTTGTTGAGCTGGTGATTTGGGCTGTCACTGTCACAGACAGACCTCCGGAACACACTGACCATGTGGCATGATATTCTTCCAACAGAGGAAGAGGACCTTCGGCTGATGCACATGCCGCAGGCCCACCCTCCCAGGCCGCAAGAGGCCCCCAGGAGCCATGCAGCTCCCCACACACATCCACAGAATGGAGAGGAGTACACCCCGCCCCCCCCCAGACCCAGAGGCAAACGGCCCAGGCCTCCACCAGTGCCGATCACGGATGAGGAGAAACCCCCACCACGGCCAAAGCCGCGGCAGTCAGCGCCCCGCCACAACCGTACTTAGCTCAGCTTCCCACCAAGCAACTGTCAGAGCAACTTCATTGGAAAGGTCACATGTGCCTATCATCAGAGACGCGAGGCTGCACACACATGACATCACAACTAGGTACATGATTCAAAATAACTTTGTAAGGAAAGTACTATATGTCTTTTGTTTTACATAACTGCAAAAGTATTTGTGCCACAGAACAAATAATCTTTTATAAATGTTTGTGTGTGTGTGTGTGTGTGTGTGTGTGTAATATGCATTCATTTTTTTTATAATATTTGGTGTATATAAGGATGAATATCGTATTACATATTTTTACATGAGAGTTAACTATTCACGATAGAGACAAAGGCAATGTTAAACCATAAAATTTAACCAGCTTTATGTTTTTTCCTCTTAAATGTATTTTTATATATAGTATACAAAACCAAAAAAAAGAAAAATAAAGTGAAATGTGTAATATGTACCTCGAACCCAAAGTATTTTTCTAACAGTAAGTACTATGTTCCCCATTCCACGTTTTGTCAGTCTGTGCTGTTATATATCTGTGCTTATCAAATGTATGTCATGTGCAGCCAGTGCTATGGGCTATTCAGTATGTTCAGTTCAGTATTGCATGTCACAGGTGTAAAACCATCTCGTTCTAGGGGTGGACAGTTGAAGTTAGTCCCAATAATGTTTGCATTCATTGGCTAAAAATTGTGTACCTGTCTGCTCTGTCACTCGCCTACCCCTCACATGGTTCATGTACTAGCTAAGACTTCTCTTTTCCTGTTTCAACGGAACTAAAATGATGCGAAATGAGCCTGGAGCTGTGGTTTTTAGCCACCAACTGCAGAACTGTGCAAAATAAAAGGCATCAGCAGAACAGTGTTAACCCTGCAGGAACCGGATGCACCTCCTGCCCGAGCTGCTCAGCGTTTTCAAGGCCATTTGACCTCATAAGCCAGATCTGAAGCTAGCAGATGATTGTTTGTGCATTGAGAGGTCAATTAGGAAGACAGGATCTTACTGTTGGCTTTAAAAGGAAACTGCTGCATTGTTTGTTATTGCCAGCATCTAAAAAAAGACCCATATTTCAGTGATGGCAGTACTGCAGTTAAAGAGAATGAAGAACTACAAAGTCAGCCATACAAAATGAAGGTGCTGTGTGTGGCAATGCATTTAATTTCTACTTTTTTTGTTTTACTCAAGAGTTTTTTAACACGTCCCGAGTTCACAGGTTATCCAAGGGGCTTGTTATAGGTCTTTGTGCCCTAACTGTAATGTCTGTGAACTCAACAGGTGAATGAGTATCCTAAGTTGTGTCTCTGTACTTTAATCTTTTTCTTTCATACTTTCTAAAACATAGATGGCTCAGCAACAGCTAAGCTCTGGGCCGGATTTAAACCATCAGCTGAAGATTTCCTTCATTTGTCTTCATTTCCTATTTGCCACATGTGATGCATTGAAATAGCACATGTATTTTTGCAGATAAGATGTGTTGGTAGAAGGTGTAAATGTGTACTGAAACCAAGCTGTGTGGTTTATACTTACTAAGTTGCACATTCGGGTGCCTTCTAAAACAGAGATGGTTTATACGCAACATGTATTATTATGATTAAATCTGAATTAAATTACCAATTCGCTATTAAATATGCCCCTCAGATCAATCTTTCATTTTCCACAGAGAATAAAAAGATATGTACTCCCCCCAACCAATACTACGTGCTGCCTTGGCAAGTCTCACCAGCAGTACACCATATTCTGTCAGCATCCCCTCCCCCTGACCCCAAGGCAACTAGTTTCACCACCAGCAACTGGATTGTTGAAGTTAAATTGGTTTTAAGGAGATCTGCTGTTAGTGTTTCCTGGCTAAGAGCATTAGTTTTTAAAGATAAGGAGACTGGAAATAACCTTCTCTGAAGAAAGAAGACTATAAAATTGTGAAAGATATAAATTATTCATAGCTGTGTTGCTTTTTTGTGATGAAAAGACAGAGACAATATTATTTTCTTCACATACTTCGCTTATATAATATTTTTCCTACTATAGTGAATCTTTTTATGGTAGAAAGCAAAGTGTAATACTAAGTGAAACTCACAGCTTAAGTGGAAATTAAAAGGTTGCTACCCACAATTGTCCCTGAACAGCCAATGATATAAAAGCTTTTACTTTCATAGTGATTGATGTTAAGGAAACTGTCAGGGGATCAGAGTTTCACACAATTAGACTTCCTCCGATTGTGAGTCATCTTTTCCATCATGGATCCTTATAGTTTATAACCTTGTTGTGATGTTTCCAGTGAAGTTAAGACACTGACTACTGAAATTTTTAAATATATTTACATCTTCAAATAACACAATAGTTTGCTCCCAGTTGGTCATATTGCAAAATAAAAACAACAGTAAAGAGTTCAGTACAGTTCATTATCTTTTTGTATGACTAGGTTTAATACTTTTTTCCAGACACATGAAGTACGTCATATGCTACCCAGCTCACTTAAAAGACTAGCTTTGATTATATGTAATACTTAAGGGTGTGGGTGAATATGTCGCTTGAAGACTGTTTGATTCAAGGAACAGGATCCCAGGACAGAAGACGAACTGGAGCATTGTTTTTGAAGGAAAATGAAACTAAAGGACACAAAGAATAGGGAAGTGAACTGAACCCTGTGGAATCCTTCATCCAGTAACCCTATAAAGGTGGCCTTGGAATGTGCTAATTTTTAACAGCTGAAGAATTTCGAGAGAAATATTCAGAATGTCCAGAACCCTTCCTTTTGTAGGGCTACCTCCTTGCCATGTCAGTATTGAAGACACTGCAGCCAACGTCTGATTCTGACAGGCTTGGATAGCTGAGGTACTGCAGCAACAACAGCAGAGACTAGGACCAAGAGATTGTCACCAGCCCCTCTGTGTCAACTGCCTCATTAAACATCAGAGAGGAGGGGGCCACTAGTCTTGGTGCGGTTCTTGGAGAGGTGTGGGTGGCAGCTCTGCGAGGTGTCAACACTGACAATTACTAAATTCTAATTTTAATTTTCTGAAAGAGATCACACTCATCAATGTGATAAGTCTGTATATCCCCCCATCAGCCGATGCTTCTGCAGCCAGTGAGCTTCTTCACACTCAGTACGTTTACATGCACAGCTAAGTCGCTCGTCAATGCCATTTAATCAGACTACTGTCCTTGTCCTGGCATACATTCACAGGAGGGGATTTCATTTTGTAGTGCCCCCTAGCTTGTCTGGCTATGTGTTGGAATGTGCCTCCCGAATCCTATTCCTTGACGTAAGAGATCTCTCTTTAATGTTAATCAATGCATTAATGGAAATAATTATTTACCACAGACAATCAGGAGGATAGTAGCAATAATTTTCAAATTATTCTAGCAACTGATGATGGACAGAATAGTTTTAAATATATTTCAATAAATAAATAAATATATTTTAAATAAATATCTCTCCCTGTTATCGGTCATACTTAATATTGTTTACCTAATGAGTTTTAACCAGTAATGTAACACATTACCCTTTTGTAAAACACAGATGTTACCTTTACCGGTGAATTATCAACAGGGAAAAAATGCACAAACGTAATAAAGTTTAATTGTTTACTGAAAATATGTATATAAATTAAAATGAAATATGCTTGATAAACCAAAAAGACTAATTTCACTAAGGTCGTTCAAAATTTAGCCGTTCTTTCACACAATGTAACTAAATAGTATTTCTCACCTCACCAAAGACAATAACCTAAATCTACGCACATACAACTCTAATGCTGGCAGTTTTATACCAAACTGACCTAAACATGAATTGAAAACTGAGAAGGAATGGGCACCCTATCAAGTCAGCGATGCAGGCCTGAAGTGAGGCTTGTGAGTGGAGAGGCCTAAAATAAACTGTTTGTTTCACACCAAGAAAAATAAACTTGCACCATTATGGCTGGTTGTCAGCGTCCTAACATGAGCAGTGCTGTGGTGGAGCAGATGAAAAATAGACATCATCACCCCAAAGCAGGAATGTCACTGGGGATCGAAGTTCCTGGTCTTTGGTGTAGGCAGGAGGGCCGAATTGGCTATTCACTAACACAGTCCCTTGAAGCTCCAATTAGCAAACTAGGTTTGGCTGGCATTCTCCGGCGTTGTCGTGGTAAAATCTGGGTAAGTTTTACTGAAACACCCAGTAACACTAAACTGTCACGACCTGCTTGTTCATTCCTCGTGTATGCCAAGCCCCCTCATTATCCATGTGTGCTTCCCCGATTGTGCCCAGCTGTTCCCTGTTAATTCAGCTTGTTTTCATGTATCATCAGTCCACGTCTTCCCCAGTTGGGTATCCGTCATTGCAGTTATGTTCGTCGCTGGCCCTTGTTTCCCGTAATCCTGCCTGCCTGCCATGTCCATCGCTGCTTTCTGCCTGCTCGCCTGCCACAAAACGTGGCAGAATTATGGACCCGAAAGAAGACACACCACAGCAGACCGAGAACCAGCGTCTCAGTCTTCTGCAAAAGGTAGTGTACTGGTTGTCCCAACCCGAGGTCCAGGAGAACCCCGTAGCCCAGGACTTGGCCAGCCGGAGCGGGGACCTCCTGAGTGAGGCACCTCCATCTGGAAATCTCCGGAGGATGGTGCAGCGGAAACAGTCGTGCTGTGCTGCGCTGGGGCTGTTGCAACGCCTCCCTTCCTTACGGAGACAGCTCAGACTCCTTTCACCGCCGCAAACTGGAAAAAGAGGAGGAGAAAGGCGAAAGAGAAGCCGGCGGAAGCTCCAGCGATCTTTTCCTGTGCCTGTGACTCCTGCCCCAGGACTTTGCCGAGATAATCAAATGCACCATAGCGATTTTGAAAAAGATAGAGTGTGCTTTCTTGCTAAAAGCAAGGTGTAAACTGTGATCATGGTCAAAATCCATCAATAAGTCAGTTCTCCACACCAGACTGTGTAGGGTGGCAGATTGAAGTCTGTACCCAGAATGTTACAGTTTTTTTTTGGACTGAACCAGTACTCCTGCTCAGATGGTGCCCACCCAAGACACCGTCTGAACATGTGGGAAGGAAAACAGAGAGCATGGGTGTTCAAAACATGCACAGACATATCAATTGATATGTCTAATTTATTTTACATTATGCTTTGAATCATTTTCCTTTTAATACCTTACTTTTTATTTCTGGTTTTAATCATTCCAGAATTGTTTTTTATTTTATCCCCAGCATTTTATCTATTTGTTTTCCTTTTTAATACTTAACCCCTTGTGCCACTGGTGTTTCCTCATGCAAATTTATGAGACCTATGATAGCATCTACTCAGTTCCTGTTTTTTTTTTGGTCTCTTGTGTCTTTTATTGTAATAAAGTTGGGGTGAGGGTGGCGGTAGGGGTGTGTGGGGATGGGTATTGTTTTTAATATGTAAAGCATTTTGTGTTACATTGGGTTTATATGAGAAGTGCTATATAAAACTAAGTCTGATTGAGTGATACCTTCTCTTTATCTCTCAGTGGAGGCAGACGCACTTCTCTCCCTCTCTCTCCCCTTATCTTCCCTGCTTTGCTTCTCTCGTCTCGTCTACTGCCTTCAGAGACTCTCTCAGCCCTGCTCTCCAAACTAAGAAAATTATGGATTTGATCAGCAGGTCTCTCCATGCAATTGACACCATCTTCTCGACGAGAAGCACAGGTTCGGGGGAACCTGACTGTCCTGCAGGAACGTATGCAGCTGGCTACACGATGGACTGTTGGGAGAAGTGGAGGATCATGTGTCTGGCAGCTCTTTCCGTAGAGGACATCGAAGATATTTACCTATTCGGAACCATGATAACAGGTATTATGCTGACTGGATTAGGCATCGCCCTGGTTTATCGAAAATTGATAAAAAGAAAACTGATCGAAAAAAGAAAACGGTGACAGCCGCTCAAAACTCCAATAGGCTGGCCGGATTGATTGATGGAGTTGGCAGAGCTGTTGGCACTTAGACTGTGACCTTAGATTGCATCACTGCGACTATGGATCACAAATTGGATAACATCACGGAGAAGCTCACAGCTGTGCAAAGGATTTTGGATGGCTGAGACCAGAGACACTAGAGGTGCTGTAAGAAAGTAGTTCTGTTAGGTACCACTTCAATGCCATTCCAAATAACCCATCAAATTTAACCCTCTGGAGTCTAGGGAACACACTTTCACTAATGTTGGAGTACGCCGTCTCCACCTGGTCCGTTGATCAGCAGAGACTCACAGCTGAGACGTGGAGAAGTTGCAAGGTCCAAGTTTATTCTCATGCTCAATATTTGTTCTAATAAGCTGTTTAGCACTTCTCCTTCTGGAAGGCTAAAGATAAGTGAAGGTGTGGGAATGATTCCACAAGGCTATAACCAATCAAAATAATTATTTTATAACTAAGCAAAATAATAATTCTATAAT
>JAODKE010000037.1:662360-684075 GCA_026779605.1 Mormyrus hasselquistii
TGGTAAGCTACTGCGCTTCCTCTGCACGTAGAGAAGTACGGACGGGGTCAAAGCTACGGCGCTTTCCCCTCTGTCAAAACCCCTTAAACATCTCACAGCTGAAAGAATTCTGTATTGATGTCAGAGACTGGTAAAAGGCTACAAAAGGCATCTCACTGAAGTTATACATTATCAGCCAAAGGGGGCAACACTAGTTATTAGGGGGTAGGGTGTCCTAACTTTTTCCGCCATTAAAATACACAGTTTTGTTCATATATTTTTTTTGATGTATGAAAAAATGTTAATTTTTGTTGTTTAATTGCAATTAAGTCACTTTATCAGAAATACATAAAAGCATGATTGGACATTGATATGTGAACAATTCTTAATAAAGAGTGGATTATTTCATGGGGTGTCCTAATTTTCTTACATGCTTACCCTGCTACGGGAATGATTAGTTTTATTGAATGCCACCAGAATATATACCCTGAGACAGTCTGGATATGGCGTTTTCCCCATTTCTACATATGACACCAAAAAATCAGTTTGAATCCTGAGGGCAGCAGATACCTGATATTAGTTAAATCTCAGGTTAATTACAGAGTCAGTGGGAAGTTGGTTTAATATCAGACTGTCAAGACACATTGGCATGAAAACGTTGTCAAGGTGCACATCATTATTTTTCCATGCATATCCAGGGAAAATATAAGTTATATAAGAAGTGATTTATTAAAGTGTTACGATCACACTAGGACACTCTGGGAAGTTCACCAGAAGCCATTTATTGGGAAAAGCCAAATCGTAGACCAAAGAACAAGCGGGGTCAAAACCGGGGATCTGTCCGTGCCATGTATCTAAGTTATAGGAGTGATCCAATGTCAGTAAGCAGGTGCAGATGAGTCAGGAAGCCAAGAAGTCAGTCTGGGGATGCAGACAGGAGACGCAGGGAGAAACCACAAGGAAAGATCAGGAATGGGTTGAACGGGAGTGGGATCCTTCTGGATGTGCGGTAAGTGGAGACAGGGAGAGTTGGATGGAACAGAGCTAGAACAAAGACACAGCTGATTAAAATAAGATGACTGCAACACTGGTTGTAATGTGACTGATGCTGAAGGTCAGTCTCTAAAGGGGCTAATTAGGGCCTACTATGGTTGCCAACTGCCCCATCTTAGCTGGGACATCCTGTATTTGGACTGAGATTTGTTTATCCCTACAGAACAGCCATTGTCCCATATTTCAACCTCAGAGTTGTCCCATATTTCAACCTCAGGTGCACTGGCAGAATGCACCACTAGAGGGTAGTACACTTACGTGTCCAGCTGGATGCATTGCCAAAGAACACATGACAACATAAAAAAAATATCTAATCTAGGGTCAGATTTGCTAAGCATATGTGTTTAGGGGGTAGCTGCGTACGTTCACATACAAATGTGCATGTGCTTTTAAGTTAAGAATAATAAATAAAGATGGATGAAGGGCCAGCTAAAAATGAAAGACTGTGTAGCTGTAATGACCAGTGAGAAAACAAAATGTCTTGGGTAAAACCTGTCAAAGTATTCTTATTAGCCATGTGGGAGATAAGGACCTGACTCAGCATGCTTCCACAAAGATGCATAAGAAAGCAGTACTAACCAAAGGTGGCAGCGACATCAGCACATTCTTCATCACTTCTACAAAGGAAATTGACAAAATGTGAGGTCTCATGCATATATCATACAATTATACTTGGACTGAGCTATATCACTGACTGTCTTGTCAAAATTAATAGTACTCTATTTCAAGATCCAAATACTGTTAAGAAAATGCACATGGGAGGAATGAAAGCTGAGATGATTGTTATGAATGCCTTGGGACCAAATCCTGTAAGTAATATACAAGCTTCAGTTAAAGATTTCTAAAAATACTGTTTATTATTTTTTTACTCAGGCCTACTGTGCTTTCCCATGGACTATGGGACCAGGTCAGAGTTGACTGTGGGACAGAATTTTATCTGACATTGTTCATCCAGGAGAAGCTGGCAGGACACAGACACAATCGTCAAAGGCAGCCTTACGTTCAGACGCCATCTACAAGGATAAGATTAATGCATGGTTCAAACTGAATATTAGATAATTTTATATTTTTGTTATATAATCAATTAAAATGCATATTGAAGATAACCAGGCAACATTTAGCAAAATCCTACAGTACACTGTACAACCCATCAAACAAAATGGTATAAAATGCAGTTTAAAACAAACGTCATTATATAGATAGCCTATATTGAAAACTGGTTACACTTTCAAAATAAACCTTAAAATATAGTGTTTTGCAATATCTGAATGAAAATTAAATCACAGCACCATATACCGAGAATGACCCAGATCATGGGGACTTGCGACTCCTCCGCTGGCACAAGACTAAAAGAATGAATTGCTTTACATAGACATTGAAAATTCTTGTTTTTATTTGAGGTTAGAAATATCCCTCTTTGTTAAATAGACTTTGATCGCACTTTTCAATATGTTACGCTTTATATTACAATTAGTGCGCTTCGTATCTCGGCTTAGATATTTAAATGACATGCAACAATTAAGTCGCATACTGAGCTGTTTAATGAAAATGAAAAATCGTGTAATTCTGACGTGATGGATACCCTGATTTACGCGAAATAGATTAAACGAATATATTAACGCTTACTCATCGTGCCTTAGTAATGTCTGCTTTTTTGCGTACTCGCCTAATATTAAACAGGTAAAGGCTTAACGACAGCCAATCTCCAGTCTTCACGATACTGCTCCCCCGCATACCTGTGGCTGTTGATCGCTGTCCCCTCTCAACACATGCGGCACTTCCGCGCTGTGTTCCCAGCCCACAATACGTTTCTGCTTGCAGAATGACGTTTGCGTAAATGTGAACTCTGCACGTGTAGTACAGAAATCAAGCGCTTTCAGGTATCGTGTTTCTTAAGGACAACAGTTTTTTTAAAATGCCATCGTTGCGTTTATATCTGAAAATGAGAGGACTTGTATTTGGCGACAAGTTCCGAAGTGGAGAAAAAGAAACCAAGATGAAAATTCACCTCGTTACTTGTTTGTTGTTTTTGATTTTCGGTGAGTTACTGATAATCGTTTTAAATCCCGTAACTTCATCCATACATTTGTTGTCTAATTTTGTACAAGAAAATTTTGCAGTTGTTTTTGTTCAGCAGGGACCTTTTTGGTTATGCATCTTGCCTTGCTTACGCGCAATATAGAACATATTTCAAATTGTTCAAAACATTTTTTTAATTCGTTTACAGTATAAGCAAAGCATGAAAGAGCCTATAATGGCTTAATAATTATCATTCGTAAGGTCTAATGTCGTGGGTCTCCAACAAAGCAGCTGATTTAAAATCTTTTGAAACCAAAGGAGTTTGCTTTATCTGTATGCGCGGGTGTGGGAATTGTTATTGTTGGTCATTTATCTTGCTGGTCTTGCAGGTTTATTGATAGTACTATATTATATAAATTTGTATAATATAATTGTATTTGTATAATATTAATTTAATTAATACGTTTTGTACGTACACTGATCCATCTCTTGAAGTTGGGACAACAACATTCACGCCACTACTGTATTTTCCTCGCGTTTTTGGTTGCCATTGCTGAATCAGTGCGTAGTACACCAAATATTATATTTAAAATAACCTCGATTTTTCCAACAATTAGGTTTTTATTTTGTATAGTTAGTAGAATAACACATGTGACGTTGTGTTCTGCCTTGACACAAGAAATTAAAGATGACATTCATGAGTCATGGCCATGTGCCATCAAAGTGCATCCTCTAAACAAGGTATCCAAGTTTCTTTGCAGGGTTTGTGGATACATGAAGCTAATTTTAGGAATGAATGTTCTTACACTTCTGGATCATTGTGTGTATAATTTGTACTCATGTCAGTCATATTGTGAATGTACCAGCTTATCCCCTACCCTACAGCATTTAATAAGCCATTTTCATTACAAATCATTTCATCAGAACTTGGGTAGAGGGGTTATTAAGCTGAAAGACTATTAAAATATCCAGAAAGGAGCATAATTATGAAAGCCTTCCATGCAAAAAGTGTGTGTGTGTGTTCTGTCTCAACAGAGTAGGAGTTGATTAAATGCCCGGCTACAGTTTGTTTCACAGTACCGCTTATGTCCATGAAGTTAAGCGTGTGCTATGTTTGGCACATTTGTTCCATTTAATACCATAAAAATTCCTTCTTCAAGGACTTAATCCAGATTGTAGTAGAGGTTGTCTACATCTTCACATTTTTGGCTCTGTTCTGTTGCCTTACACAATTCGGATTAGCGAATTAGAGTTTGGTCTTTCTAAAACAAGTTGCAAAGGTGGCATCTTTTAGCTGTGGACCTCCACCTGATAACATATGCTGGAGATGCTCCAATGCTGCTCCTCTCATTTTCTCCACAATGTATCTTTTCAAACAAGCCCTCTCTTAATAACCTACCAATTCTTTCACTTTCACATTTTGTTGAACATTGAGCACCTGCCATGGGAAATTTAGCACAGGACAAACCTGCAAGACCAGCTCTTTCATACCTGAGAGTTCACAGATTAATGCAGCAGACGATGAGATGAATTCATTAAGTCCAAATCAGGTTACACTAATATCAGGAATGAACTCCTTCTACTGGCAGAATGATGATGGAAGAAGGAAAGAAATGGCAAATCAGACGATGATATGATGTCCCCCTAGACGGGAAAGCTTTCTCCCTTAGTAATGGTATTTTTTTATTAAAACCTCCATGTTAGAAAAAAGACCTATGTGTGTCACATGGTCTTTATTTTGTATTATAAAGTTGTTGCACCTGCCTTTGTTATTACAATTAAAACACGCTCCTAATTCCATCATTGGCATAATCTATTTATCAAGAAGTGTTTTAATAGGGATTAAATTATGACTTTGGGGGGAAAATATACAAGGCCCCCATTACACATATACAGTGGTAATCAAAGAGGACAACAGGAATGCTGGGAGTAGAGATTAAAGCAGGGAATTAGTGATTTACCTCTGAATAAGTTATCAAGCTCCCTCACTTGAATTCCAACACAAATGTACTGTGGATGATAGCCTGTTATAGAAGTGAAAAGTGCTAGACCAGTAAGCAGAATTCCATCTAGGTTTTTTTTTTTGGTGGATGTAATTACACATGGTAACATACATTTGTCTAGCTGAGTAAATGTGTAGTTTCACCTGTGGTTGGCCTCTGTGGTTTGCAGCAGGTGGTGAGGCAAGGGTGGTGTTCGTCCCTGAGGGGCCCCTGGTCCGAGTGGAAGGTCAGCCACTGTCACTGCGCTGCAATGTGTCTGAATATGAGGGCCCCTTGGAGCAGATGTTTGAATGGCAGGTATTCCAAGAGGACAAGTCCTTCCAGCTCATCTCCTTCATGGAGTCCAGTTATACAGACGCCCGATTTGCCAAGCGTGTGGCTGACGGCGATATCTCCTTGCTGAGGCTGGCTGACAGTGCGGCAGAACTGAGGATCAGTGTACTCAGGGCCTCAGATAGCGGAACTTATACCTGCAGCACTCCAAGCACCGACATGTCTGTTAGCGGCAACTACCAGGCCAGCGTGTTGCTGGATGGTGAGTGTAAAGTAACAAAACCCAGTGAAATCCAACTACCAGCTAACATTTACTGCGGTCCCAGACAGACCAAACTGATAACTGCTTTGCACTAACCACTGTTGCAAGTAGATAGCACTGTTCCGTACTGACCACACTGCCAATTCGTTAACACAGACTACACTAATTGTAACTCCACACTGACCGCTGTTCCATATAGAGTGCACTGTTCTGTACTGATCACACTGACCATTATGTACCATAAAGACCACGCTAATTGTTACTCCACACTTCTGTACTGACCATATTAACCACTGTTCTGTGTTAACCGCACTGTTACATATTGACCACATTATTCCATGCTGACTACACTGAACATTATGCTACACTGATCGGGGAATTACAGTGAACTAACTTTGGTTACTGTCAGTGTGAGATTTAACTCGCGGCTAAATTTACCTGCTCCCTCTTGCAGTGATTAAGGACAGCCTCCAGGTGCTGTCCATGGCTCCTCCAACTGAGATTCCAGAGGGAAATCCACTGGATATTCATTGCATTGCTACAAGGGACTTGAAGCAGAACACTTATCTTTCTGTGACCTGGTCTGTCAGGAGGGGCACAGCCCCCCCAGAAGACATTGTGACCCTTGGACCTGATGGGGATCACAGGGTGGGTTCAGGCTACATCCAGCGCCATGCAGACTTGGGGCTTCTTCTACAGACAACGAAGGGCAACGTCTTCAGCCTGGTGCTAACTGACACACGACCCAGCGACGAGGGACAGTACACTTGCACAGCGAGGGAGTGGGTCCCAGAGGGGGGAGCACTTTGGCAGCCCATCCTGGAGAAGAGTGCAGAGCTTGGCCTGCTGAAGGTCATGCCTATTGGTGCGTCCATCATGGCAGGGAGCAAAGTACTAGATTTGCTGACATCATCTTAAATTTATTTGCATCTTTAAAATAGATCTGTAATGTTTATCATGCAGTGCCCTGCATAGCTGATACTCATTGGATTTAAGCAGCAGGCTGCCAGGATTATTGTACAGCTTATTGCTTTGTTTGGGATCATTGCACTGTACAGGAAAGGAAAGGTCAAGCTGCCAATTGTAATGAGCTAAATGTCAGGGCTAACCACGTGATGTGAGAGTAGTATGCGTGTGTGCGCACAGCCGGACGGAGGTGGAGGTGGAGCGCTGAGAGTGAGCGTGGGAGGCCAAAGGGGGGGAGGAAGACGAGAGGTAGCGCCTTTGTGTGTTGTGTGCATTTAACTGAAATAAAGTGACAAGTCCAGCACGCCAGCCTTAGCTATTGCGTGTCTGTAACTGGAGTCAACTGCAAGCACACATGTGGATGAGAGGGGTAACCCTCCGAAGGAATCCTCCAAGGCTGCACACACAGCCTCAGCTAAAAACCCAAGCTCATTAGTCATTACACAATGTAGAACGTCAAGCAGGACTCGTCTATGAGATAGGATTAGGCAGTGACCCCTTGAGTCCCCCTTAATAAAATGTATAATACATGCTTATTTACTTAAAATGTGCTAGAACACTGTATATTGTCAGTGTCTTTTCAGCTTGGTTGCAGCGGCAGGAGGAGTTGCATACTAAGTTTGCGTACATGACAGTATGAATTTCGGAGTGTCTGTGCAGGTGGGTGTTCAGCCACCTCCTCCACTTCACACACAGCCACTGTTGCCTGGGGTGATCACATTGCCCTGTCTTTGTTGTCGGTTAGCTCCCAGCTCTTAATTAAAAGTGGTGGAATGTGGCTGATGGGCAGCGGCCACAGGGTTTGGGTGCTGGAGTGTGACCTCACTGAACACCATGGTGGAAGTAATTTTGTACTTGGTGCCATTTTAGGTCCTTAACAGTGAACCTGTCCTGAAAACTCAGTTAACAGAATTTTGCCAAATACCTGTAAGACAGACAAACAAAAATCTCCTGCTTCTGCAATTAATGCTAGAAAGAACCCAGATGCTGAGGAATTTTTTTTATGGGTTCCTAGTTAAGATTATTTAGAATAAACATGATATTCCATCAATACAATTTTCTTCACTTAACTTACATTACTTACCTAGATGTTTTCCCTGGTGTTTCAGCTGAGTCTTTGAAAGTCTTCATGGAGAAGAACGCCACCCTGAACTTGCATGATAATCTTCACTTGACCTGCTCTGTCACACTAAACAATCAAGTGAACATTGGTTTGGAGGTCACATGGCTGGTTGGATCTGGCAAAGATGAGTCTAATACATCTAGGATTCTGGCTCACATGAATCAGGATGGAGTGTTGGTAAATGGATCAGGCCCTGGGGAGATCAGCCGGACAGGAGTCCATGAGTTCCAGCTGCTGCTGCGCCATGTGGACCAGTTCGACTCAGGGTTTTATTCCTGCAGGGTCCTGGCTTGGCTCAGACAGAGTGGTGGGCACTGGGTTCAAGCAGCAGAGAAAACAAGTTACCCAATTCACATTTGGGTCACCGCAATGGGTGAGTGAAGATCATAATCAGCTGTTACTATTCCACATAGTTTAGCTTTCAGGTGGTCTGGAAAGATCTCAGAACATGCTGCATGTTTCAGAAAAGCATCTTCAAATGGAAACAGCTGAAAATGCATCACAACAACATGTGATGTAGACCGTAAAATTCTCTACAAGAACTATGTTTTTATATAGTGTCACTGATCAGGTATATTTCATCTGTGATCAGTTTTTATCTTCAGTTGTTTTAGATGATGACCTTCTGTCTCATGATCTCCTCTTATTAGTGACTATTGCCATTTAACTAGTAAAGCATATGGAAAAGGTTATGTGTTTTACCTGCACTTCATTGGAAGTAGCTCTTTAGTTCAATTCAATTCAATTTGATTGTCCTTAACATAATGTGCAGGAATATTTGTAAATGAAAAGAGAGTTGTGGCTTCACCAGAAAATGCAGAAAAGGTTGGGGGATGGGAGTTGGAGGGGGAATGTACATAGATTGGATATACATCATGTGCATACATCATGTGTGTAAATTATACCTACGTACATAAAATATAGACATACATTACATAAATGATACATGACTTTGGGGTGGGTGCTTTGCCATGTTGCTGGCGATGTAAATTCATGATTGTGTCTAAGCAAAGACTACTGGAGAGAGCTTCTTGCTCATTATTATATTATGTGCTCAAATCCAAGGGCACATTAACCCCTGGGCAGTGGGTGGAGGGAGGCTAGGGAAAAAGTTGAATGTAGAGAGATTAATACTGCCCCCTGGGCCCTAGTATAAATTATAGAGCTTCTGATCAAATCACAATAGCAGGAATAAAAGACTCTAATGTTCCATGTGTCAGACCACTACTTCAGCTTTTTTCTATACAAATAAATGTTATGTGCAAGTGCAATTCTTGTTTCCATGACACCTAGCAAAAAGCCATTCATAAGACTTTCTTTTTATTCTTAAGTATTACAGTATTGCAGAGATACTCACTTTCATACTAATTATTAGATGCTCGCTATAAGGCCCATATCTCAATCCGTATTTTAAATGCCTACCATGCACAGTTTTTTTGACTTTGTCAGATGGGGAATGGTTAGCATTCCCAGTGTGCTCTATGGTAGATTGTTTGCCCTGCAAATATGGTGAAATAAGTGGAGGGTTAGGTCTCTACAACTTCCTGCACAGTAACATCTTAAAATCCTCAGTGGTCAGAGGCTAGGCACACAGAGAGTTCACGCTTCTGAGCTTTGATTAAATGTCTGAGTCACTATGGAGAAGCTGGAGATTTTGAGGAGTGGACACACCTTGGCATGCCAACTTCTCAATGCAGTCTACCTGAGGCATTTCTACAGTGCCTTGCAAAAATATTCACCCCCTAGGCATTTTTATGTCTTGTTGCCTCACAACCTGGAATTAAAATGGATTGTTTGAGAGTTTGCACCATTTCATTTACAGAACATGCCTACAGCATTGAAGATGTATTTATTTTTTTATTGTGAAGCAAACAAAAAATAGGACAAAATAACAGAAAACTTCAGCGTGTTAACCCTGCCTAAAGTCAGTACTTTGTAGAGCCACCTTTTGAGGCAATTACAGCTGCAAGTCACTTTGGACTGTCTCTATGAACTTGCCACTGGGATTTTTGCCCATTCTTCAAAGCAAAACTGCTTCAGCTCCTTCATGTTGGATGGTTTTTGCTTTTGAACAGCAATCTTCAAGTCTGACCACAGATTCTGAATTGGATTGAGGTCTGGACTTTGACTAGGCCATTCCAACACATTGAAATGTTTCCCTTTAAACCACTCAAGTGTTGCTTTAGAAGTATTCTTTGGGTCATTGTCCTGCTGGAAGGTGAACCTCTGTCCCAGTCTCAAATCACAGGTAGATTGACACAGGTTTTGCTCAAGAATATACCTGTATTTAACACTGTCCCTCACCTCGGACAAGTTTCACAGTCCAAGCTGCTGAAAAACATCCCCACAGCATGATGCTCCCACCACCATGTTTCATTGTGGTGATGGTGTTCTTGCTGGCCGAAAAGTTCAATTTTAGTCTCATCTGACCAGAGCACCTTCCTCCATACATTTGGGGAGTAGCCCACATGCTTTTTAGCAAACTCAAAACGTGCCTTTTTATTTTTAACGCTAAGTAATGGCTTGTTTTCTGGCCCCTCTTCCATAAAGTCCAGCTCTATGGAGTGTACGGCTTATTGTGGTGATGGATTTAATGGTGCTCCGAGGGATCATCAATGATTTGGTTATTTTTTTATAACCTAACACGGACTTGTACTTCTCAGTTAACTTGTCCCTGACTTGTTTGGAGAGCTCCTTGGTCTTCATGGTGTGACACCTCTTGCTTAGTGGTGTTGCAGCCTCTGGGGCCTTTCGGAAAAGGTGTGTTTATACTGACAGATCATGTGACACTTAGATTGCACACAGGTGGACTTCATTTCACTAGTTACGTGACTTTTGAAGGTAATTGGTTGTACCAGGACTTTTTAGGGGCTTCATGGGGTGAATACATATGCACATGCCAATTTTCAGTTTAAAATTTTTTTTTATTTTTTTTTTATATATATTTTGTTCTCATTTCACTTCACCAAGACTATTTTGCAGATCCATCACATAAAATAAGATTAAGAATCATTTTATTTCCAGTTTGTGAGGCAACAAAACATGAAAAATGCCAAAGGGGGTGAATACTTTTGCAAGGCACTGTAGTTGACAATAGAGTCTACATTGGACTCAGAACTAAGAGTGAGGACTCAGCATTGCTCATCATAGCAACGTCCATCTGCACTGCTTTGGGTATTCTTTGGCTTTTCTTTGAATTACTCTTGTTGCTCTAACACAGTGTATGAATGCAGAGTTCATGTTGGTGTGTGTGTATGTACCACAGTCTTGTTTTAACTGTTGTGGTGTTTGTACCCTGACTGTTGTGTCCATTAATTTTGGCTTTCTTTTACTGACAGAAGCAAATTTCAATGTGACCTTGAGCAGTCCTGTGATGCCACAGATCCTGGGTCAGCCCATGGTGCTGATGTGCCAGATGAATGGTGAACCTCCCCCAGTTGGTGCTCAGCTGGGTGTCACTTGGTACCACCATTCTGGTGCTGACACAGGCATAGCACCTCAGCCCATCGCTGCCCTAGATGAGCAAGGCGATCTGGTGCTGTGGGATGACTACCGCCCCCTGTTGGAGCAAGGGCATATAGTTCTGTCAAAAGTCAAACCACGCAATTTCAGGCTGCACTTCCAGCAGATGCAAGACTCAGACCAAGGAACATATCACTGTGCCATCTCAGTCTGGACCCGTGTTCGGAATGGGGGCTGGGCCAAAAACCAGGAGGTCCGCTCTGAGAAGTTAAGCATCAAATGGGAAAGCAAAAGTAAATGTCTCTCTTTGTGCTTCTGCTTTCTCAAGATTCTGCTTGAGTCTCAGGCCTTACTACTAGCTGAACAACATTTACTAGTTTCAGTTGGTTTGGGTGTCAGATGTTCCTTAAGTATACTGCAGCTGCTCTTTTCCACTTGAGATAATTGCGTCTATTTCTGAACTATGGATTTTGACAATGAATATGTTTATATGTTACAACTATTCTTAGTTGTTACATTACTTTAAATTGTAATCCAAATTTGATTGAAGAAAAGCTAATAAGGCATAAATTATACAAATGTTGGACATTATTTTAAAAATAACCATTAGCAACAGAAAAACCAGATTTCTCAAAATCATAATATTATTTTGACCCTCTACTGGCATTCTCCCTTCTGGATTTTATAGCAATGAAGGGATGAGCTTATAAGGCTTCTTTTTCTTTGGATCTTGAGCCCTCGTCCCTCTGTCAGAGTGTTATGTACAGTATGGTAGTTTGAAGCTTTTTGTTGGACAAAAACATTGTCTGTTGTGTTATTGGAACAATTCTGGAACCTTTTAGCAGGAACGGGCATTTTCTGCTAATATCTAATCGGTCACTTAGTAGTGGCTCAGCCAGCTTCATTTGTCAAGTTCCTGGTTTCTGAGACATTACTGCTGTGTTATGCTACTAATCCAGTTACTGTGTACAGCTCAGAAAAATAAATCCCAACATGATAGCTTTAACATGACTGTACCTACCGTAGCATTTTGAAATGAGCTCAATCTAACATTGACTAAATTTCTTCTAACTGATCCCAAATTACATCTGGTTCTGGCTGGCAGATTTATTTCAGGCTAGGGAGCTTTGGTGTCTCTGGCTGCCTGTCCTTCTGTGTCACCTTATCTGTGCCTATGTGTCTGTTTATCCTGTCCTGCCTTCATGTCTATTTGTGAACTCCCCTACATTAATGCTGTTTTTGGTTCTATGCAGGCCCGAGGCTCTACGCTGTGGCCCGACGTTTGAAAGAAGTCTCCAGAGCAGGGGCCACATTTGAGATGAGCTGCCAAGTGATTTCACAGAATTTGCTGGACCCAGCGTACTCTGTTCTGATTAGGATGGAAGAGTCCATCAGAAGCCAACCCCGGAAAATTGCTTCCCTGAGCCCAGACTTGGTCATGAAATTAGAGGAGTGGAGTGAGCCTGATCGTCTGGACAGCGTGGTTATGGAGAAGATTGGACCCAAGGAGTTTCGGTTCCGATTATATGGTGCCACGGTGTCTGACCGTGGATTCTACTTCTGTGATGTGACAGCTTGGACTCGTGATGTGGGGAAGGCCTGGGCCAAGGCTGTTAATGCAGTGTCCAACAGAGTCCAGATTTCGTTCACTGACACAGGTGATTCAGTGCAAGTGAAGTGTGCATTCATATGTCTTTAATTTCACTCCTGCTATTGGAAGGGCAGACTTCCTTGCATATTTACCTGGTGCCATTCCAGGTGTGTTGTTAATCTGTTACTATTCATATCTGTACTCTGAGTTAGCGACCGAGATAACTTCCTCCTTTAGGAGGTAGCCACCTAGAACTAGATCTAGGCCCCTCTGTTGTCCAGTATGCATGCCTGCTGCAATCTATAGTGCAAGGTTAAGCAGTCCCTGTGAGGTAGGAGGATCTTCTTGTGCCTAAATCCCACCCCCACCTGTTCCTCCCTAGGCAGAGGGTGGAATTTGGCCCAGCTGAAGTGCATCTGTGCTACTCCCATGTCCAATTTAGTCATAACACATAGAGCAGATTTCACCATTGTGAGTGGTGAGACCCCCACCACCCAGTCTTACACTGTGAATGGTGGCATTTCTGTGAGCTCATTATCACCCAAGTTCCTTAGTAATCTGCTGGTTAGCTATGTGATGGAATGCTCAATTATTAGGCTTAATGATCACAAACCCAAGTATAGTGCAGTGACAGCTGTAGAATGCAATTCTCATATCAATGCCACTTATAGTAATGTGACCATTAAGGGCTGAACCTGTATATAGTAGACAATTACTTTGACAGCTAACACTACAGTCCATCAAAAGCATCTTTCATTCTCTTTGGGTTTTCATCACTAGGTCCCTCCTTCAATGTTTCAATTCGCACGGATACAGCCAACGTCTATCCTGGGGAGACAACCAAGATGGAGTGCATCCTGGGATTGCTGGGAGCGGCTCCAAATGCAGGCAGGTGTCTCTGTTTCTTGAACAGCTATATATTCTATGGAGTGGCAACCTACCCAAATAATATCTCATCTCAACAGCAACTATGCAGTCTTGTAACATTTTATATCCCAGACACAAGGTGAGGAGGGAACAATCTCCTAAACCTGACCCCCTGTTGTCCTCCACTACGGCTTGCAAAAGGCACTTTTACTGTTAGCAGTTTGGTGTTTCCTGATCCTCACTCTCCTTCTTACCCGTACCTGACATCAGGCCTCAGAAAACACATATCACCTAGCAGGACCTGGAACACACTAGCCAAATACAGATAGAGTTGGGCAATATGACTAAAAATTTGTGTCATGGTATTTTTTAGGATTTTGGCTTTTTCACGGTGAATCACAGTAATTTTTAAAAAAATGTTCCCCTTTACTGTCACAGCAAATGTTAACATCAATAAAATATGTTAATATTTTTTAAAAGGTGTGTAGGTAACACTTTACTTAAGGTCATGTTTTTAGCAATTTATAAAAACCTTCTTAGCAAATAATAACGTATTCAGAAAGCAATTTCAACATGGCTATAAATATTTATCAAAAGGCATAACACTCTGCACAGTAATTCATAATGCTTCTAGCAGTATTATATGATTTTCTGCCTCCTGAAGCATCACAGCTGTCATTTGCATGGGAAGTTATATTCACCCAACACTAAGTGTTACACACACTCACTCGTTAGCCATCTTTATTTATGTTGTGTCAGCACATAAAGTCTCTGTATGGTCACTGTATGGTTATGAGAGTAAAGTCACTGTATGGTTATGAGTCCACATTACCGTGTTCAGTTTGCCATTTGAATACCTTCATTAATGAACTACTGCTACGATAAGTTAAGATAGGATATGTTTTATTAATCCCAGGGGGAAATTTATGCATATTTTGTGCATGACACCTATGATATGAGCCTTGACAACAATTATTCAGTAATCAGCTAGGTAGCATCTATCTAATTTGCTCTATAAATATTCATAAGCTAAATTGTTGAGTTCTGATCCCGCTTCTGTTTTCCTACTGTTGCTGATCCCCCACTGATCCCTCTATTACTGATAATACTCTTGCACTGCCACTATTGTTGATCCCCTACTGACCCCTTGATCCCTGATCACAAAGGCCCGGTTCACACCTGATATTAACATGCGTCCTGGGTGATCCCATCACATGTGGACAGCCCCCGATACATCCTTTCACACCTGGTATTAACATGCATCTCCTTGTGTGTCTCTGACCGCTTTTAATCAGATTCCACTTTCCCACAACTTTTTAAAATATCTTCCATAGGCAGAAACTGCCAAACAGTAAAAGAAGGTGAAGAAGACATCAAAAGCTATTGTCGCATTCCAGGTTAAACAAACCTCCAAAGATGTTTCTAATGAACGCCATAGTACTAAAAATCGAATAAATATATCTATAATATAATTTACACTATATTATTTACGCTATAATTATATCTGTAATAAATGAATACAAAAATATTTTTATAATCAATGTGTCCTTTTATTTTTAAATAATTCTATAAAGGCTATTGTACTTTTTGAATAACTTTTATTTTCTATGCGTAATTTCTAAATTGTATTTCATAATAACGTTGCGATTTTCATTCGACAGTGGTTATTATACAATTATTTCACATTATGCAAATGTGACTTTTTTTAAAAAAATTAAATATATTTCACAATAACCTTCAACTTTTCATGTTGTAGGCATGCATTTTTGTACCGCGTTAACATGATACAAATGTGCATATTAGAAAGGTCTTTCAGTACTTTGGTTAACACTTCTATTCAAGGGCAAAGGGTTCAGTCTGTAATGTATTATGTTGGCTCCCATATGATGATATTTAGAAAAGTTCAACAAAGAGGTTCATTGTTTTTCCTGATATGCTGAATTAAGTTAAGTAAAAGACGCAAGTGAACAAAGTGCTTTACAAAGGGCCAACATAAGAGCCATTCAGGCCAAACAAATAAAAGAAAGAAAACACCAAGGTGTTTTATAATACTAATAAAATCAAAATGGTAATAACAAAAATAAAAATATTGAAACTAAAAGTAGAAACTACATAAAGAACACAAAACATCCAACAAAACACTTCACACTGGGTTGAAGACCAGAGAGTATAAATGAGTTTTTACAAGAGATTTAAAAATATCCACTGTTGGAGCCTCTCGAATGTGTAATGGTAACTCATAGTTGTGGAGCTGCTACAGAAAAAGCTTGATTTGCATCTTGTTTTCGGAATTTGAAGAAGTAATTGGGCTATGAACCTAAGAGAGTGAGAGAGAACGTATGGGTGAAGCAATTCCGCCAGATAGGCTGGAGCAAGACCATTTAAACACTCAAACACAAATAAAAGAATTTTAAATCGGATCCGAAAGTATACTGGAAGCCAGTGAAGGGAAGCCAAGACTGGCGTAATATGCTCTCGTCTCCCTAAAGATGTGCTGTGGCATTTTGCACCAACTGTAGGCAAGCCATAGCAGTCTGGCTGATTCCGAAGAATAATGCGTTGCAATAGTCAAGATGAGAAGTTATAAAATATTGTCCTGCCTCGACAATATGGGCTTGATCTTTGCTTCCCGTCTCAAATGGAAAAAACAGGATCGTTGTATATTTTTGTTTTAGACTTTGCTCTTCAGACACTAAAATTAATCTCAAATTAAACCATGTTATGATCAGTAATGTCCAGTGGTTCTAATACCTCTAATTTTCCAATTCTAACCTGGTTATTAGACAAAATAAGATCAAGAAGGGCTTCTCCCCTAGTAGAAGTATTAAAAAACAGTAAAAAAAAAAAAAAAACAATCCTGTACTAATTCCACCATCTCAAGTTCAACTACAGAAGAGTCAGAGACTATATGCCCCTGTATCGTAGGTAAATTAAAATCACCCATAACCACCACATAATTTTTATTACTCATAATCCTGAAATCGTCATGCAACCCAGCTGATTATGTTTCTAAAGAAATAATATATCAACAGTTATTTCTGATTTTTAATGGTAGATGTGAACTGCAGTCTTTTGGTCAGATGAAACTTATCACCATTTTTTTTATTGTCTGGAAGAAGTGAGAAGAGCATTACACTATTTCTAGCAGGCAGGTGACTCAGGCGTGTTACTGGCTGTGAATCAAGTGGGCGTGATTTTCTCACAGAAAGCCAGGTGTAGGCCTGTCTGAACCTTAACTTTTTATGAGAGAAGTTGGCAGGTGACTATGAGAATGCTTCAAGACAAACATTTCTTTTTTTCTTTGAGGAAAACTATAAATACAGTTGTTACACAAAAGTATAGCAGTATTTCACTTCCAACTTCAAGTTTGAAAAATGCCCTGATAAGAGTCAGTGATCTTTACTTTCTTTTGACCATTGTTCTGTGTCAGGACACATTCTGGGAATATGTGAAGAAATGGAGGTGTGCTTTGTTTGAGAATGTTGCCAGTGAGTCAGGGATTATTGTGGGGGTGGGGGTTTCTGCACCTGTCATTTGAAACCTGTCCACACATGCTTGCCACTTGTGACCTACCTGGCATCTCTGCACAAAATGTTAAGCAAGACTGGGAGGATATTGCGGATGTCAGTGGGTGTTTGTGTATTTTACGCTGGACAGAAGATTATACTTATTTAAATATATATATATATATGTTAACTTGCAGACATATTATTTTAATATTGTTATACCTGATGATTACATCTGATATCCAATTTTCTTATTTATTAATGTATTTAAAAACAAGCTTTATCTCATATTTATCTAGATTTCAAAAGTAGTTTTACGTATCATAATTGAACATCCAAACAAGCCCTTTTTATGGCCTCTAGGATAATCACAGTTTATAGTTTAAGTTTGTCTGTGGGTGCAATGATATGATATCAGACCAATGGGTCTTTTCAGCAAGGATAAAAATTCAGATGTTTCAGCAGCAGAAATCTCCGGAGAACTTGTGATGTATCTCTCAGTGAGGCTTTGGTCCATGGAGGTTCTGGCTTGGGACTGATTTTATGGGGCTGTTTTTTAGTATGCGAGTCTATGCCTGTTTGCTGACAGCTGGTTCCTGGTACAGGAGGCTCTGTGGCACCAGCCATGTTCTCATTGATAGCGATGGTTTGTTATCAGTCCCAGAAGAACTCAGAGCAGCTTGTTGTCATGGGGGTCACACTGTCAGGCCTTAGGTGCTTGCAGAAACCTAATACGGTTTCCATGGCTACGGCAGTGACTGGCAAAATGCCATCTCTTGGGTTGGACAGTGTTAGATAAGCAGAATGAACAGCCACAGTGTAAAATGAAACCTTTAGTGTTAAATGAATCTGTGTATGTTTTTTTCTTTTACTTTTACGGACTACTAAATATTTTAGTGAAAGAATGAAGAGTTTGGATGACATTGGATGACGCTTGGCGATTCTGCCTTTCTTTTTGCTGAGTGAGCAGGGACCTGTCACACTGTCACTTTTAGCCTGTGGTGCTGTCTGCTCATGCAAATGTGGCCTACTTCCCTAGCCATTGACACAAATCTATAAATATCACAGTCTGACCATATCCTTAGAGCAGGGTTGCCCAACTCCAGTCCTGGAGGGCTAGAGCCCTGAACATTTTTGGGTTTCCCCTCATTTAACATAACTGATTCAACTCCTTGTGCTAATTACCACACAGCTCTTGAGCTGAATCATTTATGGTGGAACAGGAAAAGAACTAAGCTACACAGGGCTCCGGCCCTCCAGAACTGGAGTTGGACACCCCTGCCTTATAGAAAAGGACTCATTTTGACAATGCAACGGGAAATATACAAGAAAATTCCCACTGGGTAGGTACCTGAGCTCTCTGAAGTATCCTTAAAATTATTTTTAAATGGGTATGTTCTCACTTTCATAGCTTTTGAGTTCAGGGAATGTTAATGTAAAGTGTAAGCCATTTTACTGCTTCTTAATGATTATGGCTCAATGGCCATAATCGGTGTGGATTTCTGTATTGGATCTTTGGGTTTTTATGCTTTTCTGTGGTGTGACCCAAGGTGAGCACTTTCCCTAATACATAATGTGGTTTTCAGGCATGGGCTTGATGCCTGTCTCTTGTCTGATTGTCCCACTGCCGTGTCGGAAGACAAACCTCTATGCTGTGCTTATTTATGTAATGACTATTGATTATGTAATGACCTGCCTGTTCTTTATAGAGCTCACAATTTATTACACTGAAGGCAAACCCTGCATTTCTTGTGAAAGCAGTTGCACTGCTGAGAGTAGAAGCACCCCCCGCCCACCCCATGAAGAATCCTCGTCAGCTTGTTTGCGGTTTCATTCTTTCCACTACATCTTACCTTAACCTCCACAGAAAGTCATTAACAAATAATAGTGCAATATGAAAGCTGCCCATAGTGAAGGTGTGGTACAGTGGGACAAATGGTTGTTTCCAAGTGAGTGCCCCCTGTTGGTGTCGTTTGGGGTTGTTTGTACTATAATTATTTTGAGCTTTCATACATTGAGCTTTTTCATTAAAAAACGAATTTGAACAGACATTACCCAATGCAAGAGACCTCTTCCAGGAAGAGGAATAAATATGACAAATTACAGCTACTTATATTCACTGAGTTAAAATAATATTCAATAAAAAACCAAAGCATCACTTGAGAGTTTTGTTGCTTGAATATTGCAGAGCCAAAATCATATGTTTGACATTTATATCTTCTAGTCAGCAACTCAGTGTAAAGAGGTTCCTGTCTCCTTGGACACAGTCTCACAGCTTGTCTGTACCTCCCTCAGGTGATGTGTCATATGAGGTGCAGTGGTATCTGAGCTCCCACCATGCCTACACTGGCGCTACCTTGCTGGCCAGCATTGACCGCTGGGGCGTGGTGATGAAGAGGCCCAGGAACAGCAGTAGTGACTGCAGCCTGGAGCGGGCAGATACTCAGACGTTCAGGCTTACTGTCCACCAAACACAGGACTTGGACGCTGGTGAATACCACTGCAGAGCCACACCCTGGCTGCGATCACCTGCCGGAACTTGGACCAGGGGCAATGAGCTCACCTCCACCAGGATCTTCCTCATTGTCCGTTTCGCTTGTAAGTATAACTATGCCTGCATTTGCAAATGTGTTTGCAATAGGCAGTGTGTACTTGTACTCTGTTACACCTTCCCACATTGGCCCCCCACAATCTGGAAAAACTTTGTAAAAATTTTTGGTCCCCTTGGTGAGTCAAATGAGCATGCGAGTAGGGCAAAGTAAAGTGTTTTGGATTTTAGTACAGTTTAGAGCACTAAAAAAGCACAAAATGATACAATAGAAAAAGATACATAAATCAGTGCAAGATATCACGCCAGAAGCTGCCGCAAATACGCTTGGCCACCTCCAAACTAGCTTTGAACACAGATTGTATGCATTTATGAGTTGCTAAACGTTTTGTGTGCCATCAGCTGGCCTTCGTGTGATGTCTGTGGCTTTCACAAAACTCCAGAAATTCCCAAAAATGCCCATTTAATTTCCTATGGTGACCCCGCAATATATCAAAACCACAATGGGGAACATTGCAATGCGGAAGTGTCGAATGTACTTCATTTTTTTCCTATGTGTCCATGCCCCAGTAGCAGTCTAGCAGTAGAAGTTAGCCTGAAATGTGAGCGTGTGAGTGTGCTTGGGATGCATGAGGCTGGCCTCTTTTAAGCTAATGCCTGTGTGTTCGTGATTTCAGTGTGGGACTCCATGAAGCTGCCCCTGCTCTATGGACTTGGGGCCACCCTGGCAGTGGGCCTTTTCTCCCTTCTTCTAGGCCTTATGTGTGCCCACTGCTGGTGCCGGAATACTTCACGCACGCCTCACCGCCCACGCAGCAACCTCATTGCCTTGGAAATGGATTAAGAGGAACTACCTCCAAACCAGCAACAAAAGCTCAATGGCATCATCCCACACATTACCAGTCTGAGACTCTGCAGCAGAGTAACATGGAAAACTTGGCCTAGGATATTAGGCGGTGCCTTCTGCCTTTACTCTATGTAATATACAGATGGCATTGCTATAGACTTTTAATGAAAGGAGGGATGAGTTGAAGCCTAATCTGGTGAAAGTGCATATTTGTGCCAACTCTCTCCCACTACTCAGAGCACTATGCTGATGATCTAATAACTTTACTAAAGTCTTAGTGTAGCATTTGCTCCGATGATGAAGGAATATCCATCAGAACATAGCCTCTGCTCAAGTCCACACAGAACCCTAGTGGTTTAATTCCACAAAACAAAGATAGAAATAAAGATTTCAAAGATTCAAAGTCAGTTTCTCAGCTCACTGTTATCCATACGTTGCACTGCTCTGTTCTACTTGGGCTGTTGGCAGAATGAGCAAAGTACACGTACTAGAGTATATGCCTGTGGCACAAGCTAATATGTGTGCATCAGTGACAGGTGAGTGTCTGTCAGCCTCTCCTGAGCCAAAGGTTGCTTTTATGGCAGCCTTTTTATGTGTGATTGAGTACTGTATTTTTGTTAGTCTCATTGTTTTATCATCTTCCGGGTGTAACTCAATGTAAGGTTTTCTCATTTATTTTCTAAATCATAAATAAATATTGAAGATTTTTTCTTAGGATTTTGTACCAGAACTTGTGTTTTTTCTACCTCTTGGGAGATTCATCTGTCTTTTTGTTTGCTTGCTTGTTTTTATGTAGACTTTGTCAAATTATCCTCACTCAGCATACTCTCAGAAATTATCACAAAACAAAAAATTCCCAGTTTTTTCATTTTTTTCAAATTCCCAGTTTTATTAGGGAGCTTAACGTATGCTAAACATGTCAGGAAAAAATCTGAATGTTGGTTACTAGCATATTATAAATTAAGCTTTCAAGCTGAATTTAGGTTTTGTTTCTGTCATTAAAAAAAGACATTTTAAATGTGTTAACTGTGTTCTGATTTCCTTTGGAAATAGAAATAACATTAAACTAAAATTACTATGTTTTCTTCTGGTTGGAGGTAAGACCCCTTGAAAAACCCATCCAATGAACTGAATCTTTAATCCATCCATCCATCCATTAACTCCCGCTTATCCGAGGTCGGGTCGCGGGGGCAGCAGTCTCAGCAGGGAAACCCAG
>JAODKE010000037.1:780922-792609 GCA_026779605.1 Mormyrus hasselquistii
TATTGTTGTTTCTGTATCCTCCCCTTTTATGTTTTTTTTTTGTTTGTTTTTCCCTCTCACGGTACTAGGACGGGTGAATTTGGAGCAGCCACACTGTGTACACTTGAATTTAATGTAAAATAAAGTTACATTAAATGTAAAATAGAGTTGTTAAAATCTCATCTAACTCTGATTTAAAGGAATCCATTGTTCTAGCTTCCGCTACACGAGCAGATAGACTATTCAATACTCTAACTACACTCTGTGTAAAGCTTGTGCTAAAGCTTGTTCCTCAAATTTGTTTTAAAATGTGCTCCTGCTAATTTCCACTCACGGTCACGAGTTCTAGTATTTAAACTAATATTTTAATAGCCTTTTGGCTGAATGGGATCCAGACCTGTTAGAATCATATACCTGGATCATGTCCAACCCTTTGTCTCCTTTGCTCGAGGTTAAACAGATTCAGCTCAGCTAACCTCTACTCATAAGACATTCCTCTAAGACCAGGAATTATTCTTTTAGCCCTCTGTTGCACCTATTCTAAGGCATGGTGGCCAAACCTGCACACAATATTCTAGGTGGGGTCTTACCAAGGAATTATAGAAATGTAGCATCACCTCCCTTGACTTAATCTACGCCACACACCTAGAGATATAACCCAACATTCTATTGCCCTTTTTTATTGCTTCTCCACACTGACAAAAGTGGGACATGGAAGCATCAACATACACACTGAGATCTCTCGTAAGCAGCTACCCTTATTTCAATGGAACCCATAAAATATCTGTACTTTATATTTTTGCTCTCTGCATGGATTACTGTCAGGGACAAAAATGGAAGGCACGAGGAAAACAGGTGGATTAGAAAAAAAAATCCTTTTAATTCATAAAAGAGAAAACAATTTAACAAAAGAATAAAACTTGGACCTACAAAAAGTCAACTTATCAAAACAAAAACCACAGCTAGCCATACAACTTAAGCCAAACAAACTGACCTTCTTTAGACAAGACACCGGGAGGGAGGGATGGATGGATGGATGGATGGATGGATGGATGGATGGATGGATGGATGGATGGATGGATGGATGGATGGATGGATGGAGAAGCACGATGACAAACATTACAATGAGGGATCTGGGGAATACTGACTGAGACATGGACTAAATACATCAGACAGGCTGAACTGAACAAACAACAGGTGATCACAATCAGGAATTAACACGAGGTAATGAGGGGGGCGTGGCACACACGAGGATCATCCGAGCAGGTCATGACATCACCCACAAAAATTGGTTAAACGTGCCAAATAAAGAAATGCATAAACAAAGTAAATGTTAATTACTAATATATTACAACTTAAACTCAAACATAGGATAACAATGACCATAAATGATACCTCCCTTCAAATTAGGTGTGTGGCTGTGGGGGCAGCCATCACAACTTTATAAGTACAATGTTCAAGTGTCAAATCAGCAGGCCCCCCTCAGATTTGTGGAAACAGATTATTTTATTTTAAGCATTTTGTTGAGCATTTGTTGTATTGTACACTTACATGGGTTGCTTGCTGTTAAATACATGGCATTTGGGGTTTCCTTAAGGAGTGGATAAAACATTCGGATAAAACAAAAATGATTTTAAATATATTTCATGTTGATTTTGTATGAACAATGAAATTGCACATAAAACCATGCACCAACAACATTGTTTACCAGAGCCATAATATGAACAAAATAATTATTGTGTTAATGTTCCTTGCACTGTGTCCGTGTAAGTGTGTACAGTCCCCTCCATTATCCACTTAGAGCAGACGCTTCTCAGTAATATGGAAAATACATGTTCAGTGTTCCCAGGGCTTTATGAATATGAAGTTCTTGTCAGTGAAACTCTACACGTTTAAAGAATGGTGGATTTATTAGCCATCTCTTCCAAACCATAGTTTTCATCTGCTGCAGGTGAAATAATGAAACCCGAAAAGAAACACTACGGTTTCCGTAGGCCGCCCCTCACGCAGAAAATCGAGTTGGACACGCCCTCTATCCAATGGGGAAACGCGCGTGCCTTCTGTATAAACGTATCAACGACCAGTGGGGGGGATTCAGGGTGAAAGGAAGACACGCACTGGTCAATCGATGGTTTTGTGGGTTTTTTTTCCTATTTATTTATTTATTTATTTATTTATTTATTTATGAGGTTAGAGCAAGGAATTGAAGCAGTAATTTAGAGGTGCCATATGGTTGTCCGTTTTTGTACGTTAACCGCACTAAATGCAAAGCAATTCTGCACGGATTTTGGAGACATTTAGAGCGCCGCTGGATGTACACCAAATATCAAAGCGTTGGATGCAGGCGACGTCAGAAATGCATAGGGTTTGTAATTACCTTCGTGGGGGTTAAAATGAAGCGCTATGTCGTGAGTTGAAGGGTCTCTGAATCAATTTTAACTGGATTAGAAAAGACACAAGCCCTGTGTAGAGGAAATAAAAACCTATTTTTATGAGATTCCGAAATCGGCGATGTCGAAGACGGAGGTGATTAATTCAGCTTTTTTTTTATTAGCCAAGTCTTGTATAATTTACTTGTTTTTTACCGCCAATTTGCGATTCTTAGATGGAAACAACTTTGGTAAATTCTTGTCCTGCTAAAGCAATGGTTTATATTTTATATCAATTTTATTACGGAATCGTACTGGAATGACGTCTGTCACTGATACTGATTGTCAGAAATAAAATTCGTCTGTAACCAGCATTTTAAAGCTGATTTTAACTTGTTTTATTAATTTTATTAGTAGAATGGTTTACCAACATTTGTCTAAGCCTTGCGAACGATTTAGTGTTTTTTCTGACCCTCAAACTCAATGAGCATTAAAATCAGAAAGGACGCGTACACCAATTTGTAAGCAGTGGAGATGGGCGAAGTATGAAATAAAGGAATTATTTTGAGTAAAACATTCTACTCTACAAAACTACGGCATTTAATAAAAGACACCAATTTTACAAACTCGCAATCGATTTGTTCGATTGTCATTGAACAAATAGAGATTTAAACAGCATAGCTTAGGTTGAAATGTTTGTCTAATAACCAGCCAATAATTAAGAGCGCTGTTTTAGTTTTATTTTTACACGATTGTTCTAATATTCCAACAGTCTTTAAAAATACATTGATTCTGTCACCTCAGGATAGCAACAACAAACACAATTATGTGGTGCATCATTTGAAGGTACCTCCCGCGATATTCTATGCTCCACGTTTTTTTTTTTATATGAAGAAAAGGACCCTGCAGCCATACATGTAACTGGTTTCAACAGTTCGAGAGGATTCAAGATGCTTTTCTCAGCCAGAACTATGGGCATGTACGCACTTCTTACTGCCTGGATGTTCTTTGGTGAGTATTTGTTTAATACTAGCCGTTTATAAATAACTTCTCGTGGTATCAGTACCAATATAGCTATTTTTTTGACGATTTCTCTTCATTTGATGAAGTGAAATGGGACAGTTTTATTTCATGACCTTATCCATGTCATTTAATTTCATTTAATTTAGTCGTGCACCGAATTTTGCTTTACTTTCGGGACCAGCCAACTGATTACTTTGTTCAACATGCAAGTAAGTCTGGATAAAATGTTTTGCTAGTCTTTAACTGTTTATAAAGTGTCCTGGCTTAGTTATTCTTACATTTTTTTCGCATATTTTATTCTTTGCTTGACGCACGCACTAGAGTAACTAAAATGATGTTAATATACCCGAATATCAATACCCCCGTCAAATTTAATACTCGAAATCAACGGAGATGTCAAGATCCCCACATAAGAAAATATTAGCTATGAGCGTAAATGAATAGCCTATTAGATCTGAAGTGCTTTGCCTTTCAGTCCTCAGCATGCAGCTGGGCTTTTTCTAGTTGTGAAATGTATGAGTGCAGCATGCTTTGGTAAGCTTGATGAGTTAGAAAGTGCTTTCATTTTTATATTATCCTTCAAGCAATGGAACTGAAAAAATGATCTATTTTAAAATTTGTAGAGTGTTTAAAGTGTGGAATTAGAAAGCCAACTGAAGTTTATGCTGTGCTTTTACATCAAACCATGGATATTATCGACACTTATTCTACATTTATTTTATTTCACTTATTCTACAAATTATGTCTTTCTGCCTCGATTCTGAGTGTAATACGTTCTGAGTGTATGTACATAAAGGAGGAAAGGGACAGAGGATTTAAACAGGTAAACCTGGGGATGAGAAGCTGGGTAAGCAAAGAATGTGGTGGTGCTGGTGGTGATGATGATGATGATGATGATGATTTCACTGTCTGACTAAAACAACACAGAATGTAGATTAATTAGATCATGGTCTTTAAAAAAAACAAATTTCAGCTTTCTGTCAAATTGTCCAGAGTGCTTAATAAAGAATAATAGCTGACTTGTAGCAGTGGTGTAATTATTCATAGCCGGCAGAATTGTAATGAATCATGTCCCACTTTGCCACCTGGCATCAGTGTGCTGCTGTATACCCACACAGTAATCTGTGACTATTGTTTGGTGTCTCTAACGGTTTCACAGCAAGTATCTCAGGTTATGAAAAATGCAGTCATTGGCTGTGGGTTGTGGTGTCAATCAGAGAGACAATAGGGGTGTGTGTGTGTCAGTGTGAGTGACCCTGCAGTACTGTATCTGGAGGTCAGACATTAACACAAAAAGGTATTTATTGAAGTATGTCATGCTGAGCCTAACAAGAATGTAGAGAAAGGCGTATGTGATTAACTTCACTTTTATTTGGGAATTAAGTATATATTTCAGTTCCACAACCATGCATCTGTTTTAATGAGTCCCAGCTTGGTTGTTGAGTCAGTGAATGGGGCTTGGCTTCTGGTAATGCCATTTCACTGTCACAGAAGTGCCTCTTCCTGAGATTGCCAGCCCACAAAACCAGTGTCGCCTGCTGGCATTGCGAATCATGGTGGGATACGAGCTTAACTTGCCAGACCCCATTCTTGGAGTATTATCTGTGCCTGTCTGTTTTTCTGTTCTTTACTGTTCATTTCAAAGCAGCCTTATTTGCACATTCCAAAACATTCTTAACAATTACTGTGTCTTTATCTGTCTCTCTACCCACTGGGAACAGATTTAGCCCACGCAGGTGATTCCCCGCTCCCCCTGTTTATATGCCTTTTTAATCAATTTTGTGTGCGTGTGTGTGTGTGCATTTGTGTGTGAGTTAGTGCACATATGAAGGAGAAAAACAGCATTTATTAAATACCTTTATTTTGCCCAAAACCCATTTACTCATTCCCACGTCATCTCAGTCTACTGTCTAGAAAAGACTATGCAATGGGAACTGGTGGCGGCAGCCACCATTACTGTGGAATAAAGATTTTATCTTATTTATGGACTAAGATAGTATTGGACTACTTGCTCTACTGCAGGAATGTTCATTTTTCAATTTGTGGAATTTTAATTAAGAGACGCATGACATCAGGCAACTTCTGTTCTGACTAATCTTTATTTCCAGATTACCCTAGCACAGCACTGGAACATTGGAATACAAGAGCTCAATGCTAATAAAGTTAAAAAAAAAAATATTAACCTGAGAAGTCTACTTTCTCATGAATTTCACCTCTGGTGCTTCTGCCACAAGTATAGCTAGTAGATGTTAAACGGATTGCAGACATATATATTTTTTTTTTAAATGAAATGGTCCAAACTAGACAAAGGCTACATACTCTTCATTGAACAGTATCTCATTCCTTATAAAGATAAGTGTTTTCTTTTGCATTAGCGAAGGTTAAAAAATAACCATTTAACATTATTAGTGTTTTACATTTCTGTTTTGTAACAATGCTGTTTTGGTTGTATTATGATTAAGGCAAAAGTCAGTAATCAGCACTGTATACGTATTTATGGCTTATGTTGCGTCAAGTCTCGAATGTAGTAGACAGTGAGGTGACAGTGAGAGGGAGATGTCACAGGTCCATGGAAAAAAATGAGGAGTCTCATCAACTCCAGGTTTCTCAGATGAACATATCTCCAAAATTATGACTAGATAGTGAAGTGGGTTTGTTTTTTTGTTTGTTGTGTTGCAGTTGCAGTATGCCATGAAGTTCCACCGTAGTTCAGTGTTATGTCAACCTAAATGCGTGCAGCAGCAATTCTTTGTCTCTGTCAGCTTACACTTGATTCTGAAGCATTTCCTGTGGTACTTAAGTTTTTGTCATAGTCCTGCGCAACTGCAGCAAATGAAAAAACAAATTAAGCCTTCTTGTTTTTTTTCTCATAATATGACCAAAAGACTATTTACTTGCAAAACAGAAAGCTAAAACACTGATAATATTAAACCGTTATTTTTAACCTTCACTAATGCAATAGAAAATGCTTATTTTCATAAATGGATATAGTTCGATTATATGTGTGTGAGAGAAAGGGTGCAATAGGGAAGATGTACTGAAAACCACAGCACCTCTATTCTCTACTCCTCTTGTAGCGGGAACGGTGTGTTCTGGTTTAACTCCTCTGTAAATATTAGCCCAGCATCTAAAAGTCTTTTGGCACCATTGTGCCTTGTTTTGATCACCTTGCTAAAGGCCAGAGGTTTTTAAATCGCTGCATAGAGGAGCAACTGCAATTCCAGTGCTTTTAAGGAGATCATTGCATACAGAGATGGAAGAAACTTTGTTTGTGCCCACAGAATACTGGAGCTCCGAGGTTGCCATTTAAATTAGATTTTAAACACAATTAAAGTTCCCAGTAGGATTAAATGGGGTAAACATTACCTATTGTTTAACCTTAAAATTCTGTAAATAGATCCAGAGGTCACAGACAGGGCACTATAACTGGAATATTTTGCGGCTCTCTAAGCAGTTACCTTTGCATGCTGTGTTGGTGAAATGTGTCTTTGGTTTGCCTTAGGAGAGCCTTGTCATGCTTCCTTTTGTTTTTGTTCTGGTGGTTCTTAAACTTTTCAACCCCTTTAGATGTCAAGGCCTGTCCACAGCTGCTCCCGTTTAAATGAATGCATAAAGAGATCATTAATTCAAAAATCATTGGGTGAGTTTCCTGAAGCCTTTGTAATGCTGCATCATTCTTAAGTTGTATGTTAAAAGGTAGAGCTTACGAATAACATTGTGTTAAAACGAATTCAGGAAACTGACCCAGTTGATTAATGATCTCTTCATGCATGTGATTTTTCCCTACACTGAAAATGTTTTTTGTTGAATTTAATTAATTTTATTAAGACAAGTGGTTGCACAAATTTAATTAATCTAAGAGCAGAATTCTATAAGCATAATATTTATAAGTATATGTAGCTCAAAAATATTATGTAATACAAACAAAAAAATTGGTAACATTTTATTTTTATTTCAACAGCAATCATGTTCTATGTACTTAAGTGTAATATGTATTTTTAACTATTATATCTATATATATATCAACTAAAGTCAACATATAACACATTAATTAATCTAAATTAATAAGTTCAGATATTAATGTCACCTTTAGAATAGAGGTGAAAGACAGAAAATAAACATTACGTTTTATAAGCAATATATTGCACAATGGCAGGTAGATAGATGTTCCCTGTATAAAACAAAGTGCTGGTAAATAGTACAATACTGTAATGTACATTTACAGGATTTTCAAAATGGTCCTTGAATGTGCCACATTAACACTAGGCCAAACCTAAATACTACAAATAAAAGTATGTTTAATTGAACTGTTAGGAATAATGGGCTTAGAAAACATGAAAGAAAAAACAAAACTGAATAAGTGACAGCCATAACTAGTCTGCTGTTACTACTCAGGTTTATAGATTACAAAAGAGAGAAAATATAAATGCCTCATCACCTTGGAATGCAATCTAAATCACGCACAAGCTTCACATTTTATAACAAAATTGAATGTGGTGTAATGCAGTGGCCCCCGGGCCATGGCCCGGTACCGGTCTGGGGGTTGCACAGAATAAATAAAAGTAAGATGTATAAAAAGAAAATGTCTCTTGATCGTTCGGCTGTCACTGTTTCAACGCTGCAGTGATGTCATATTTTTTATACACTTCGTATTTGTTTTTGTGGTAAATCATGAATTATTTTAACAAGATGTTTAAAGTTTACCATGGCGACCAGAAAGCATTAGCGTGCTGAGTGGATGTTACCCGTGTTATGTTGTTGGCTCGATGTTATGAGGATACTGTTAATAAAGCTGCGAATACACATTGGATTTACGCTTATTATATTTTAAAGATACCCGATTATTATATTTTTAAAATATCCCCATTTTTATACGTATCATTTATTCATATAAATACTTTTATCTGCCACTCCTTAAAGGCCGGGCCATGAAAATAGTTTCTGATATTAAACCGGCCCGCGACGAAATAAAGGTTGGGGACCACTGGTGTAATGTACAAATATGGGCTGAAAAATAAATAACTGATGAGATTCTTAACGCTCCCATGTCATTTTAACTTGAATAATGAAAAATTTAAAAATATAAAACAGAAATCACACAAAAATTTCTCCTACCAATCCTACAATCCCATAATTTTGTTCAACACATGGACTTTGGGTGAAAGCCTGTCTCCATCCAACTGAAGGAGGACCTTTTGAATGAACTCGTAGTAGTGCTGTAGCTCTTTTGGGTAGGCTAAGTTTAGTGCGTAGATGACTCCTAGCATCAATGCACAAGCCCTTGCTACAGAGCCAATGCCATCCAGAATGATTACTCCTTCAACAAAAATTCCAATGTCCATAGAAGTACTAGCCACTTCTTCGCTGTTTGACACACGCCCCTGGAGGTCTTCTGAAGTTCTTTTAGAAGCTCATCTTCTTGGTAGTTCTGCATAGTTTAATAGAAAGACACAAAAATACATTAAATTTATGTTAAGGTACAGTAATTGAACATTTATTGGGTTAGGCTAATTAGTTTTGTCTGCTAAAATCTGTTCTAGTGATTTAAATAAATGACTACCACTGAGAATTTCCTCCATTCCTCCATTGATGTTACACCATAAATGAAAGCCAAGTGAGTTTTGTACTTTGTTACAGAAACAATTACATACTGAACACTGACATTGTCACGATATGGTGAGGAATGAAGCAGGGAGGCGCAAATCCAGGGTATACGGGTTTATTGGACGACAAACAAGGCACACCAGGACGCACATCAATGACGGATCTACTAAGACTAACTGAGACGCGGACTAAATACGCAGGACAAGTCAAAAGAAACAGGAAACAGGTGATGACAATCAGGGATTAACACAAGGTAACGAGGTGTGCGTGGTACACACAAGGATCGGACGGAGCTGGGTGTGACAGACATACTTTTTTTAAAAAAATTTTTTTAACATAAGCCTTTTTGTTATTACAAGGCAATGCAATGAGGTATTATCCAATATGACCTGCTGAAGTTTAAACTAAGTGTTGGAATGGGCTGAAAAAGTAATTGTCATTTGAATGTGGTATGATCTTTGGTGCCAAATGGGCTATTTTGACTACAGTTTTTACCAACAGTCATCTGCTCAACCACTCAGCATCTGACTAATTTTTTTCGAGTGTCACAATTGACACTTACTGTATAGTTTCACTATTACAGACTATTATCTCTAAACTCTATAGCTGGATTTTTTTAAAAAAATTGCACTAGTCAAACCAGCCTGTCTGGCACCAAAAAACATGCCACGTTTAAATTACTTAGATAATTTTTCTTCCCTTTTCTGATGCCCGGTTTAAAATAATGAGATCGTGATAATGTTTACATGCCTCAATGCATTCGACCACTGCATTGTGATTGACTGATTAGATATTTGTAATAAGTAATTGGACAGGTATTTATTATTATTGTTGTTGTTATTATTATTGTTATGTAATAATAATGATGATGATGATAATAATAATGTGGCCAGTGAGAATATATTGAAAAGTTCAGCAAATTTAAAAATGTTTTGAAAGGTTTTTATTAGGCTTGTCACAATACTAGAATTTCAAACTCTATACGATACCCAGGAAAATCTCACACTCGATACTCAAACCATTTTCGATACCACAGGGAGGAAAATGGCAAAAATGTGACATATTTACAAATTAAGATTTTCTACTGTAGTGCTGACCAAAATCTTATATGTCATCTCGTATCCTAATAATAATATGACGACTATTTTTTGTAAATATAAGCAATTAATAGTTCATATATAATAACCACATTGAATTGTATTCTTTTAAAAAGTGTTTTTAAGAATACAATTTTAAAACATTTAAAACATTTTGACAGATGATTAGTATGGGTGTGTTCATATCATTTTAAATTATTTTATATAATTATACTAAAGCTTGTAATTTCCATAATCCCAAAATTTTATACTATGAATAAGATAGAAATATTGAATGTAAAAAATATAAAACTCTATTTCATGTATTATTTATATTAACAAACACTGTGTATTAGACATTAAAACAGCATTCAGGTACAGTCTGACATGCTGCTGAGACGATCATACAAACATTTAATTTAAAAGGCTCTCAGACTGGAGCGGCTCGTTAGTGACCAACACATTGCTAGTGTATTTTTGTGACACCAGGAAATAAATGATGTCCATTATTTTATATTATGGTTTGTTTCCATTGGTGCTGTGTATTTGTGTATTACAGCAGTGTGTGTAACATTATGTCAACTAGACGAGGCAAAGACGCCACTGCTGGTATCGATACTGTTGCAAATGAGTATTTAGTAATAGTTAGCATTGATTAGTATCAGAGTATCTTTTTTTTTTTTTTGACAACCCTAGTTTTTAATAGATTTTTCATTTGTATTTTTACTTACTATTACTTACAGAAAATATTTGACCTTGTTAACTTACCAGTAACTCCTTGATGAGACAATGGTCATCTTCACCTAGATAAAGGCTCAGTGCCTTGAGGACTGTTCTCTTAAGGTCAACATTGGTAGCCTATGAAGAATCAAAATTTGGAAAAAAGAAAATAGCCAATCGTTTGAGCTGCAATTTAAAAAATGAAAAATAATTTGTACAGTTTTTATTTTTCTAATCTTGTGGAACCATAACAGCAAACATACGTGGAACATAATGTAAATCTACAATGTACAGATTTCGGAAAACTCAACAAAGTCTACTCAACCAAATGATAACCAGCAAAGTAATGGAACAGTAAAGAATAATATAATGCAGGGCTTAAAGTATTCCGACACCGTGCCGGATCTCCGGCGTGCGGCCGTGAGGGAAAAAAAATAATATTTTAGAGCCTGCGCATGCGGTTTAATATTTTCGAGCCAATTTATTTCACCTAAAAATCATATGAGAGAAATGCAGCTTTAACAATGTTACAAGCCTATCAGAAGCAGAGAAGGGCGGGCCCTTGCAACACGGTATTATTGACACCCATACGTCAATATCACGTTGGCGTTGTCGGAGAAAAAAAAAAATGGAGCGCAAGTTTATGAAGCCTGGGGATGATGTCCTAGCAATAGATAAAGGACTCAAAAATAAATGGCGCTGGGCGTGGATTGAAGAAAGTAGAGATGGCGAGCCTTTTGGCAGTTGGTGCAAGAAACTGAGAGAGCCCGGGACTTGTTTCTGCACGATTTGCTTGTGGAAGCTACTGTATGCCAGCAGTGGTAAGAAAGTGCTTGTTTGTCATGATTTAGACTCCGGTCATAGAGCCGCTGCCCGTGCACTCAAACTTACCACGACGTTGCCGGGAGCAACTGTT
>JAODKE010000037.1:792709-806189 GCA_026779605.1 Mormyrus hasselquistii
GCTGGGTACTCCTGAAACGTCATTTGGCGCATAAGCGCTGATGACAATCAGAGACATATTCTAGACCAAAAGGCGCAGGGAGACAGCCCCCTCGTTCACCGGGGTAAACTCCGTTGTTAATGCACTGAGCTGTGGGGCCACCAGTAGTTCCTTCCCAGCCCGGCGTCGCTCACCTGCCACAAGAAAAGAGCGTCCAGCCCCTCTTCAGGAGATTGGTTTCAGAACCCACGCTATGCGTTGAGGTGAGCCTGACTATATCTAGTCGATATCTCTGAACCTCATGCTGCAGTCTAGGCTCCTTCCCCACCAGGGAGGTGACATTCCATGTCCCAAAAGCCAGTTTTGTCAGCCGGGAAGTACTGTATGTATCGGTGTGGAATGTCAGCAAACTACATATGTACTGAGGTAATTTGCCCATTAAAGCCTTTGCAATAAAAACCGGGCAATGCATTTTCCTTCTAAGAAAAGGAAATCTATAAGAAGTTAGCCAACAAACACGTTAGCCATCTGTTATCATTAACATTAATGGCTAATAATAAAATAATATAGTTAATGTGAGAAGAATACAAAAATGTGTTCTGTAAAAACATGTAAAATGTGGTAAATGCCCAGTCATACTTCAAAAAAAAAATGTTGTATACCATGAAACTGATATAACTTTGAAAAATGTATATAAATTTTTAGTCTTACCACCCAGCTCTACTCTACTCTAAACCATATGGGACTCTAAACCTGTTTATGGGAGCAAAATAGATAGCTACCATTGGAAAAGAAGGACAGGGTATTTTACAATGGGGTACTGTCTTTCCCACTGTTACAAGGGAGTGCTCAGAAGTTCCTGGCTTTGCCCAGAACGAAGAGAGCCAGTGTTATGAAATACCACATTTATTCAACATATTCCGCCCTAAGACTGATGCACTTGGTACAGTGTAGTTTCAGCTTTTCTAGACTGTTCAAATAAAAGTCCTTTGGTTGGGCCGCAAACCAGCTCTCAGCAGCATGTTTGACGTCAGAAATGTCCTCAAAATGTTAGCCCTTCAGATGTTTCGTCATATTAGGGAACAGATAATAGTCCGAAGGGGACAGATCAGGTGAGTAGGGCGGGATGGTGGACCAATTGGAAACCCAGGGTGTTCAATTTGGCAGCCACAACGTTGGACGTTTGCGTACGTGCATTGTCCTGCAAAAAAGGATCCCTTTGTTCATCTTTCTATGGTGTTTCATCTTAATTGCCTCCTTCAGCTGGTCCAGCAGGTTAGCATAATACTATCTGGTGATACTAGAGCCCTGAGGTAGGTAGTCCACCAACAGAATATGTCTTTGTCCCAGAAAACGGATACCATGATTTTTTTGGCTGATTTCTGGGTTCAGAATTTCTTTGGCTGCAAGAACCCTTTGTGGTGCCATTCCTTTGACTGTTCCTTAGTTTCAGGATCATAGATGTGGAGCCAGGTTTCATCCCCAGTCACTAACCTAGCCAAAACGTCCTGGGCAGCTTCAAAATGGGCCAAAACGGCTTTGGATGCTTCAATTTGTTCATTATTCTGATCACTGTTCCAACATTTCAGCACCCACTTCGCTGAAAGCTTGCGCATGTCTAGAATAGTGGTGATGACGAACCCAACACGCTCCCGTGAGGTGTCAAGTATCTTATTTTGTGGATATTCGCCGGTCCTCAGTAATCAGCTCACAGACAGCATCACAGGTTGGGGGGCATCCACTGCGGGGCTCATCTTCAACGGCGAAATGCCCTGTCTTGAAATGCGATATCCAGGTTTTAACAGTGCTGTAGGAAGGACACTTCTCCCCTAGTGTTTGTGACATCTCAGTGTGAATGTCCTTTGCTGACTTTACCTGGATTAACAAAAACTTCATGACGTCCCATAATTCCAATGGCCTGTAACTCTTGTGCCTCTGCCATCATAGCTTCTCAATAAAAAAAAAAACAATATGATATTTGCACAGTTACATACCAAGATATTAGCCTGTCATATATGTACCCACACTCATTTTTCTATTTCAACTGGAGGGGGGCAAAGCCAGGAACTTCTCAGCACCCCCTAATGTTAGCTGAATGTGGTAGCACTGTGCTTAGTTAAATGTATCTCTTCTCACTCTGGCTGTTTTTGTTGTTACTATGGCCATATGTAAATGTAGTTCTTTTAATGCATGCATTTTGATATGGGAATGGGTCTGTTGCCAGGCAGTGGAAATGCAGGTGTGTGAGGACAAGTAGATTCAGATGGGAGAGTGGAGCTGATGCTCCCCTGACAGTCTCTAGCTGGATCTAGTCTTGTTTCCTCTGCTGTGTCAGTTTGGGGAGGGTCAGCTATAGTGTCCTTAGGAACTGTAAATCCCTCTTTGTTGCTGTTCCACTGAATGATACTGCCAGTAGGGGAAGACGAGAAGTCTCTGCAATGTAAACATCACCCTAGATATGGGGTCCTGTCTGAAATGGGGTTTAAAGGGGTACTGTGTGCACTGTGGGATGCTGCCCTTTGGACTCGTACAAATGTGGGGGTTGGTGGGTCTAAAGAATTACATGCTAATGCTCTATGCTGAAACCATACTGTGTGTATCAGTTATATTTCAGCTGTGGACTTTTTTCAGTTCATTAATAGTTTTTTACAGTGCTAATAATGTCCACATAATCATGTAAAAATATGCTGGTAATTTTCCATTTGGATAACTGAAGTAGTTCAAGGAGAATTTTTCTGCATAGCTGAAGGGTTTGACTCACTTGACCTGTGTCTGACAGGAGAGGACTGAAAAAGGTCTTGCCCCATCCCACTTCATGTTCAGCATCATCCACTCCTCCCTGCAGGTGGCTTTGATTCATCAGCCCAGGACCTTTTACACCTCTTGGTCGGCCAGGTGTTTGTGAGTTGGTGGGCTGCTAATCCCAGGGTTGGAGAAAGACAGGAGAGAAGTGGGCGTCAGATGCCGTGTTGTATAATATGCCAGATTGACGTGAACTTTATGCTCCATCGCCAGCCCTAGTCAGCTTTATGGTCTTCGTCTCTTTGGTGTTTTCACACCCTGCCCCAAATCCCTGATCACCACCCGCCCAATTTATTCCTATCATGTTATCATCGTACCCTACAACTATATGATATTGCAAATAAAATCACATTGTGATATTTATTTTTCCATTAATATTGTGACATTTTTATAATACCCCAAATTTTACCCTAAATAAAGTATAGCCAATTAGATTTTGTCTACTAGTAGTCTGTTAGATAAGTTGGTGGTGGTGTCGTGAAAATGTTAAATGGTTTGACATGCCCATTTGGATTAGCCCTGACAATGGGATTAGCTCCTCATTTCTATTTTAACACAAGATGAACTTGAAAAAGATTGGTCTTTCAAATTATATATAAGTTGTTTGATGTGCCCACCAAATACTAAATCGATCTCATGAGAGTCCCTCAAATGTGTCTGTGATTGACATTTTCTGTGTAATGTGTAAGTCAAGCCTGATGTTGCCTTAGAGTAATATTATCGCAGTCTCTCCCACGCAGTGAGGCATATAGCTTATTAATTAAACACTGGTATGGGATCGGTACTCTGTTTCGGCATCAGCATCGGAATTGGGACTGAAAAAGTTGTATCAGTGTATCCCTACCTGCAACCCTGCAGTTTTGTAACAGTGAACTACAAAACAAAATACTTTACCACATAGGTTTGTGCGATATCACAATATTACCAGTAATCAATGGTATCAGACAAGTAACCTGGTATCAATGTTTAACAGTGAGTGACTGGCGATTATCACCTTCTTCACGGAACTAAACTTAGGCTACACAGAGAACAAGTCTGAAATGCGCAAAAATCTCATGGCATTAACATGTTCCAAAATTGAAGTGGTCTATAGCTAATTGTTTTATAAAACAAAATGAGTAGGAAGAGGAGGATGATGGAAAGGGAGATCTAAAGAAAGGTCCTGAGACAGATACAAGTGGTGATGAGAATATTATTTTGACATTAGAATGAAAACATCTAGATCTCAAATCGATATTTTAGTATCAATCTGCACATCCCAATTGTGAACACTGCTTTAGACAGTTTCATGGCATATTTTTAAATCCAGCCTGCTGGTCCACTGTTTTTCACAGAGACAATAAGAAGATCATGAATAGCGACGTGTAGAGGGAAGAACTGCTCACTTTTTGTCAGTGACTGGCTGTTATGCTTGTCTGTAGAGACACTGAGCTGACTTGGAATGCTACAAGCTTGAAAGACACCTGCTGTTCATTTTATTACTGCTGGGAGCAGAGAGAGATCCTGTGTGATATTGGACAGTTGCCATGTTGTGGACATGCTCCTATGAAATTCACATGGTATTATACTACAGGTATTAAAACCCAGTAAGACCAGCTGGTAAGAGTGTGAATCACTCGTGCTGCAATGCATGTACTGTACTTATACATGACGTGAGTGTGAAGACTGAAAAGCTCAGTTCTCGTTTGTCTGATTCTCAGTCCCGTTCACACGACCAGATGGAGGATGGAAATCTGGGTGCAAGGCTGACTTTGTATGATTGCTGGGTGCATGTGGAGGAGTATAGATTTCAGTGTGTGTTCTGCCAGTTTATTCTGGCTTCAACAGCATCAAGCTGAGTGCATATACTGACCAAGCATGACCACAAGCAAAAAAGTGTAGCTTAGTTTGATTGTGAGAAAAGCGATGAAGTTAAACCCTCATATTCAAGATTCAAGAAGTTTGTCACATACACAGTTAAACACGTACAGCATGTAGTAAAATGTAACCTTGAATCACTCCTGAGACTGTGTTGGTTTAAGTGAAAATGGACAACTCAAAATAGAATAGCGTAAATAAGAGGTAAATAACTTAAATAGGTAAATAACAAATAAGCAATATCTACTACAAATAAACAATATGTACTCCAATAATTAAGATTTAAAATTGCATTGTTAATACAGATGTGCAAATGGAATTCTGGTGAGACATACAGTATGTAGGACAGCAATGACAGTAATGAGGATGATAGTGTGTCCACAATAATGGTAAACTACAAGCACGATGAGAGAGAATGAATCTGAATTGAAATATACAATGCGTGTGGCTCAGTGGGCTAAGCCTGTGTGCCTGTAATTAGAAGGTTGCTAGTTTAAACCCAGCCTCAGCATGTCTGTGGTTCCTTGAGCAAGGTCCTTAACCCCCACCTCCTTGGGCACTGCTATGGGTGGCACACTCTGCAGGGCTTTTTTGCTCTTGGATGGAGCAGTTACCAAACCACGCTGTGATGCTCATGGTCAGGATGCTGTCAACAGCAACTGTGTATAAGGTCTTGAGTATTTCAGAAGAGACCTCAAATTCCTTAGCTGCTTCAGGTGATAGTCACTGATTCGCCTTAGTATCTGAGCATGTATGTGTAAACTACCAGTCAAAAGTTTTTGCACTCGCATTTTCTACATTTGCATGTTACTCACTCACCATTTATTAAAAAACACTGTTCTTTGATAACAAATTTACAGTATGTTCAGCATTTGAATACTTTTTATTAGCAATACAATGTCTTATCTTTTATTCAGCAAAGTGACCTCTAGCAATTATAACAGCAGAGAAAATTTAAGGCATTCTGTCACTAAGGGACATTAAGCCCTCCTCTGTCTAATGAGATAAAACTGTTAACTAGTGCATTTAAAATTAAAGGACAGCCTAGGATTTGACTATGCCATCACCACACAACCAGTTGATAGGATGTCAGACATGCACTGCTACATGCCCTTTTTATGATATAAAGGAAACTTGTTTTATTTTACTTATTTTCATATATAATTACTCCTTGCGTGAACGTATGTACTGCGAGCATAGAGTATAAACTGGCACTTTTATGGTCCCTTCCACTCCTTCAGTATCACCTCATGGGGTAATGCTGGTTACGGTCAGGGGTGCCCCGCCTCAGTGTCAGATGCCTGCAATTTATGGTTGGGCGCACACTGCCTCAGTGCGAGGTGCTTGCAGGTCGGGATGTATGAACTCCAGGCTCTCTCCCTCTGGCATATCTGCAAAGTGGTTTGTTTTAATACCATTGCTTGCAGAGGAATTGTCTCACCATTGGGCCCTTGAACACGGCCCTTAAAGCCAGCTGCTTCAGGAATGCTGGATGCTGATTGACCCTACACTGTGCTTCCAAAATTTTCTCTCTCCTATATATGTACAAATGTGTTTCTGTTTCTTTTTTGGAGAACAAGATGGAATATGCAAAAACCCTATTTCCCCATGGGGGTAAATAAAGTATTGTTATTTCCACTGTTCATACAGTTGAATATTTTCTGAAGCTGCTTTGGTGGAAACTTGGCTCCAGTCACCCTGCAGCTTTTGGTTTAAATCCTAAATTCAGCTGCCAAGGGCTAGAGCAGGTGTCACAGCAGACAGAGACCACCAGCAGTTTGTATTTTCTCAGCATACAGGAGCTCTCTGCTGAGAATTATATACTAATACACAAGGCTGTAATTGCAGGCTGAAACCATGTGTTAATTTTCCTATTTGTGGAATAGAAATCTTCTGGAAAAGTATTTCAGTATTCAACCAGTATGTTCTGCTGCATCATCTGGAATGCAGTCTGACATGCTCTTAAAGGTTTCCCAGTATTGATTTCCGAAGCAGTTTTGCAGCAGCCTTTTGTGTGTGTGTGTGTGTGTGTGTGTGTGTGTGTGTATAAAAACTCTGGGCCAACTTTTGGTTGGACATGCCAAGCGCATATTGAAGTGTGTGAAGGCCACCTAGCACTTACTCTAGTTGTATATGCACTGCTTTTTCTGTAGCAGAGTGACTCTATGTGGCTCAGGGATTAGTCCTTTGAAAGTAGGTGCGTGAGGGACAATGGCTACATAAAGCCATGGTGCACGAGGTAATCTGATTTCTGGCTGAGAGCTTAGCCAAGCGGACTCGCTTGGTTGGGAGGAATGCATCAGCTGGGTAATTTGTACATTAAAGGGCTTAATGCAAGTCTAATGACTTGGCCAGAGAAGATGTCTGTTAGACGTATATTGGCATATATTGCACTGGTAAAATTATTCTGTGGCTCATTGTTTTTGCTGCACACCCTGTCTGGACTGGCTCACTATCTTCTCAAACCCATCTTGAGACCTACTGTGCTGAAAAAGGGGAAGTCCTCACCTTACATTTATGTTCAGGTCACACTCATTGTTTAAATGAGGATATCAAATAGGTCATACTCATATCTACAGTAACGCGGGAATGTCATTGACCTCTGGTGATATAGAACTGGAAGAGTTATTGATATTTGGAAAGTAAAAATTTAAATTTGCATTTTCATGTTTTGTTTCTGTATGTTTTGCCCTCTTTTTTAATGTATAAAACCCTAAGAGAAATGTAAATATGCATGTAACATGTCTTGTGTTTGACACTGCATATTAATTAAAAGGGTTCTAGATTACAGTTTGTGGTGCTTTGCATAGTTATTTTAAGTGTCTCGTTTTTGTACTATTATAATCGGCAGTATCCACAGCAAAATCACCTTCTGAGTGAATGTGGAGAAGTCACCAAGAAAAGCGCAAGTTTATGTCTCTCAGGTGTCATTCTGCGTCATTGAGCCATGAGAGTAACTTCTGCACATGCAGTGACTATCTACAGTACTGAACATGCACAATGGGCTGGGGATTATAGTGGTAACATTAAAACCCTGCATGGTGATGGTGTGACTGTCAGACTGGTCATTTATCTTTCGGTGAGAACAAGTGAAACTAATGAAGAAGTGAACATGCAGGGCCTTTAGATAAAGGGGACACTTGTAGCAGTCTGCTATAATTGCATGTAATTCTGCTGCTCTGCATGAGCCTTCTGCCGGCTGCACCTGTGCTGTTTAATTAAGTGTGACATGAGCGGTTTCAGCCGTGACCACCAGCCTGAGTGTCACCATAGGCGACTGCCTCTGAGGTGGGGGTGTGAAGGGGGTGGTTCCTTGTGGAGAACTGGGTGTCATGTGAGGCGCGGTATAGCAGCCGGTTGGGCGGGCAGACTCTCTGCAGTGCCGGTGGCAGCCTGCAGACATTACCAGTGGCTCCCTTGACTACCTCCAGGCCACTGATTTACACACGTACACTATCCTGCTCTATGCTCTCCCACTGGCTGGTTTTTCTTCTTTTTATTGTACTATTTTGTAACTTGCAGTTTAGTATGGGAACTTTTTTCAGGCAGTGATGATGATGATGATGATGATGGGTGTTGCTCATTATCCATAGTACCTTTCATTAAGGAGCAAAGGTCTCTTTGGATCAATAGTCAAGTAAAACTAAAATTCTTTTCTGTTGTACACATGCAAATTGTTAACATAAACTCTTAATCTGAAGTCACTCTCTCTATCTCCCTCCCTGGCCTCCACATCCCTCCCTTCCCCTCCTCTCCAGCTGGTATCTGCTCAGCCAAACGCCTGGTGATGGTGCAGCCTGGCCCACTGGTGCGCACAGAGGGCTCCCACGTCACCATCTGGTGTAATGTGACAGGCTACAGAGGCGCCCTGATACAGGATTTCGAGTGGTCCGTGTACCTGCCATCGGCACCAGAGCGCGAGATCCGCGTGGTGAGCACCGCCCAGGAGGATTATGCGTATGCTGCCTATGCCACCCGTGTCGCCTCCGGTGATGTCTACGTGGAACGGCTGGCTCCCAACTCCATCATGCTGCACATCAGCAGGCTGCAGGCCCGCGACCAGGGCCTGTTTGAGTGCTACACGCCGAACACTGATGGGGAGTTCCTGGGCTCCTACAGTGCTAGGACAAACCTCACCGGTGAGTACATCTCGACTCTCTTAAGCTGTATCTCCCAGGTTTACAGACTCTTCCCTGAGTCTCAGCTGACTTTCTAACAGATTCAACTGTGAGTCTAAGGAAGATTATCTCTAAATTCATCCTTTGGCTTGATCTGCTAAAGTAAACAGTAACAAATTTCACTTTTGAAACAAAGGTCAAATATCACTGAAAATAACTCCTCTTTTGACACATTTGGGAGGTTGACTATCATAACAACTTAAAAAATTTACAAACAAGAGGAGGCCATTCGGCCCATGAAACTCGTTGGGGAGAACTTAACTAATAGCTCAAAGTTGTTAAAATCTTATCTAGCTCTGATTTAAAGGAATCCAGGGTTTTAGCTTCCACATTTAAACTAATATTGAAATAACCATTTGGATGAACAGCATCCAGACCTGTTAGAATCTTATATACCTGGATCATGTTCCCCCTTAGTCTCCTTTGCTCAAGGCTAAACAGTATGAACATAAAAAAGCATTTAACATTCTAAAAAGCAAAAAAAAAAAAAAAATCTCCCCTTGAGACATTTGGAATGACAATTAACACTGTGCCTAGTGAATAGAACCTGCATTTTTCAAGCTTGTATTACAACCTCATATATAACCTCATCGTGTCCATTTATTTCTTTTTGTGTTTGTGTAACCTAAATAAAGTCACACAAATTTTACTTTGTCAGAACATATATCCAAAAAATACCAGTTACATTTGTCAGCAGTCCTGAAAGACTAAACAGTAATCAGTCGAACATCACAGTCATATATAATACACAAAATGAACACTATTGCAACCTATGGTAACTTAAAGTATAATACATAGCAAAAGAGTCTGTCTTTAAAGTTAAACTAATCTTATATTGTGTGAGCTTATGAAATGAACCTGGCTACTGAGTCATGCGCAAAGGAAAGATGTTTTATAGACCTGATATTGGCTGTTGTGAAGAGCTTTCTGATTCACTGATTTGGCTTTTATTTTCAAAGCCATTATTCCCCAAACTTACAGTTTAGACACTGGCAATGATATTACAACAAGATAATGGAATCAAACTACCTCTGCAAGTTGAAGCGTTGTTTTGAATTCCTGCCCTCAGACTGATTCTCTGGAACCTCCTCAGGGACACCTGGGGAGTAAGAAAACAGCAAAGACACTTATGCATCATGCAAAGCACTGGTCACATGATGCAGTACACTAGGCAGTATGCAAGGATGGGGTTAAGGTATATTAATCATGAACACAGAAGATAGCAGGGTTAGTAAAATAGGGGTTACAAAAGTCTAGAAGGTAGAGGAATGTTATGAAATATAGGGAAAGTACTAAATTGATTTTAATAATATGTACCCATGGACATGGATAGTGGCTGATATTGTTCCTTTTATGAAAAAACAACAACAAAACACATTTGCATTTTTGTTCATACTGTCTGGGTCAATATGTATCTCCTCTAGGTTTTTGCCCTTGAATTCTGACATTCTGCCCTGCTCAAGCTCCATTAGTAGCTTGATAGTCTTGGCCAACTGTAAGGTACCTTCTGGTAGTCTGCAAAAATTTCTGCATACCCTTACTGTATGTCATGTCCAATGAAATCTGCTGATTGATCCATTACTTTATCTTTGAGATTGAGCACTTTGGATAAGGTGGACGCATGCTTTCTGAGTTTTGTTGATGACAAGGTCTTGGGCCATTTTGCTCCTCATTCATGGGCAAATGTTCGAATGATGTCTGCTCCAGGCCTTGCAAACATGAACTGGTTTTCATCAGGTACTCTACATGTTCTGCAGTGTTTCCCCAGCAGCTCCATGGATGCAAGCATATCTGGGGTGAGAAGAACTAGTACCTTTTTGTCTCACTTTCCTCTGATTTCTATGCAATGGAAATGCCAACATAATTTCTGCTCCACTTCAGATAAGGCATCCGCAATGTCAGAATGCAAAACTGATGTGTCTCTTAGAGTGTAGGAACTTTAGTCTCATTTTGGACACTTCCCCTGATCCCTGATGTTTAAAAAGTATGTATTGCCTCACATAGAGTGAGTTTTTCTTCATGTTGAGTTTGCTGTGGTACTCTTTTCGTCTTGATTCAAGGTGTACATGCATTCTCATCACATCTTCAGTAAATGGAAGAAGTTGTGGATTGTTCCATTTTGATTCAAAGTCTTCATAGCACTAGCTGACACACACTCATTTCATTTTGTATAAAGGTGCTTAAACCTTTTTGCATTCTGTGCAACTTAATCTTGACCTGCAATCATTGCTTCACATTCCACAATGTCAGCTATTTTTTTTTTGGTTGTGGCCCAACTTCAGGGCCAAAGAAGGAACTCTGAAACAATCATTATCATCTTTGAATACACAGGTATTTTTCACAGCCTCAATGACATTGTTTCATTCTTATAAACTAACCTTCCATCTTTTGGAGCTTGCCTAATTTTCTAGCATGAAACGGCAGCCTTCCAGCCTCATGCATTTTTTGTGTGATGTAGTCATGTTTTGTCTTGCCACTTCCCATTTTGTTACACAGATGTTCTCCAAACTTAACAATGCAAGTGTTACTTTGAGTGGTCTGTGCTACTTCGTCTTGAACAATATAAGCAACACTGCTTTTTACTGTACAACCTACCCCATGTGTGCTCTTCTGGAGCTTCATGACAGACACCCCACTGCTACTGTCATAATTTGATGCATCTTTGGCTTCATCCTCAGTTGGTGATGTGGTTGTGCAGGGCTCGATTCCATCCATGCTGGCAGTGTATGACACATGTTCAGATGATGCAGTACTGGAGTGGGTGGCAATTTTACTTTTTTTAGATGGAATGATCTTGTCATTCTCCTCTGAACTCGGATGATTCAGGTACATATTCATCTTCGCTGTTTCGGCACTGCTAATCAAGTCATTTGAGGTATAGCCTAGGGATTTATTTGGTCAACTAGAAGGGGAGGCATTTGTATCTGCATTAGTTTATAACTGACATAAAAAAGAACAGCCAACACTTTGCAGCTACTGTACATCTGGATGGTGATGCCATGACAATACTTTCATTAGGAAAATTTGTTAATTTCCTGCTTACAAACATCAGAATTTAGTGAATTAAAATGACAAAATTTGCACGCAACAGACATGTGTGGAGACTTACAAATATGCTCTCAGTTCTCTTTAGCTCTGGAACAGTGATCAGAAGTTGTGGGAGAGTCCAAGATAAGTGCATCCGGATCACTCTCAGAACACTCCATCCTGGTAAATTTAAAAATAATTCAAGTACCAGGTGTATAGTACAGTGATTTAATAGCATACAGTAGTGTGAAAGTGTTTGCCCCTTTCCTGATTTTTTTTTTTTTTTTTTTTGTATGTTTGTCACATGTAAATGTTTTACATCATCAAACAGATTTAACTCTCTGGAGCCAATGGCATTGTCGGTGATACAGAGTATCTTTCTCGTATATTTCAGTTCATAACTTGCTGAAACATGAAAAAAACACTGACTAAATCCGTAATCTGTCTTCTTTTTAAAACGTCCATTGTTGGAAGTATGAAAGTTTTTAAAATTAGGTTAAATTGGCAAAAAATTAAACCATGTCACCTTTGTTTTACCTGCATCGGGGGCGTGTAGTACTGCTGTCACCCAAAGATCTCTATTCACATTCTAAATAGCTATTACCACATATTCAAATCGCATTCGCATGGTAATTTGATGAACAACGCAGTGGTGAAACGCGATCCAGATACATCCCCATCAGTACCATAAAAGGGGGGGAGGGATGTGGTCAGGTGTCAATGGGTCATTCATACGCAAGAAAGTTGCTACATATTCAATTAAAGGAGCCAGAAATAGTGACATGAGTTAGGTTTTTCTTATTTATTTATCCAACTGAATGTTGCAACTACACCATTTCATGTAGCCAAGACTTTGATGATCAGATATCATCAGAAAAAGAGTTTGTTGCCAAACCAAATATATAAGAAATAATTTATTTGCCATTAATTAAATTTATGATATTTAATGAAATTTGTGACGATGCCCCAGTCACAAGTGTGTCCCCGACTCCAGAGGGTTAAATGTTAGACAAAGATGACACAAGTGAACACAAAATACAACAAGGTTTTCATTATTAAGGGGAAAAAAAAAAGTGATTGCCCCCCCTGTTAAAACATAAATGAACTGTGGTGTATCACATCGCTAGAAAGTTCAATTTCTCTAGCCACACCCAGGCCTGATAAATGCCACACTTGTTCTCAATGAAGAAATCACTTAAATAGGACCTGGAGTAGACCAAAAGGTCCTCAAAATCCAGACCTTATGCCTCGATCCAAGGAAATTCATGAACAAATGAGAAACAAAGTAACAGATCTATCTGTCTGGAAAAGGGTTTAAAGCCATTTCTAAAGTTATGGGACTCGAACCACAGTGAGAGCCATTATCCACAAATGACAAAAATATGGAACAGTGGTGAACCTTCCCAGGAGTGGCCAGCCGACCAAAATTACCCCAAAAGTGCAGCGACCACAGAGTTGCGGCAGGTGAGCGACGCTGGGCTGGGGTGGGGCTACTGGTGGCACCACAGCTCGGTGCATTAACAACGGAGTTTACACCGGTGAACGAGAGGGCTGTCTCCGTGCGCCTTTTGGTCTAGAATATGTCTCTGATTGTCATCAGCGCTTATGCGCCAAATGACGTTTCAGGAGTACCCAGC
>JAODKE010000037.1:827278-840823 GCA_026779605.1 Mormyrus hasselquistii
ACAAGATTGTAGACACCTGTGATGCTAATTAGTGGACACACCTTGGATTAACATGTCCCTTTGGTCACATTATTTTTCTTTTTTAGGGGTACCATCATTTTTGTCCAGGCCTGTTTCATGAGTTTATTTTTTTAAATAATTCTGTTGAGGCATGGTTGAAAATCAATGTCTGACTTTCATTGGTTAAATTTCATAACTGTGTGAGGTCAAGCAAGTCATTCTGTCCAGACTGAATTGAGCTTTTGTTAGTGAGTGTAGCTGTGTCACTAAGAATCTCAGGATGATTTCTCTAGAAAAATAAAACAAATAAACAAAACACTAATGTTCATGTGGCTCCAAAAACTACATACAACACGAGACATATTGTGACCACAATTAGTTAATTTAACTAAATGATGGTAACTGGAAAGGCTCAATTTTTGGACTGAGCATTGACAAGGTAAAGAAAGTGTAGTACAAGTGCCAGACATATTAAGTAATATTGATTGTATTAAATCTTGCACAATTTTATGCATGCAACAACATGAAATTATTTTTGCTCTACATTGGTAAATAACCAAATGGCCACATTTATTATCTAAGAATAAAATATCTGTGTGATTCTTTTGTGGAAATTTTGTTCATATGTAAGTGTTTTTAAAGTACCTGTTCCACAAACAGTACTCACTTGTAGATGACGTTTAAAATTTCATGTAGCTTGGATGGATCCATGAACAGGTATACCACAGTAAACCCTCACTGGCTTACATTTATACGTCCAGGTTATGAACCTTCACCTTGCATGGAATTTTGGGAAATGTAGTTTAAGAAAATCTTGTTAGGGACACGCAGAGTAACACATGCAAAAAAAGAATCATATTTAATATTTTACCTCTTTAAATATGACTATAATTTGTGAAATGATTGATGATGCTTAACATACAGTACTAAACATACAGTACTTTGTATTTCTTTTATATGTTTGTTGTGTATGTGATTTATAATATTTAATGTACTATAAACTATTTTATTTAGCAACTCAAGTGGAATTTAGTGGAATTTATTTGACTTCAATTCTGTTTCCTGACATTCCAGTTCAATTCCAATTCCATTACCTGTCAGCTGCATGCAATTCCAATTCCAGTTCCATTCCAGGAAGTGAATTGGAATTTACCATTCATTCTCAATTCAATTCATGAATGGCCCCAACCCTGGTCCTTATTCCTCTATACATAGCAGGTTCTGTTTAATTTTTTTTCCCCCGTGTTGTTTTGAAGTGAGTGAAATGAGATGTTCTAGGGAACCAACGATCATCAAAGCCTGAGATCTTGGTCCGGTCTCCCAGCCGCATCCTATTAGGGCTGAGGGACAAAGGATGCAGTTAGCATAGCTAGTACACTAACACCAGTTTTTTGCCATCAAGCCCATGTTCATTAAGCATTTTGATGATGATGTTTTGGAAGATCCCTTGGCAGATTATGAAGATGATTTCCTTGAACAGTGGGGCATCTGACATGGAAAGCTGTGCAAGGAAGGTAATTAAAAGTAACAATACATTTATTTTTTATTTAAAAGGTGCCTTTCTAGCACCCAAGGACACTGTACAATAAAGCATAAAGCCATAAAATACAGATAATATAGCATAAAACAAGTGGTTGATGTTTCTGATATCTGGTGGGAGTGAGTTCCAGAGCCATGGAGCAGAGCGACTGGAGGCCCTGTACCCTATGGTAGTAAGATGGGCAGAGGGCTCAGCCAAGTGAATAGAAGAAGATGATCTAAGGGTGCGGAATGGAGTAGCAATGTGAAGGAGATTATGCAGGTACGGAGGTGCTAGGTTGTGAATGGCCTTGAACGTTAAGAGAAGGGTTTTGAATTCAATATGATACTTGACCGGGAGCCAGTGATGCTGCAGAAAGGTGGCTGTAATGCTGTGGAGGGGTGTTGTTCTGGTAATAATCCAAGCGACTAAGTTTTGAAATTTGTGAAGATTTTTTTGGGGAAGACCTAGGAGGAGAGAATTATAATAATCCAATCGAGATGTAACAAAACTATGAACAAGAATAGCAGCACCCTGGGGGGTGAGGGAGGGGTGAAGATGGTTGATATTATGGAGATGAAAATATGCAGACCGGGTGATATTAACATGAGACTGAAAGGAGAGGGTACTGTTGAAGATGACATCCATACTCTTAACCTGTGGTGAAGGGGAAACAGGGAAAAACTGTTGATTTTAGATAACGTTGTTTTAGTGCCAATGAGGACTACCTAAGTTTCATCACTGTTTAGTTTAAGAAAATTTGAAGAGAACCAAGATTTTATTTCAGCCATACAATCAGTAAGGCAGGAGGGTGGAAGATTGGAAGTGGGCTTACAAATGAGGTAGAGCTGGGTGTCATCTGCATAACATTGAAAATTAATATTGTAATGCCAAGTAAAATCTAATTCAAGTACTCTGTGTCCTTAAGGTATGTCATTCTTTAGTTTTGTTATGAATTGTTGCAAATCTTTACAATGATTTGGAGTAATTTTCTCCACATGAAGCAGAAGGACAGGCAAAACCAAAACATTACGTTTCCATAATTGTGTTCCCCCAGAGCTGGGGAATGCATGTGACTGGTCTGCCACCACTGCAGACGGTTTGTTTTGAAGACGATAACTCAAAAACCATTTGATAGATATTTTTCAAACTTTGCAAATGCATTGCATGGGTGCTTCACTGGAACTCATAAAATTTTGACAGAGACCACCTCAAAATTGAAGCAACTCCACTTGGGAAGGATGAATGTAGACATTTGACTTCGTGATTGTGATGAGTCAAAATTTATTTGGTGGATCTTATTACCGCTTCACAAAAACTTTAAATGGATAAAGATCTACACCTGGTTTTATTTTCGGAGAATGGCCCCATAAATGAAGCGGCAGCGGTGTGTAGTACAAAGGAAGAAAACTGCAACTTTAGAAAATAGCTAGTCTTGTGAACAAAGTAACTCTAATTGTGTGTTATGGATCTACAAGCATCTTGTAGGGATGGGAAGTGTCAAATTATGCACACTGTGCATTTTCATTTACTTTTAATTTGAAGTGCCTCCACACAACTGAGGTTTTCACTTTTTATTTGGACCCTCATCCACTATGCTCCATCTTCCTTGCACATTATTGCTGAGTAACTTCGAAGGCAGATATTTATCGATGCTATTTAAATAATTAAGTAATTGAGTTATTGTGATAGCTCTATACCATTAGTTTCTGTTATAATTCTTACTGTTACATCATGGAAAATGTTGAACTCGGTACGAAAGAGAAATAGAATATAAATATTTATATTTTATATATTTAAATAATACAAATGGCATTTTCAGACATGGCCATAAAACATACACAAAGGACTACAAGTAACACCTAATTGGTGGTGAAAGATCATGCAAATTGTCCTATGAGTAGAATGTGCAATAAATGCAAGTGTAGTTTCAGACGTACCTGTCACATCAGACTCAGAGCATTCAGATAAACACATTTATTGCCTTTCACATTTCTTGGTGATTCATCTGGTTCGGGTGTGGCTGGCTGGCTGCGCAAGAAAATATAATGCGGTGTAGACAATTGAGATACAAGTCAGGAAGGTGTTACAGAATGGTGGCTTACACCCAATTCAATGTGGGCTACCGGCATGCCGTGTGAGGAAGTGTGGTATGAATAGGTTAGTGACATATGTTATTACTGGCCATCAAAGTGTTATGTGAAGTTTGTAAATATTAGTAGGAGGACATAAGATTGTGATCGCTACTATGAGAAGTAGATTGTGGATGTCTTTATTATCTTAAATTCATCTGATCACCCACCCCTACCTCCAGTACTTCTCATAATTGTACTGGTCTGTGAATGCAGGACCAGTATGGGTGTTGTTGTGCAGTATGAGTGTTGTTATGGGTGTTGTTGTGGGTGTGAATACATTGCTCTCATTCCCCCTTTTTGAGGTATTCTGATAAATAATTATAGTAAAACTGCTACAGCATTTGAACAAGCTTGATGTCTCTGTGCAGCAGGAGGCACAACTGGTAAGCAGTCTGTGTATTTATTATATGCTACAGCAGTGCAGCCTGGTGGATGTATACATGAGGAGTGTGTATACTGTACAGCACATAAGGCAGAGCCCTGAGCACCATGTCTCTTTGGTTCTCAGGCCGGAGGTTCCTTCTTGCTCATTGGAGAATTCATATTCTGACTGACTTTCTCTAGCTATTATCAACTTCTCAGATTTTGTTCTGACCTTTTTCCAACATAAGTTATAATGTGGCTTACGGATTGAAAGGACATAAATCTTCACATAAATCCTCACTGATGGAGGAATTATTCCTAGTTTTTGTTTCTAAGATATATTTATTGAGCAGTTCACATGTTGTATGACAATGGAATTTACAGAATCAGATATTTGCTCTGTTTTTTTTGGGATGTGCCAAAGGAGGCTTTATGGAGTGGTTCAACTCACTTGTCAATACAGTATCTTGGTAAGAAATGAATGCAAATCTGGATGAAAATAAAAGGGTGAGATGTTGCATAAGCCTGTGGAAACAATGCCATGACAAATGTGCGCCATAATCAAAGCTAAAGGCGGTCCAACGAAAAATTCCTCCTTCAGCACATCCCAAAGACCTTCAATGAGGTTAAGTTCATAACTCTGAGGTGACCAAGTCATACATGAAAATGATTCTTCATACTTGCTGAACCACACTTTGACAATTCAAACCCAATGAATCCTGACATTCTTGTCCTGTTGGCCCATGCCAACAGGGAAAAGAAAAACCACTGATGATGGATGGAGGTGTAACCTGGCCATTCAGTAGATTCAGGTGTTCAGCTGACTTCACTTTATTGCTGCATAATGTTGCTGAGCTGTAATAATGACCCAGTCATCTTAAGTATTTGCTGATATAAATTCAAATGGCGACTTCTTTTTTTGGACGGGCAGTGTATGTGTGGCATATAATCTTTGATAAAAATAGAAAAGTAGATTGTTAATGTCTATGTGGTTCAGTCTTGTTCTTGTTTCCTAAGTTGTCTTGCTAATTTTTTATGTGGTTTACCACCAAATTCAAAGTATTTATGCTTGGTGTACAAAAAGGCTTTACTGATTTTTGCTGAGAGTAAATTATTATATTCATATTTTAAAGACAGTACTTTCTTATGTAGCATAGTGGAATACATTTGGTCATTCTTTGCGTCCAATTCTTTAATTTGTTTATCCAAGTCAAGGAGCTTAGCCCGGTTTCTCTTCCTTCTGGCTGATTCAAAAGAGATAATAGCACCCCTTAAATGGTCCCAAAGTGTTTAGTTTCTGAGTTGTCATTTATGTCAAAATACAGAGATTTGTGTTTCTAAATAGTCATGAAAATCTTCTTACCTAACAGTAGAGGGTTAAATCCCCACATGTGCTGTGATCTAATTGCATTTTGGATGTTTAAGGTGCATGTTACAGGGGAGTGTCCAGAGATGACAATATTATGATATTTTGTGTCAATGACATACGGCATTAGTTTGTCATCCAAAAGAAAGTAGTCAATTCCACTATATGAATAATGCCTAGTTGAAAAGAACATCGGACACATTTTAATTATCAATAAAGGTGTTAAGAAATACCCTGGAGTTGTTCCTAACCTGTTTAGTTAAAGAAGATCTGTCAAGGTAGGGGTCCAGCACACAGTTAAAATCCCCACCGATGATAAGGTTTGTTTGGGACATGTCTGATATAAGTTTCATCACTTTTTTAAAGAAAGATGGGCTGTTCACATTCGGGGCGTGTATATTCAGTAGAGTGAAAGGTATAGAAAACAACTCCCCGACCAAATAGCGTCCATTTCTGTCTGATACTGTACCTTTATGTACAAATGGAATTCCCTTTTTTATCATAATAGCTGTACCTCTTGCTTTAGCGGGGAAGGTAGAATGGTACACATTCTCAATCCATCTACATTTTAATCGTATATCTTTCACATGAGTTTCCTGCAAGAACACAATATCCTGCCCCAATGTTTTAATATGAGAAAGAATTTCCCTTCTTTTAATTGGATTGTTTAAACCTCACACACTCCAACTAACGAAGGTTACATTTCTACCGCTTTGTAAGCTTACATTATCTTGAACAGGCATGCCAATGAAAAGTAGGGAATGTTATTATCTGGCTCTCTGTGTTTAGAGTGACAAAGTAACAGCTGGGGGTGCCCACCCTCCCCTCCCCAAACAAACATTAGAATAGACAGATTTATAATAATCAATAAACATGGGTCTGAACTGCATTTACGCTAGTAAACAAGCAGCAGTACGAAAAAACTACGTGAAGCGCTCACAATAGGTAAAATTACAGGCAAAAAGTAAAGTGGAATAAAAAACAAAAGAACAACACAGCATACATCCCTGTACTGTTACTGCTAACCTCTGTTAACCTAGTAACTCTTATCTTCTAACTGACAGCTCGTCAATAGTGATAAACACTCCGTGTTTTATATTTATATAATTGGGAAAAAAAAACACAATCCTGTGTCAACGTTATAGATATTATGATATATCCTTACTTTTAACACATTTTAAGGTGGATGAGAAAAGTGCTTCTCTGTATAGTCGAGGGCAATTTTGGGATCAGTAAAAGTTTTCCTCACATCACCATGGGTCACTAACAGATTTGCAGGGTATACCAGTCCATACCTGATGCTGGGCATCCCATGTAGTATCCCTCTCACATTTGCAAATGCGGCTCTGTATTTGGAAACAGAGGGAAGGAAATCTGGGAAGATATTTATTTTAAACCCCCTATACATCAGGTTCCTGTTCTCTGTAGCTTTCCGCAGTATTTCCTCACGAACATGGTAGTAGTGTAATCTCAAGATCATGGGTCAAGGAGGATCGCTTTGTTTGGGACGTTGGCGATTCACTCTATGTGCTCAATAAATAAGTGGCTTCTCATCAAGAGATAGCACCTCCGCCAAAAGTTGTGGTGTCAGTTGTGGAGTCCCCGTGGACAGAAAAACATTTATGATTTATGATCGATAGCCGATCGATCGGATGGTCGATAGCCGGGGGGTCTGTCCTACACAGAGGCACGGGACACGAACACACAGGGAAGGGAGGACGTGACGTGCCGGTCTCGGCGGGGAAGGCAGGTCAGGTATGGGAGCAGGTCTGGGGAAGGAAAGGGAACATGGTGAGGAGAACACAATAGGCTGACGGAAAAGGAACAGGAAAGCAGGCAGACGATAGACACTAAAACGCTTGGTATAGCTCAAAAACATTTGGCTCAATACTTCGCGACTGGCAAGCTGTCAGGTTTTCCTTTGTAGGATCGGTAATGAGGCGTAATGCGGCGCATCTGGTGGGTGCCGCCCATGTGGGCGTGACATCAGTCATCTTGGGTCCCTCTGTGCCTTCTGGTATTCCCGCAATACTTACATTATTCCTCCACGAGCGTGCCTCAAGATCTTCACATTTCTCATCTAACTCCATAGACAGACGCTCCACAGTGGCCTCAAGGGTAGCGATGGTGTCAGAGTGGTTTGAGGCACAGTTCTGTAGTTCAGTCAAAGTGTTATCGTGCCTGAAAACATAGTTTTTTATGTCTGAAATTGAGGCCTGGATACTCTGGTTCAGGTACAGTATGACATCTCCCCTCTTATGGTGGTAGAAATCTCTAATATGTGAGTGTACAGTGCAGCTCATAATTCAGACTTGATGGAGTTTATCTCTGAATGCAAGCTAGTTATATTCAATGGCTCGCATTCGTCTTTTTCCAGTGCCAGCAGGGGGTCCCTACCAGGTGAGTCCGACATCGCTTGCATTGTTCTTCTTAAGTTTGGGCTTCACCATTGTTGAGAGGCTCCCAAAAAAATATGTACAGGAATCAGCAGGTTATAAATTTGGCGAAAACATGGGTTTGACATACTTTTGAGCGTATTAATAGATTTTTAACTAATTAATTAATTTTAACTAACTAACTAATTTTTAACAAGTAACTTTGATGAGCTATCCTGAGGGACGTCTTTGTCACTCACTAGTGCTCCCTTATTCCTAGTTTTTGATGCTGTGTAAATACTATTGCTCTACCGCTTTTGGGTCTTATGATTAAGTGTGTGTTACAGTAGTTCCTGCCTGCTTCAGTCACATGAGATGAGTGAATGAGTGTGTTGCTAAAACGGATGCATAAATATGTACAACCCTTAGGATAGTCAGTCACTGCAAGGCAGTAACCTGTCCTGAAGCCTGCTAGAAGCTATGGCCTCTAGTGATCCTCCTTGCTGTCTGCTTGGCTCTCCTCTATGCAAAAACAGTGTTCTATAAAAACGAGCTGATGCAATAATCTGTAAATACACTCAGTATATTAGTAAGGCGTGCTGAACCTGCCACTGCACTGATGAGGGAGAATGTTCCTTCAGCTGACTTATAGTTTTTCCTTTGACTTGTGCACCAGCAGGCAGTATCGAAAGAACAGTTTTGTATGTGCATGCATGTCAGACGAAACCATGAAATGGTACCATCCCCAAGCACTGCATTAGCTGCACCCTGTCACAATGTCACATATGGGTTAAATGCGGAGGAAAACGATGACCACTGATCACATAATTCTAATTCTATATTGTTAAACAGATTTTAAACATATTTTATATTGTATTTAATTGTGGTTCTGTTGGCAGAAGACTACGCCAGCAGAAGGCTACGGCAGAAGGTTACTGCCAGTACCAGACTGGTTACTGCCTAACATGTTTGGGAAGAATGACTATCCAAAGGGTTGTGCATATATCTGTGATCTGTTTCATCAACACACTCATGCACTCATCTCATGTGACTGAAACAGGCAGGAAACACTGTGACTTAATCTTAGGATCCAAAAGTTGTAGAACAGTAGTGACTGCACCCTGAGAGGCAATAGCTGATTGCACTCCAAGAAATTCACTGGTCTTTTATTTGTTGTTGTTATATTTTGCCCACAATGCATATTAACTATGACCGGAATATTCAGCTGGAAATCAGAAGAAAATGTATAAATTATTTGTTGGATCTGTTGATGAAAACGCTGTACAACCTGCATAAGCTAACAACTGGCACCCAGGACAAAGACCAAGGTGGCGAGATGCAGCTGGCCAAAACACAAACGCTGTGAGTGTAAACAAAAGAGAGGCAGGAGAGCTGGTACTGTATCAGCACCAGCCCAGTCCCTGAACAGCCGAACAAGTTCTATGCACGGTTTGATGGACTGAACAAAGTGCCTGCGAAAACCACCCCTCCCACCACCAACCAGGTGATCTGTCTCACTATAGCTGGCATGAGGAGTACCTTAGCCAAGCCACTGGACCAGTCACATTCCCAGTCGCGTGTGCAGACAATGTGCTGATCAACTGCTGCTGATCACAGACATCTTCAACATACCAATGAGCCAGATGATTGTCCCAACATGCTTTAAATCCACCATCATCATCTCAGTGCCAAAAATCTTCAGTATCCTGCCTGAATGACTACTGCCTTGTTGCACTAACCTTGATCATTATGAGGTGCTTTGAGAGACTTGTTATGGCACACATTAAAAGCAGTCTGCCCCGCTCACTGGATACACTACAGTTTGCATATCGCTCAAACAGGGATTATAGTGATTTCTTGGTCCATGATTAATGACTGGCTTCTATGTCGATTCAGATTTCCAAGAACAATTCTTTTGGAGCTGTGTGCTGAACTGGGGCCAGCATTACACAAGCAGATGATGAGGAATTGTGCTATACCCGAACAGGCAAAAATCGACTATGTGCACATCGCTATAAAAGCACCGTCAGAGAACAAATTTGCTTAGGCTTATGTAAACAGAAACTTTCACTTTCACTCTATTAATGTACAAATTATGTGTGATTCGAACATGCGTCTCATTAATCCATGGACGTCTCCGCCATTAAATCTGAAGGAGACGTGTCCCCCTAACATTTTATAATTATTCATTTGGATCCCCCCACATTTAACATAAAACATTATTATTTTCTTTGATTTAACCATTTGACAACTCCTTAGAAGTCAGTGGATGCCTACTGAAGTTGTGGCTTCTCATGCCGCTTGCAAACCCACAGAAAGAACAGGAACAGCGTTATAATGCTGCCCCCCCATTCTCGGGCTCGGGCGGTGGTGGAGCGCACTGTAGGGCAACTTTAAGGCTGTTGGCGCTGCCTGGACAAGACCGGTGGGGTGCCGCAATACAGTCCGCAAAAATATGTAGCATTGTACATGCATGTAGCGTGTTGCATAATCTGGCACAAACTCGTGGCTTGCCGGTATCTGAAGACCTTAGGCGAAATTAACCTGACCCTGAGCTACCAAATTTTCCGCCAAATGGAACACCGTATCATTTAGGTGTTTTAATTCACTGGCAACATCTTACAGCATTCACAATTTCTTTTTGTGACTGCAGCACAGCTTCAGTCAGCACATGGCCGGATGGTCGCCCCCGGTTTCCGAGGCACGGCAATGTGTGCAGCCAGCGGCAAAAGATGTGCTCGTCACAGCAGCACCATCACCGCCTGTGTCGTCCTCGGCACTCGGGGCACCTCTTGTATTACTCTCTGTAAGAATAAACAAACAGAATAAACGAAAGTAACACCGCATCTGCGCTCTACGTGTTATTCATAAACAATGCATTGGGGCGCCCAGGTAGCTGGGGGTTAAGGACCTTGTGATTACAGGCACACAGGCTTAGCCCACTGAGCCACATGCTACCCCATTTATTACTGATGTCACTACTTAAACCACCAAATATATCACTTTTCTTTTCTCAATTTCTGACCTCCACTTTGCACTCACTGAAATACTTCTTTTTCCCACGTGGTTTATCCACTGTTGTTTAAGAAAATCATAGAACAAAACAGGTATTTATACAGATTTACCTATGCAAATATACATAATTATGGGCAGAGCGATGGGGGTGGCTGTGGACTTGTTCATGTACATAAAATTTCACGCTCATTGGGATTTATAAAGGGAATGTGCATAGATCTGTGGTTACGCAGTTTTATAGATCTGGATTTTTTTCTTGCTTACACACATTCCTACTGTAGTTTTGTCCGTACACCATGTTTTACTGTGAATTCTATGTACATAATTATACATGAGGCCCCAGTGTATTATATTTGCTCTCCACTGTAGCTGCTGAATGCAACATTACATAACTCCTGTATGTTAAACACATTTTTCTTAAATTCTTGGTGAGAGTCTTTGTTAGAATTATTATTTACATTTTTTTCCATTGTATGTGCCTTTTATTATTGCGAACTGTATAAACTGGGGACATGTCGTCTCGTCTCCCTATATGCATGTATATATGACTATAAAGTTTGGAAAGGTGAAGCAGAAGACACTAGGAATGACCAAAACCAGCTACTGTAAGTATATGGTGGAAGTCACATTATAATGCCAGAGACGACAGTTTCTCATAAATCGACCTTCAAAACGAATGGGCAACATTAAGTGCAGGTGTGAAATGTACTGTTAGCGCAGTTTGTAACAGGTTTCTAGAAGCAGGGATGAAGTCACATACAGCTAGGAAGAAGCCTTTCATTAATGAGAAACAGACCAGTATGCAAACCAGGCTGCAGTTTGCAAAAAAATATTTTATTCACAGACATCCATCAATAAATTGAGAAATGAGTGAAACAAAAAATTATGCTGTCGTCTCTTCAATTTTTTTCTATGGCTGAATGTGGCTGAGATGCTGGTTGATGACACCTCCCCCAAGTCACTGACAGTTTACTTAGTCTTTTAAATTTATTTAAATTTAAATAAATAGCCTTTAATGTTTATTGAAATTTATTTTGTAGTTAAACTACAAAATTTTAATACAAACTCATTCCCGTAGTTACAGCATACCTTACATACACCTGGACACACACTGTTTATTGGATCCCATTTTTCAAAACGCACATACAGTATGTGGACCTACAGTGCACAGAAACAACCCAATATTGTCATTAGCATCCCACACAGTGAGTGCTGTGTCATGTAGCACTGCAGGCATGTAGGCGCTATGTGTGTCTGCCTCCCCCATTGTTTCCTTCAGACCCTGTCTTGAACTTGCTGAAACATCCACACACATACAGTGAGTCCACCCTACGCTCCTCATATATCACTCTGCTCCTTCCAAGCCGCCAGTAAACTGCCTTCCAGTGACAGTGTGATAGTGAGCTTGTTTGTTCCTTCTGCTGTCAATTGATCAGTCTCTTCATTTTGTACCTTCCCTTCATGGTGATGTTATGGACTGTGTTTTGAGTGATCAAATGACGCTGTCAGTGTTCAGCTCACCCAAACAGAAACTCAAAGACCTTATGATACTGGTGCAGAGTGATGGTTACCTATTTCATTAACACAGTGTTTAACACACAACTAAAGTAATGATAGTAATTTAGGAACACTTAAATGTCTTTCTTCCATTTACCTTGTAGCATAACTATGGAAATAGGCTGAATTGTTCCTGCAATTCATGGCTTCTTCTTGAAGCCATGAATTGCTGTGTGTGTGTTGAACAGGAGGTGTTTTTAATGATTAACTGTGCATTGAATTTGTGTGTGTGTAACAGGGGCCTTCAACACCATGAATGTTGAATCTGCATCTTTTATGCATGTTCATAGCTTGCTCTGTACAAGTTCAGAGGTATGTGATGCTGCATTATGAGAGTTTTGCATGGTTGTTTGCAAATATCCTCCTTTGATTCCTCCTTTCAGCTCTGTTTCTAAGTTTCACTTCTTCTTCTCCCATCGCAAACCCTAAGGACCATCCCATCCTCACCTCTTAGTGGTGGCACATTCCATTAATTCTGTGACATGGAGATCAGCAGCTCGATTTAAAGGAAACATGCTGCACTTAGCAACAGAAGAGTGTTATTTGAAAGTGAAACTGAAGGAAAGCACAGTTAGAGGGTGCAAACTGCCTGTACCATACAGGTATTGCATGGTGTGTATAGCAGTGCTGTGATTAGCTGCCTTTCCAGTGGCATCTCATGTTAACTCTGCTAATTCAGTCTGAAATGGGGGTGTAAGAACTGGGGTTGTTTATTCGAGTTTTCAGTGCAACTCTAGTTATATTACTAATTAGAGTCCCGATTGGAAGAGTTCTCATGCCTGGGTTTGAGCAGCTGACCTAAAGGTTATCCTAAAAACCTGCATACACACTGGCACTCCACTCAAATAAGATTGCTTAACTCACATTTAACTGAAGTGATATAGCTACTCATGAGTAGGGATGCTAGGTCAGGGGTCACCAACATGGTGCCTGCGGGAACCAGGATGCCCCCAAGGACCATATGATATGATATTATTTGATTACAATTATAGAGGGAATGATGTGATGCATTGGAAATCTTAGATTTGTATTTCAGTTTAATTTATGTATTTTGATGGCATAAATAAACCTTTTTAATTTAACTGAAAAAAAACAGAATGATGGGGCACAGGGGGGTGGCATGGTGGTGCAGTGGCTAGCACCTCTGGGGCCCGGGTTCGAGTCTCTGCCTGGGTTACATGTGTGTGGAGTTTGCATGTTCTCCCCGTGTCGTCG
>JAODKE010000037.1:842154-856089 GCA_026779605.1 Mormyrus hasselquistii
GAATAGTCTTCCTGCTAGTGTAGTGGAAGCTAAAACCCTGGGTTCCTTTAAATCAGAGCTAGATAAGATTTTAACAAATTTCTTATGTTCTTATTCTGCCTTAAGGAAATTGTGAAAATAGAACTGATAGCTAGAGAGGTGAGAGCATGGCATGTATGAAGGGTAGGGCTGGGGACTTATTGACAGGGTTAAGTGAGGTTGCTGGGCTGGTGTGTGGGTGGGGTGTGTAGCTGTTTTGAATTTCCAGCTTAGTTTCAGCACTGTCTCTCTGTTGGCACACTGCTCTAATACCAGAAAGCACTGAGAACACAGTGTTTGTCTGTCTGGGCTGTCCTGTTCAATAACTGGTCATGTCTGGAGTTACCAATCTGATCAGGACCACAGTGTGACTCCAATGAGGGGTATTACTAAGGGATATAGTTACAGTAGGGAGAGCAGCATTGACTGGATGAGCACAGCTGTGCAGTTTATGTAATTTGGACTATTTGAGCTCACAGCCTGTGCTTTGTGGAGATATCCTCTCTGATCTTTGGCTTCTGCTTATGGATGTAGGTTCTGTTGTGATGTGATGGTCAACAGTGCTTGTTTACATGTAAGGTCAGCTTCTCTGCATCCCTTTTCCTTTTTAAGCTGCAGTGACATTACCCTTGAATCCTTCCTGGTTTTCTCGGTGAAGCAGCTGTCAGTTATATTTTTGCTATCCTGAACTGGGTCCGAGAGGTAAATGTGTGACTGTGAGAAAGTGGAACTGCTGTATCAGTTACTGTGTTGTCCCATAGAACGGTAAGTTAATGAAACTAATATGGATCAGGAAGGCATGTGATGTCAGTGCAGGGCCCTAAAGCAAAGTCTTTCTGTGGATAAGCTGGAATTCCCTTCCAGCAGCTGCAGGTAATCCTCCCTCTGCCTAAACTCTTGGACTGAGTTCGTATCCCTACCTGTAATTAAGGAGAAGTTCTGTCATTCTGTTATGCAGAAGTGTGAAATTAAGTCTTAAAGAATTGGTTTAGTGATGCACCAACAAGAAAATCTGTGGCCGATACCGATAGCCAATAACTTAAAAATCTGGCACTAATACCAATACTGATTGTTTGGGAGGTTCTGGTTAAATAAATTTAAAGAGGCACTCCACCCAAATAAATTAAAAAATAAATAAATTACATTCCAAAAATATGAAAAGTAAAGTGTTCTTTCTACAAGGGATGTCATGTTCCATGTTTCATGGGATGAAACAGTTCACTAGTTTAATTAAAGTTAAAGCACAGCCTAGAATTCTAGTGGAGGAAATGTGTGGTAATTTCTTGTCATGTCAGTGCAAATGCACATAAAATACAGTGAGTAAGGTGAAAGCGCTCTTGTGTAGCAGTTATGTGCATCCCTGTTTATAACTATAACTCATATACTTGACATTTATAACATTTATAACAGAGAAGGGTTGATCATCAAGTGTATTAACTCCAAAATTTTCCAAGTAATATCTTTCGATTTCGTACTGTCTGCACTGAATTTTCTTTTGTTATTAAAAGAATGATTGACTAGCCTTCTTTGGCAGTATTGTAGCCTTCTTTATTGGAACAGATTTGTTTTTAGGAAACTATTCATATTCTTTACTGTCTCGCCTTACTCGCCTTAAGCTGAGCAATTAAGTTTGTTGTGTTGAAATATTTAGCAATTTTGCAAAATGCATATCTAGCATTGTTTTTGCTAATATTAAAATAATTCCACACAGCAGATATTTTTATGACTGTTTAGTAAAGATGGGCGATCCACATTTTTTCAGTTCGATCCCATTCCGATACACAACTGTCGATACCGATACAGATTCCGATACAAGAGCTCTTTTTACTTAGTTATACTTTATATACAGTATTATTTTTTAAGCTAGTAAATACAGATGGAAAAAGTGTATGACAAAAAATATTTAATTAGGCTACTACAAACATACATAACGTACTGTTCCACCTTGTTTGTTTTAAGCGTTTTAGAGGCATTTGCAGTTCAATATGAATATCTTCAAAACAAGTATATACAAGTGGCGAATGCTTAAAATTTTAATAGTTTTTCTCCCATTGGCATCAGCGCAGCTACACTTTTGTTGCGATGGCAGCCCCTCTTGTATCACAAGCTGCAACGAGTTCGTAAAACAATCCAATTAAGTTAGCGACTCCCAAATCATCCATTGTTTTGCTCTGTCTCGCAGTTGCATGTGCTTTGTTAAATGGGATTGTCCATTAAATGCTATTCCCACCTCAAAACTTTGTTTTACATAGATTGCAAATCGCTGTACAACTGGTTTCTGTTAAAAGCGTGTAATACTCCCAGATCGTCATGTCTTATCTTACACTTCTCGTACTGCGAAGGGTATGCACATGACGTCACAGCAGGTGGAAGTCACTGTACTCACACCTACTGAATAGCAAAAAAGACTGTTCAATTTGAATGCCACAATAAAACACATGTAAAATAAGAAAGAGCTGTCATGCGATTCATTGGCAAAAACTAAAAAAGTAAGTAATAGGACGTGGATCGTTCATGCATGGCCAATACCCGATCTGTCAAATAGGTCTGGATCAGTGTCAATACCGATCCGAATATTGGTATCGGTGCATCTCTACCGTTTAGTAAACAGATGTGCAAAGCAATAAAGGCCACTATTTTGAAGGGAATTATCGGCAGTAAATATCGGCTGATTTTTAACCTTCGGCCATTGGCTCATATGTGCTGTATCGGCCGATACCAATAGTTGCCCGATATAATCAGTGCATCAATAATGGATGGTATATGTCAGGATCTATTAGAAGGCAGAAACTGCGGCTCATCAGCTACCTGAAGTCCTGTGGTTTACTCCACACTCCATACTCACTGAAATAACTCGGCAACCTATTTCCATAATTGCCAAACTGGAGAAAAATCACATGTGGGTAGGCTCATGCATACAGACACTGTTTGCATTGAGCGTGTGGTCTGGGGCCTATTTTCAGCACTCAGCACAGGCCTTGCTAGTTAGATGCTGGGTTCTTAGCTTTTGTGTACCTTCACCATCTGTCATTTAGAAAATTCTGCTTTTTGTTTGCAGGAGACTTTTTTTGGGGTTGAGGTGTTTAAAGCTGTAGCTACAGGCTGGATGCAAGCTGCTTGATGCAGATGACAGGATGAGCATTTTCTTACAACCATGCTTTCAGGGTCTGGAAGGTTCCGTCTGTTTGGTACTCTGGGCAGCTTAATGAGGGGCTATATTTAACCTTGTGGATTTGTATGTTTGTTATTGAATACTATTTTTACTTAATTATTTAACTATTTTGATATTAATCCCACTAATATTAGTGTACCTCTTGTATGCTAGTGGGACACATTGTCACATTCAGAGAGCTTCTGAGGTGTAGGTCTGCCTGATGTTACACTTAGTTCCCAAATTGACATCTGTGAAGTTCTGCACAAGTAAGTTGGTAGGTAGTGGAACTGTGGGCGGTTTTGGTAGGAGATGTAAGGTAGGTAATTGACTGCCTGTTTCCATATGGTATGGGGCGTTGGCATGGTAACGGCATGCTGTTTCCTTAGAGCACTGACTGGGTGCAGCTGGCTTGAACACCTCACTCTAGAATGAGCAAATTGCTGGCTCTGCATCCACACACACACACACACACACACACACCCCTGCCATGCCCTGGGGCACAGTACAGGTCCCCTGAGAGAGCCTTATGTAAAATTCAGGACTTATCTACATAAAATAAGAATCACAGCACATTTCCTGCATTTTCCACCTGGCTCACAAACATATCAAATCTTGTGTTTACTTTGGAAATTGCCTTTGTACTGCATATAAGCTGGAGGAATACTCATGATATGCTCTGCTGTTCCTGTGCTCAAGTGATTTGTTGTAATCACTCACAATGGACAACACCCACTGGCCCCAGCTCATGTCTGAAGCAATTTCAGTGTTTAATCTGTCGTGAGCAGCAGGTTCCACCCTCTCCTCCTCACCCCCACAAATTAACATGGGGTTTCTTGTAAACGTTGCGTTCATTTTCATGTCTCTTTGTTGTAAACTGGGGCATGTCAACTTATCTCACGTATTTAAATGAGTGCTATGTGCAATCATGTGAGCTCCAGTGCTCTGCTGCTATTCCTCTCCTTACAGAATCTTTTCCCTTCTCTCCGTTCAACATCCTGCCTGCAAAACGGAATTCAGTCGCTAGCCACCATTGCATGTTTGGTTACGTGAAGCTACTGTGTCTTCATTAGCTCACCTCTTCAACTAAGTTTTAAATGAACTGTCTCCACCTGCCTTTCTTAGCAGCATCAACTGCTATGACACTTTTTTCCCCATGTAGTGTTATACTCTTGTATTTGGCTTTCAAATATTCTATACATTTGTTCTACAGTCACATACTGAAAGTGACATGCAAAATCGTTAAAGACACATGCAGTGGTGTCTGAGGGTTTCGCTATGCAATCATTCAGGTGTGATATAAGTTCCTCTACAGTTTAGTATACTGTGTATTACCACCGTGTTGGCTCACCCATTAAAACTGAAAGAACGCGCTACAAACTCAGTCTTCCCTGTCTGCTTGCCTTCAGTAATATGATGTTACTGAAATATTTAGGAATGGCAAATCTTTGCAAAAAATAATAAAAATCATATACTGATCTGTATAACACAATCCATGATTTGAAATGCAATCTTTTTTTCCGAATTTTGAAATGTACCGTTAAGAATACCCAAACTGGAGCAAGCCTAAGGCTTATCTATTAGCACCATTTAAAAACAATCTGGCATTAAAGACACTGCTTTCTAATGTTCATTAAATCCTGAATTTTATTTTAAGTATTAAAGTTGAGTCGAATGCTTCCTTTTAGGGGATGCTTGTGGTGCATGCATAAAATGGACTGGTTTGGTATCGGAAATACATGAGACTGACCAGCTGGTCTTCGGTCTAGGCCAAGCAGTGTGGTGTGGTAGTGACTAGTCATGTCGTCAAGACCATCTAAACTAAAAACAAGTCATTACCAAGACCGGGGTATATCTAGACTGAGACTAGACCTAGACCAAGGCAGGGCTAGACCAAGTCGAGATCAGAAATGGACTACATAAAGCAACACACTATAAAATATGGAGCATAGGCACCATCTTGGGGCTAGGCAATATGGCCTTAAATTTGTGTCAAGTATTTTTTGAACCATGGATGTTTATTCTTTAAATTTCAATATAAATGCTTCTGTACAAATGTGAAATTTTTTCAAAGAAGACGCACCTTATTAGGTATGGGCATGTGACGTCATCACAAGCACATCTTCCATGTGGAGTGGACCAAAGTGCCCATAATCCCATAGTTCTCATTTCTTCATTTTAGTGATAATTAATATTCATAGAAAGTGTGCTGAAAGAACACACCCAAGAGAAATGCTCATTTCAAGAAAAGCTTACAAACAAAGCAAGGACTCTGTATGAGGAAAAAATATCTTTCATAAACTCCCTCAACCCTTGCGAGCTTCAAAGTTGGGGTAAGGTCTGGGGCAGTTTTACATAAATTTTGGATCGACAGTGCATTTAACAGTGGCAAGGAGATAATTAACCAGTATCCATACTTTTGTTGACTGAAATTTGGTGATATTTTCAAAAGAATGTGAGCGTTTGAAATTGTATAAAATAATGGTGAACACTAGTGCTATCTTTTTTTCTGAATCGCTCTTTAGAAAATTATGTGATGATCTTGATTTTTCTCATGTGTTCCTTGTCTTGATCAGTGTTCAGCTCTGATGTACTTATTGTGACACTAATCATTTGTTTATGTAAATAAAGTAGACTCCAAGAGCTTTCTAATGGTAGGTGACACTACTGATATTTTAATTGCTGATCAAAAAATTTCACTTTGGATTCATAGCAGCTCACAAAAACATAAAATGGAAGAGAGGAACATGAACTAGTTCATTTTAGTCTGTGTTAACTGAACTTTGACATAGTTGCTGGTAACCTGTGAACTTGCAGAACATTGATGGCAGTAATATTGTTTTAAAGGGGGCCTCTTTAATTTTTGATGTATTAATTACAGTGGAAACCACTTATATATAGTGATCACGAATATTGTGATCAACCACTTATATAGATCAAAAAGTTAGGGACAGAATCATTCCTGTACAAATATGTACAAAAACTATTTTCTTATAGTAATCAAGTATTCCACTTACAGTGTTCATTTAGGGTATTTTTAAACATGACAAACGTATGGAATAAACTGTAGTATATTTTAACATTTTTTTAATTTTACTTAGATTGTCCTATTTTGCCTTGTGGTAACTCATCTGCTTCTTAATGTGCCGTGCATAGAAAACATGACAGGGAAAAGAAAGGCATTTTCTCTCAATGACAAATATAGAGTGATCAAAGCTTTTGATGAGATGAAACAGCAAATCTACAATAAGCGCTTTTATACAATGTAACATTGTGAAAGTGTACTGTATAAATATAATTGAATTGAATATTATATACAACACTGTACTGTATTATAAAGTATTTGAATTATACACAAATCATTAATTTAATTCATACAGTACTGTACTTAATAAAACTAAGTAAATAAATGATAAATAAATAGATTGCATTTATATAGCATTTTTGTACTCCAACGAGCACTCAAAGTGCTTTACAATTCATGCCTCTCAGGCCTCTGCTCCACTTCGCTGGTGCCAGTGCTGGGGCTGGGGCTGGTGCTCGGCCGGTATTGAAGTTGAGAACCAGCAAGATACGGCCTGCATTTCCTCGGACTTGAGAGCCCAGTGGGAACTGGGTGACAACACTCTGCCCACCTCTCATGACAACACAGGTGCTTCATCAACACCATACGTTGGTTTGGAGCTGATTTTGCGGCACTGGTGCCATTTTTGTGGAAAAATGTGGCAGTGGTTCCAAATTGGAGATTGTCACCGGAACAGCACCGATACCTTTGCAGTGGAAAAGGGATAACATTCACCCATCCACACACTGGTACCAGAGGCTGCAATGCAAGGCACCAACCCACTCACCGGGAACAATTTGGAATTCAATGTCTTGCTCAAGGACACTTCAATGGAGTCAGGAAAACCAGTGCTTGAACCGGCAACCCTCCAGTTGCTAAATAATAGCACTACCTCCTGTGCCACAATCACCCCAAATAGCTGTCTGTTTTATTACATTATTTTTATATGATAAATATACAAATGTCAATTAGATGTTAATCTGCCTGAGACATAAAAAAGAAAAAATTGGTTTTGATGATCATTCGCTTACTGTCACGTCTGGTAGTGGTGCACAAGACGTGGAAGCAGGTGAAGGACATGTAGGATTTGGGTACACGGGGTTTAATCAATAAAGAGAGCAAGGACAAGGAATAGGTAACGAATGGGAACACTACAGATTGACTTCAATGACAGACCTAGGGAAATGAACTCGAACACAGACTGAAATACACAGGACTAATCAGGAACGCGAAACAGCTGATAACAATCAGGGTTTCACATGAGGTAAAGGAGGGGGTTGGTACATAGGAGGATCGAAAGAGCAAGTCATCACAAACCCCCCCCCCCCCCCCAATGGCACGCAATCTTCTCAGGGACAGGAACTGGTGGCCTGGGAGCTGGTGGTGCAAGAACTGGATCAGGAACCGGCGGGACTGGACTTATTGTGGGCGGAGCAGGGATGGGTCGAGCTGGAACATCAAGTGCAGGTGGAGCCGGAGTCCCAGGCGCGAGTAGAGCAGGAATTGCGACAAGCTCTGCAGGGACTGGAGGTGCAGGAACCTTGGACGTTGGAGGTACAGGAGTCTTGCAGGGCGGTGCATCATCTAACAGCACAGGGACCTCACAGGGCGGCATGTCAGCCGCCAAGACTGGAGCCTCTTTAGGTGGTGCGGTAGCTGCTGGGCCTGGAACAGGCAGGTCAGGTAGATCAAGAACAGGCAGGTCAGACATATCAGGAACAATGGGGGTCAGTCCAGTAGGGGGCAGACCGCCAGTGCAGGAACTGCAGGGACTGGATAACGATCAGGATTTCACATGAGGTAAATGAGGGGGCATGGCACATAGGAGGATCAAACAAGCAGGTCATTGTGTCAGCAGCAGGAGTTGCCCTTTTCAGGACCTTTAGGATTGCATCCCTTACTGACCTGGCCCCTTATACAAAGGGGCAAGCTGCCAGTTCAGGCAGTGAAGGAGCGGGCAGGTGCGTCATGCTCGTAGGCTGCATGATGTCAGGGGTGAACACCGCAGGGTCAAGAATCGGAAGGGGTGTCCTCCGACACCTGGCAGGGGAGAGCTGGGTAGGCCCTAAGAAGATTCCTGGGATGTCTTCCTGCCCTTGGAGACCATATCATTTTGTGCTTTCCCTTGTTTTCGGTGAACTTCGGGGTGCTCCATGTAGGGGGTTGTACAGTATCGCTGTCAATGTTCACCTGCCGCTGCGTCGTTTCAGCCTCTCACTCCTGAGGCTGCTGGAGGTGTTTGCACACTGCGCTCCTTTGGTGCGCATTGCTAGATAGGGACATCCCTTCCAGGACATCAGTGCGCTAACCCGTGAGCCGCGGGATCCTCCTGGATGTCGGGCTGGGTTAGCCAGTATAATACCTCGTCCATTAGGGAACGTCAAGATGAAGTACTCCTCTTCTGTGAGGTCAGGAGCTTTATTCTCACAGGTACGGGGCGTCTTCTTTAAGAGTTCTATCATTCTGTAATGTCTGGTAGCGGTGCATGAGACGGGGAAGCAGGTGACGGACATGTAAGATTGGGGAACACGGGATTTAATCGCTAAAGGGAGCAGGGACATGGAACAGGCAACAAATGGCAAAACTACACATTGAGACTTTAATGACCTAGGGAAACGGACTTGAACGTGGACTAAAGTACACAGGACTAATCAGGAATAACATGAAACAGCTGATAACAATCGGGGTTTCACACGAGGTAAATGAGGGGTCATAGCACATTGGAGGATCGGATGAGCAGGTCATCACACTTACAGTGATCAATTTCACCCAGACAGACGTGATCACTATAAGCGGTTTTCCACTGTATGGTGATAACTAGGACATGTTAGAAGTACTTACTGTAAGTCATGAGCAGTTTTTGTATCCATTTTTAGCATTTTTCTATCCCTTTGATTTTAGACTTATTAAATTGTATGCACATTAGTTAGCCACATATGCTTTATGGTTTTGTTTTCAGGATATTCTGGGCTATTCAGATATGTCATAATTTGATGCATGAATGCTAACACAGTCTTAATATCATGTTTTGTATGAAGAAAAACTAATTGCGCCTTTTCACAATTTTTAGTCTAATATAAATATTTGTAGGCACTAGAGTCTTTGTGATATGGGAATGAAGGGGTTTCACTGATGACCTTTCTGTGGCTTAGTATTATGAAGCAATACATGGTTAATTAATATCTTTTGACTTTGCTTCCATTTGGTAACTCGTTGAAGTAATTAGACAGACAACAATGTATGGTTTTAGATTTATATATATATATATATATATATATATATATATATATATATTTTTTTATTTATTACTTTATAACATCTGAAAGAAATTGAAACAGAATCAAATAGAATCAAACCTCAAGAGGAGGTTGGCCCAGAAGTTCATTGACAGCATGAAAGGGTGAATTGCAGTGATCTTGAAAAAGAAGGGCCAGCACTGCAAATATTGAGTCTTTGCTTAAATTTAACATAATTGTCAATAAAATCCTTTGACACTTATGAAATGCTTGTAATTATACTTCAGTATACCATAGAAACATCTGACAAAAAGATTTACAAACACTGAACCAGCAAACTTTGTGAAAACCAATACTTGTGTCATTCTCAGAACTTTTGGCCTTGACTGTATAATAAATAAATTACAAATATTTTGGTAACACTTTCTATGAAGCCCATATTCATAATACCTCATACTTATTCTTTTATGTCTATATACAGAACTATAATGTGTTGTGCCTTTTTATGAATAGTTATAGCCATGTGTATAATATTTTATGAATGCATTATAATGCATTATGAAGGTATGTGTAATTTAATATATCGACTGTTTTAAGTAAAGTGTTACCAGTTTTTTTCCCAGTGTAGTGAGTGGATCATTGCGGAGGTGAATATGCACTTTGTTTTTCATCTAACGTGAATAATATCGACATGCCTCATTTCACCCATGATTACTCCGGAATATTTTAGTGCACAATGCTGCGACTGGATCGAGTAAATAAATCCTCGAGTCCTCATTATCCGAGGCCAAGACAAAAAAGTTGATTCTGAGATGAGACTAAGACCGCAAAAAAGTGGTCTTGAGAGCGTTGTCAAGTACTACAACACTAGTGACAAACGTTATTACTGCCCATTGAAGTATTATGTATGGAAGTATTTGTAGTAGGTCATAAAAGATACCAATCTTTGCGGTTTGCATGAAAAGTACATTGATATTGATAATATTGATCACGATATAACATTGTCAGATTGCCGCCCCAGGAATGGTTCCCTGATAACAATCAATCCATCCATTCTTTCTCCTCTGTTTATCTGGGTCCATGTCTGGGGGCAGCAGTCTGTGTAGAGAAACTCAGACTAGTCCATGAAATTTATAAACAGACTCTGTGTCAATGGGCAACCCAGGCCAAGTCCAACACCCACTGGGAGAAAGTCTGACTTCGTTCTAAAAATGTGAACTAAATTCACACTCTGGTTATACAGGAACTTAATGGCCTGCAATAACAAGCTCAACACTCGTACTCTTGAAGCAGCCCTGCAAGACCCCCCCAAATGGACTTAGTGATATGTATTTTCCAAGTCCACAAAATACATGTAGGGTGGTTAGGCAAACTCCCATGGACCCTCCAATATCCTTGTGAGGCTAGAACTGGTGTTCCATCACCAGGATGGAATCTGCATAGTTTTTCTTGGATCTGAAGTTCAACTAACAGATGGACCCTCCTCTCCAGTAACCCAGCATAGTTCTTCCCAGGCAAATTAAGGAGTGTGATCCCTTTGAAGTTAAAATACACCGTCCAGTCTGCTGTTACCTCGAATTTCTTCAAGACTGACTGAAAGTCAAAATTCATGGCCTCTGCCAATGCTGCAATCTGCTTGGCCTACAGCTGCCTGTCAGCTGTCTCCAGAGTACCAGAAGTTAATCAAGCTTGGAAGACCTGACAAATCCCTTTAACGCTGGTGTCCACCACCAGGTGTGGGGGTTGCAGCAATGACTAGCACCAACAATTTTACAGCTACAGCTATGCACAGCTGCCTCAGCAATGAAGACCTCTGAATGTAAAAGAAGTTCTGCCAGAGGTGTGAGTTGAAGATCTCTTGAAAGATCTCTCTGCCAGACACTCCCAACACACCTTCCCTATGCTTTTGGGTCTACCAGTTCTCTCTCGCATTTTTCTCCACTGTCTCATCCAACTCACCACTCCATGGTGATCAGTTGGAAACTCAGCTCCACTCTTTACCCAAGTGTCCAAGACATATGGTTTCAGATCCAATGATACAACTATAAAATCAATCATTGAGTTACGGCCTATGGCGTTCTGGTGCCAGATGGCACCCTTATGCTCAAACCTGGAGTTTGTTATAGACAAATTCTGGTTAACAAAGATGTCCAATATCTCAGATCAGACAGGCCATTCCTCCCAGTCACACTCCTCCAGGTTGCGCTGTTGCTGCCCAAGTGTTGAGTGTTGAAGTCCCCCTGTAGGACAATGGAGTCTCCAGAGCGGGTGCCTTCCAGCACCCCAACTGATGTTCAGCAGGGTGAACTCCAATCTACTGGTATTGAAACAGTGGAGTGGATAACTAATGTGTACTTCCTCCTGCCCCTATGACTTATGTCAATAGTAGCCCACCTAACTGTGGGCACATTTAAGGTTCCATTACGTAATTTTTATATCATCTACTGATTCATTTTGAATAGCTCCATGAGTAATTCTGCTTGTCATTATTGGAAAACACATCATCCTATAGTATGGTCCTGTTGTCTCCTGACCGAGTGATGCTGCCTCTTTCCTGCAGTCATTTCGGACACGCTGAGCGTGACATCCCCCTCTCAAGCGCTCAGCAGGGTGGAGGGCGACTCACTGCAGCTGAACTGTGAGGTGAGCCGGCAGACGCTGCAGCACAGTCATCTGTCGGTGGGCTGGTACCTGCGTGCTGAGCCCGGCACCCCACCCCTGGACCTGCTCACACTGTCCCGTGACTTCGTGCTCCGCGCCGGCACCTCCTACAAGCAGCGCTTTGTTTCTGGAGACCTCCGCCTGGACAAGATGGGCAGTACGGTCTACCGCCTCACCATTCACCGGCTGCAGCCTGCCGACCAGGGCCTGTTGTACTGCGAGGCATCTGAGTGGATCCAGGACCCTGACCGCTCCTGGTACTCCATGACCCGGAAGCAGTCGGAAAAGACTCCACTCAAGGTGCAGCCCGCAGGTATGTCAATGTGTATAATGAAAGCAGGTCAGGAATCCACAGGAATGCTGGATCAGAATCAGGAAGCAGAAGGTTCCTGACCCAAATCTGCAGAATGTCTTGCACAAGGTCAGTCACGTGGAAGGTAGTGCCTCATGGGTTTTTGTGTCTAGGTCCACTGTGGTCAGAGCCACAGTGCCGTCTACAGGCTTCTTCCGTTTTTGCTTTGTGCAGACACATATAGGCTCCCCGGGAAGGAAAGCACCGTGACTTTAACCCCATTTACCATGTATCCCATAGACAACCCTGACAATAAAAACATACACAGTAGCAGATCTGATCTTGCAGCTTCAGCTCATAGCATTGCCCTGTTCCTGTTTACAGGGAGTCCACACATAAACACTGGAATCTACACACAAGCAAACCCCAAGGTAGTTGGTTTGTTATATAGCCAGTTTCACACACAGACACTTGCCAAGCCTCTTGTCTCTGCCTGGAGGTGTTTCCTTTTCATAAAGTGTGAACTGTGTGTGCTGGTTAACATGCAGAAGGAGGGTCTTCCCTGATTGCACAGCTGGTTTGATGCCGCGCTGCTGTAGTCCCTGAATACTCCAGTAAGGGCAGGAAGCCTTGATTGTTCAAAACATCTGTAGAATGTGACTGGTCAAGGCAGCTTACAAGGTTATTTCCTTTTCCTTTCATTCACGTCCTTTCAATATGTTCAGCCTCACACAAAGGAGATTAAGGGGGGGCATGATCCAGGTATATAAGATTCTAACAGGTCTGGATGCTGTTCAGCCAAATGGCTACTTCAATATTAGTTTAATACTAGAACTCGTGGCCAAACTGAATTTGAAAAAACATTTCTTTACACTGTGTGTAGTTAGAGTATGGAATAGTCTTCCTTTCAAGTAGTGCAGGCTAAAACCCTGGATTCTTTTAAATCAGAGCTAGATAAGATTTTAACAACTCTGAGGAATTAGTTAAGTTCTCCTCAAATGAGCTTTATGGGCCGAATGGCCTCCTCTCATTTGTAAATTTCTTATATTCTTAATACCTTTTTAGTCCTTTTTGGCCAGTAATTTTAACAGTTTTTCAGCAATAAGGCATTCAGTCTGAATGTCAGAATGTCTAATCCCCTTAAAAACATTTTCTTTTTCTGCATGGCAATCGTGTTCAGGTATCAGCCACAGACACAGATTGCTCTCAGCATGCCAGAGAGATACACTGAGCCACTTCTCTCAACCTGCTAGGCATCGGAGAGTTGACTGAAATGTGAGGGTAATGTGTTTTTTTGGCCAATGGAAACATCAGCCTCATTAAACGACTTGTTCGCTGTCAAGTTGTGCTTTTTCTCTGTCTCTGAGTTGAGGACAGTCTGCTCACTAAGTAGCTAATATAAGTGGACAGGCTGATTCCATGCATCCAGCTGCATGTGGGGCAGGGCCGTTTGAAGGAATTTGGGGGCCCCAAGCAAAATGGACATGGAGGGCGCTCACACAGTTTGTCGCTG
>JAODKE010000037.1:869984-881310 GCA_026779605.1 Mormyrus hasselquistii
TTGATTAGAAATATATTTCAGCGGCACTTGAGTTCAATTTGTACACAAGCGACAAGACTTTTGTCAGGGACTGTATAACACGTAGTGAAATGTATGCTGAATGACCCCTTAGACTGTGCAAATCAGTTCAAAAATAGAATTAAGAATAAATCAAAAGGAATTCAGAAGTACTAATATACACTGCAAAACCAAACAGCACTTCTTAATAATAGAAGTAAGTTAAGATAACTTAATTTTGCCTAAAAGTTGGATTCACTCATTTCTACTAATTTAACTCAAAAATTAATTGTTGGAGTAGTAACTCAGTTCTTTTGAGTGTACTTAGACTGACAACACCCTATGGTGTAAATTGAACACTATAAGGGTTAATAAAGATTAACACTGTTAAAACAATCATTTAAGTTATTGGTACTCAAGTCATTTAAATCAAACTAATAAATGTAGCTGGTGCTCTTAATTTGATTTAAGTAATTATTAACTATTTGAAGCTGCTCACTCTCTCCACAGCAGTCCCACTGATGTAGAGGGGGTAGTAGGAGCGCTCCTTACTCCTGAAGTCCACCACCACCTCCTTGGTCTTGCTGACGCACCACAATGTCTGGTTATCCACTTCCTCCTTGTAGGCTGTCTCGTTGTCATTGGAGATGAGACCAAACACTACTGTGTCGTCAGCAAACTTCATGATTAAGTTGGAGATGTGTGTGTCCACACAGTCTCTAGTAAAGAGAGTGTAGAAGAAAGGGCTGAGAATGCATCCATGAGAAGCCCCCATGTTCAATGTGATGGGTTTGGAGACACAATCATCTACTCTCACCACCTGTGGTCTCACCGCCTATGAGGAAGCAGAAGACCCAGGCACACAGGTGGTTGTGCAGTCCTAGCTCCCTCAGCTTGATGTACAGTTTTTGGGAGACTATTGTATTAAAAGCAGATCAGTAGTCGATGAACAAGAGTCTCACATAGTTCCCTTGCTACTTGTCCACGTGGCTGAGGGTGGTGTGCAGAACGTGGAAGATGGTGTCCTCTGTAGATCTGTTGGGGTGATAGGTGAACTGGAGTGGGTCTGTAGAGTTTGGGATCCTTCTGGGTCGCAGGTGGTCTAGAGCCCATCCCGGAAGCTATGGGTACGAGATGGGGAACAACCCAGGATGGGGGACCAGCCCATCGCAGGGCACAGTCACACACCATTCACACATGCACACCGATGGGCAATTTAGTAACTCCAATTAGCCTCAGCATGTCTTTGGACTGTGGAGGGAAACCGGAGTTGGAGGATATCATTAAGTCTTTAATGAGTCTCTCGAAAACCATCATGACCACTGACATTAGTGCAACTGGCCAGTAGTCATTTAGGCACGAGGGCTTACTGTTTTTAGGTACTGGTACTATTGTGGATCTTTTAACCCTCAGGGGTCAAGGGGTAGGAAACTCACTTTCACTGACTGTGGCATGATCACACATTTCTTCAAATATCATAAACTTAATTCATGGCAAATAAATTATTTCTTATATATTTCTTTTGCCATTACAATCAACAAATCTTTATTTTAATGTACTGTATATTGTAAATATGTCAGATTTTTAAGTATGAGATGACTAAATGGTGTAGTTGCAACATTCAGTTGGATAAATACAAAATAAGGTGACATGGTTTACTTTTTTGCCAATTTAACCTAATTTATAAAACTTTAATAGTTCTGACAATGGACATTTTGAAAAGAAGACTGAATGGATTTAGCCAGCATTTTTTTCATAATTCTACATTAAGATTTCAGTGAGATATAAATTGAAATAGAAGCGAAAAGTGCACTGTGTCGCTGACGATGCACCCAAGCCCAGAAGTTTAAAGCAGGTGGGGACCACAGACTGAGCCAGAGACTCATTTGAAGACGGAGGTTAAGACTTCGGTCAGCTGGTCGGCGCAGCTGCATAGCAGGCACCTGGAGATGCCGTCCAGCCCTGGCGCTTTCCTGGTGTTGAGCCGCTGCAGCACCCTCTGCACGTCACACTCTGAAAAGCTGATGATGTACCTGAATTCCATCAGCAGGCTGCGGCTAGCGTTAGCGGAGTAGCCAGCTCTAGCACAATTAGCCTGGAAGAGGGTGGAGAACACGTTGAGTTTGTTGGCAAAAGCAGAGTTGGCACCCGAAGTGGATTTTCTTTTAAAGTCTGTGCCACAGTCGTCGCATATCACTCTGGTGAAGGTAACACTGAACACACTTGCTGTAACATTCTTTTGCTAGTTTGATGTATGAAGCCGCTGTATAAGCGCTCATATTGCTGGTGGTAAGTCCTGCGTTATACGCAGCAGTATGGCAGTTCACAGCCTCGCGAACGGTTCCATCCACCCACAGCTTATGATTTGTGAAAGTTGTTACTGAGCAATACAGCATTATAGTCCGATTTACCAAAAGCCAGCTGGGAAACAGTTTTGTAGCCCTGCTTTAATGGCATGTAGCAGTGATCAAGAATGTTGGCTCCCCTTGTTGGATTAGTTCGGCATAACAAGTATTGGTTTTCACAAAGTTTGTTGCTTCAGTGTTTGTTTGTCAGATGTTTCTATGGTCTACTGAAGTATAATTGCAATCATTTCTTAAGTGTCAAAGGCTTTTATTAACATTTATATTAAGTTTATGCAAAGAGTCAATATTTCCAGTGTTTGCCCTTCTTTTTCAAGACCTCTGAAATTTTCCCTGGCATGCTGTCTATCACTTCTGGGCCAAATCCTGACTGATGGCTGCTCATTCTTGCATAATCAATGCTTCCAGTTTGTCAAAATTTGTGTTTTTTTTCCACCTGCTTCTTGTGGATTGACCACAAGTTCTCAATGGGATTAATGTGTAGGGAGTTTCCTGGTCATGACCCCAAAATGTTATTGTTTAGTTCCTCGAGCCACTTAGTTATTAGTTCTGCCTTATGGCAGAACTCCCTTGGTTGAGTAGCAACCCCACAGATGAATGGTCTCAGGATTCTTTACTGTTGGCACGACAGAAGACTGATGGTAGCGCTCACCTTTTCTTCTCCATACAATCTTTTACCTAGATGTCCCAAACAATCGGAAAATGGATTCATCAGAGATAATGGCTTTACCCCAGTACTCAGCAGTCCAATCCCTGTACCCTGATGTTTTTATTGGAGAGAAGTGTCTTCTTTGCTGCCCTTCTTGACATCAGGACATCCTCAAAGTTTTCGCCTCACTGTGTGTGCAGATGCACTCACAACTGCTTGTTGCCATTCCTGATCAAGCTCTGCACTGGTGGTGCCCTGATCCTGCAGCCGAATCGACTTTTGGAGATGGTCCAGACACTTGCTAGACTTTCTTAGGTGCCCTGAAGCCTTCTTCACAACAACTGGACCTCTCTCCTTGAAGTTCTTGATGATCCGATAAATGAATGATTTAGGTGCTAATCTTACTAGCAGCAATATCCTTGCCTGTGAAGCTCTTTTTGTGTAAAACAATGATGACTGCATGTATTTCCTTGCAGGTAACCATGGTTAAGAACAATGAAGAACAATGATTTCAAGCACTACCCTCCTTTTAAAGCATCCAGTTCTATGCTATTCTAACTTAATCAGCATGACAGAGTGATCTATATCATTGTCCCCGTCAACATTTACTTGTGTTAACGAGAGAATTGCTGAAATGGTGTTAGCAGGTCCTTTTGTAGCATGGCTGAAATTCAGTGGACATGGGTTTTTTGGGATTAAGTTAATTTTCATGGCCAAGTGGCACTTTGCAATTAATTGCAATTCATCTGATTACTCTTCATAACATTCTAGAGTATATGCAAATTGGCATTATAAAAACTGAGGCATCAGCCTTTGTGAAAATTAATATTTGTGCCATTCTCAAAACTTGCTATACTCTGTTATCTGTACTCATAGACAGCCTCTTGTCCAATCAGATTTCTTGGTCCGAACTAACTGTTGTTTAATGATTTTTAAATAGTATATACTACATCGTATTGAAATGGAACCCACTCCATCCATTTTCTGAACCTGTTTGTCATATTCGGGGTCACAAGGGTCCAGAGCCTATCCCACAAACCACAGGCACAAGGCAGGGAACAACCCAGGATGGGATGGCAACCCATCATAGGGTACCTTCACACACCATTCACAATTTTTTAATTACAATTCAGCCTAGTATGCTTTTGGACTGTGGGTGGTAAACTAGTGTACCTAGAGGAAACCCCACAATGACATGGAGAGAACATCTAAACTCCACGCACAGAACCACGACAGAGATTCAAACCCTGGTCCCTGGGGTGTGAGGTACAGTGCTAACCACTAACCACAGTTTTCTGCTACTGAGTAAAAATGTTTTAGTGCAACTTATTGATGGTCTCAACCCAGCTCACTATCAAAGTCATTGCAATGTCAGAATATGTACCTCACATGCAGTGTTGACTTTTTCATCGTAAATCGCACATTGCAAAACTAGTACTGTGTGAAGCACAGTGGCTGAGTGAGAAGTGCTGTTGCTACACATCCCTCCTTTACTGGTGCGTGTTATTATCCGCATGTGTTTACCTCAAATCCGCCACTTTTTTAGAATTTTTAAATTTGTAAGTAGTCTCTTTATTGCTGTTTATGTGTTTTGAGGTTGTACCATCTTGGCCTCCATCCATCTATTTCTAATTATTATTAACCTTTATATAGAACCTATTTTTCACTATGACTATAGCTGTAGCTACTTACAAAACATGAAATTCAATTAACATACTAACACCGGATCTCCTGGTACAAAACAAGTAAAGTGAACTGGATCCCATGTGTGTAAGTGATTTTAGTGTGAGTGAGTGAGTGTGCACCCTGTGATGGGGTGGCATCCCATCCAGGCTTAGTTCCTACCCTTTACAAGCGCCCCATAGTCAGTGTGTGTTTTGTGTGTGTGTCTTCACAGACCGGGACTTTAACATCCAGCTAAGCACCGAGAGACGGACCTACACGACAGGCGAGCCCCTCGAATTACGCTGCATCATCGATGCACAGAACATTCTGGAGCGCTACTTTTCTGTGTCCTGGGTGTTCAGCAGCTCGCCAGTGGCAATGGTCGGGCCTAATGCCGTACCATTGCTAGCTGGTGACTACGTGCAGCGTGAGGCCACTGGACAGCTCACGGTACGCAAGGAGAGTCAAACCGTCTACCTGCTGAGACTGCAGAACCTGCGCCCTGAGGATGCTGGGAAATACATCTGCCGCGTCACCGAGCGTGAGCGCACCCTGACTGGGGACTTCATCGACCGGAGCAAGAGGTCCCGCAATGTGCAGGTCACCGTCCAGCCTCTCCGTAAGTAGCAGCAGCTCACTGCTTTTCCTGTTGCTTTCTGAGAAAGAAGCTCTGCTATGTCTGTTAAAACAGAAATTCCTATTGTTTTTTTTTTTTTTAATCAGATAAGAAATGCTCTTTGACCTCCATGATTACTTTGTAAATAATTTTTTTCTCCAAAAGTTCCACATTTGTTAGCATACATGCTACCACTGAGTGAATTTCCAACCAAAAGCTCCCCCAGTAAAAGAGGGAATGAAGATGGTTATACCTCTGTACTGTTTACAATTCCACATCTTGGAAGTGCATATAATAGCAGGGTTTCTTGTGTTGCTCAATTCAGTGTTGGAAGAAATGTGAAAAGGAGAGTGTGACACTGATTACAGAAGAAATATAGATTTCATTCTGTGTGAGTTAGAGCTCCTAGAACAGAATGCACCCCAAAATCGAAACTGAATGGCAAATGAATGAAGAAAGATAAAGTTTGTATGAATTGGAGAAAAGCATTGTGCATCATCAGCAGCTAGTACCAGGATTAAAACAGTCATTAGGGTCTGAGCAGGATTACTGGGAAGGAGAGATCACCTCTTCCGTCCTCAACTGTATAAATGCAAAATTATCATTCAAACAAATGCCCTATCCCACTGTTTTTCTGTCTCCAGGAAGCAATCTGACTGTGTCATTAATCAGTAACTCCACGGATATCGAGGAGAGTGGAACCATCCAGCTAACATGTGAAGCCCAGTCCATCTCCAGCAAGGTGACTGGCCTGTCTGTCACGTGGCGGTGGCTGGACAGGAAGGGCGGCACCGAGCAACACATTGCTGCCCTGGACCAGGAAGGTGTGGTCAGGCTGAGCCCCACTTACAGTGATCGTGCAGCCTATGGGGGGATCCGAGCAGAGCGCACTGACATTGGCACATTCTCCCTGTCCATCTACAACGCCCTGCCCAGTGATGAGGGCCAGTATGAGTGTGAGGTCACAGAGTGGGTCCCAGGGCCTAACAGCACATGGGAAAGTGTTGGGGAGAAGACCACAGCCACACACGTGTTGGTCCGGGGCAAAGGTATGTCTGTATTTGATGAAAGATTGCCATTTCAGCACTTGTCCAGTATCTGTAAATAAATGGCTGCATGTGTTCTTGTGTGATTGAGAGAGATTTGTTGAGAAATACTGATTGACTCATTTAATACAATATTTCCATTATAGACTGTAGAGGACTAGAACTGGATCATGTTATAGCCACAGGAGCAAAAATTTGGACACACCTGCTTTTAATGCATTTTTCTCAATTTTATCTCTTTCTTTCACCTTACCATAAAAGGCCTTGAGGCCATGAAGTAATACATATTGTTTGATTTATGAGCTGTAACATTGTGGGCACAGACTTCATTGTGCCTCCCAACACAAGCAGGCGTGGAGAACTGGCTTATTGATGGACTTTGGCATTGACCTTGATCACAGTTTACATCTTGCTTTTGGCAAGCAAGCCCACTTTTTCTTTTCCAGTTGACCTTGGATCCCCAGAAGTTTTTTTTTCCTCCCTGCTTTGGAGTTTTTGGTTCTTCTCCTCCATGGGCATCTGGCTTTCTTTGTTTCTTTCTTTTCCTTGTCTTTCCTTTTTTTATACTATTCTACCTTAAGGATATTGTAATGTATCACAACACACCCATGTAAAGCACATTGGGGAAACTGTGTTGTGAAAGATGCTATATAAAAATGAATTGAATTGAACATATCAGATATTGCAATGACCAAGAGAAGTGTTCAATATCTTAAAACTTTACACCATTCACTATAGCCCTCTTTTGCTTTAATGACTGCATTGCGACTCCTGGTGCCAATCTCCAGGTGTAGCCACCTGGAATGCTTCTCCAACAGTCCTGAAGGAGTTTCTACAAGTTCTGGGCTCAAGTTGTCTACCTTGCTTTTGCTCTTCAATCCAACTCATCCCAAACCTGCTCTATACAGTTTAGTTTGGGGGATAGCGGGGCCCTGGTCATATGTCACAACACTCCATTTCATTTCTTGTTCACAAGATAATACAGTACTTGGATAACCTCAAAATACGCTTAGGTTAATTATCTTGTTGAAAAACAAATGAGTTCAGCAGATGTCTCCAGACATTTGACTGGTACTGTACATGGTCTCTCTGACGGGATAGGTTACAGTAGTTGTAGAGCTCACATGCAATACTTATTTTTTTCTGTTGTTGCACCTTACCCCACATAGACCCTGAATCCTGCTTTATATTTATAAATGGCATTTATCCTCCTCCAATGTTTATCCTTCGTTTATGACTCTTTCCTCTGCCTTGAGCGGATTTTATAAACCGTTCCATTATGGCATAATCAACTGTTTGTTGCTTTCACTGAGAGTGCTGGATGATGTAGCCCCAATTTAGCACCTTTAATGCATTGCAAAAGGCAATTCATTTGCTTCATCTATGGTTTTCTCTCTGCTAACTGGGCGTCTGTGACCTGTGAGTGACCCTTGTAAATGGCAGGCTGTGCTATAGAATGAGGAGCAGACAAAGTAGTAGTAGTTCTTATAGAGATTCATGGGTAATGTGCATGTGTGCTCTGTGTATACCAAGGATTAGACTGGCTAGCATCTGTAGCCTAGTATGGTAACAGGGTATATGTAAATTAGCGGGAGTCAGAGGGGGTGGCTAATATTTGGGAAGCACGAATCAAGGCATTCCCATATCTACAATGAGGGAAATAATTATTTGTTCCCTTATTGAATTCCTAAGTTCACCCATTTATAAAGAAATGAGATGTCTATCATTTCAATGGTATGTTTATTTCAACATCAGAAGATTTTCAATAAAACAAACAAGAAAAAAATCATTATGTAACAGGTACAAATCAATTTGTCATTTATCTAGGGAAATAGGTATTTGATCCCCTACAGATCAGCAAGAAATTAACACATTAACACAACACAAGTAGTACTTAATTATGTTTTAACAGATATCAAAGCCAGCATTCACATTTAATGGCATTACTTTGTTTAAAAAGTATTCTTTGGTCACTCACCTTTCTAGATCTTCAATCTAATCACCATGAGAAAAACCAAAGAGCTGTCTAAGGATGTCAGAGACAAGATTGTTGACCTTGACAAAGGTGGAATGGGCTACATGACCACCAGTAAGCAGCTTGGTGAGAAAGTGACACCTGTTGGTAGAATTATTTGCAAATGGAAGAAAGACAGAATAATTGTCAATCACGCTGGATCTCGGGCTCCAAGGAAGATTTCGTCTTGTGCAGGATCAATGATCTTAAGAGCAATGAGGGTTAAACCCAGAACTACACAGGAGAAGCTCATTAATGATCTCAAAGCAGCAGGGACCTCACAAATTACCCCTGTTCATGAGGGCCCATGTTCAGTCCCATCTGAAGTATGCCAGTGAAATAAATCCAATGAAGCTTGGAAGAATGTGATGTGGTCAGATGAGATCAAAATTGAGCTGTTTAACATCAACTCTACTCGCTGTGTATGAAAGGAAAAAAATACTGATTGTAACCCCAGGGATAACATCCCTACTGTCAAACACAGAGGTGGAAGCATTATGCTTTGGGGGTGTTTTTCTGTCAAGGGTACAGGACGGCTGTACAGCATCGAAGGAAAGATCGGACCATGTAGCGTAAAAGAGAGAACCTCCTTCCTTCAGCAAGGGCGCTGAAAATGCATTGTGGGTGGATCTTCCAGCAAGACAACAACCCTAAACTGCTTTAAGAAGAAGCAGATTAAGGTCATGGAGTGCCCTAGCCAGTCTCCGTACCTTAATCCCATAGAAAATTCAAGCTTTGTATATCCAAGTGACAGCCTAAAAACCTTAAAGATTTGGAGGAGGTCTGCAAATTAGAGTGGATGAAAATTCCTGCTGAGCTGTGTGCAGACCTGGTGACCAACTACAAGAAACATCTGACAGTTGTGCTTGCCAACAATGATTACTCCACCAAGTACTAAACCATGTGTTCCAAGGGATCAAATACTTATTTCCCTAGACAAATAACAAATTAGTTTGTAACTCACACAATGATTTTTCTGGCTTGTTTTCGTGATCTCTCTATCTTTTGCTGATCTCTCTATCTTCACCTACCAGTGAAGTTATAGACTTTATTAATGGGTCAATTTAGGAATTCAGCAGGGGGTCAAATAATTATTTCCCTCACTGTATTGTCACAGAGTGCCAGTTCTGTGATTTCAGCTGTGCTGATGTGCTGGGTTGTGTGCCCATGCGTGTGTTCATGCGTCACCAGCAAACCTTTAAATATCTCTGTAATGCCCCCCCCCCCCCAGCCGACCCAGGACAGAATGCAATCCCTAGTAGCCCCTTGCTGATCATATAGTTCCATAAATGGGGCGGCTTATTTGCCATGAGTTATGACTTGTGATAATAGAGGACAAGGTCTTGGTATATGAGGAACATGGCTTGTTGCAGCTGCCATAGGTCCAACACAGTGCTTTAGCTCCTTCTTCACTAAGACAGAAGGTAGGAATGGCCCACTCCAATATAGCGACTAATCAAGACTTACCATGGGTTGCTTTTGGAATCTATATACACTACTCTGAAAATGTTGGCTGTGGGTCAATCAAATATTTCAAACTCCATGTTTGTCTACTCAAGCATACCATTCTTGTATAATTGCTGCATATCTGATGGATGTCCACAGTTCTGTGCATCCCCTTGCTGAGCTGATGCATGGTCAAGGTTGATGGGGAGCAGGAATAATGAAACAACAAGAACATTTAAAACACGGCTTACAAACAGTCAAATGACAACTGATAAAGGAGTATGGATCAGAGAATGACATGCCACTTCCTGAAATATCCTCTTTTGGCAAACAGAAAAGCATTGCAAGAATTGCAGGAGGTTAAAGATGAAAACAATAAAAATAAGATGAAGCCTGGGATTGTATCACAGTTTTTGAGTCACATATTAGTTAATTTTTCAGATCAACAAAAAGGAGAGGGGGTGACAAATATAATTTTGCTTTCCATTTATTACTTAAACTTAAAGAATAATTAAAGCAAGGAACTTTTAGCATGCCCCATTCATGTGAACGTGCAATTGCTTTGTCTGTATCCTTTCACTGCAGCTCTTCATGTTATGGAAGTCTATAGAGAACATCCATAATTATGATTATTTTTCTCATGATTTCAATATAGTCAAATTTGTTTCTCGCAGTCACAACTTATTTTCTTGATCATAAAACAAGAAAAGTTATATTGGAAAGACAGAAGTTGTAATTAGACATACAAAAAGCAAAGGAGAAGGAGGGAGGCAGATTCTACAAAAATATACATATATATTAATTTGCATTGCCACCAAAAACCTAAAATGTTAAGAGGGAATTCTCTTCCATTGTGTGAAATGAATTTCAAGCCCTGAATACATGTCCATTATGGACTTATGTAGCATTGAGAATTAGGGAATTATTAGTGTGAAAATTAACAGCTGCAGTAAAATTGTATTTTACACTATTGTGGTTAAACTTAGCAATTATTTTATGGGTCGTATGTGTGCTGAAACATGTGTGGTATTTGTACAGATCATGGATCAACTAAATTCCTTTACACCATGGTGAACCAGGTAAGGATCATACTGACCTCAGCAGTTACCACCCTTTATCTCTTACCAGGTCTTACCAGTGTGGCTTCCAACAATGAAGAAGCATTTTAGGTCATCTTGTCATACTCGATTCATATAAGAACATAAAAAAATTACAAACGAGCTAAGGCCATTCGGCCCATCAGGCTCTTTGGATAGAACTTAACTAATAGCTCCGAGTTGTTAAAACCTTATCTAGCTCTGATTTAAAGGAACCCAGTGTTTTAGTTTGCGCTACACTAGCAGGAAGACTATTCCATACTCTAACTACAGGCTGTGTAAAGAAGTACTTTCTCAAATCCATTTTAATGTTCTCCTGCTAATTTCCACTTATGGCCACAAGTTCAATAAACTACTAGTAGTAGTAGTAGTAGTAGTAGTAATTCCCTTTATTGCAATTGCAATTCACCATGTCACTAGTCACAAGTACCAG
>JAODKE010000037.1:901710-920670 GCA_026779605.1 Mormyrus hasselquistii
CTCCCTTGACTTAAACTCCACACACCTGGAGATATACCCCAACATCCTATTGGCCTTTTTTATTGCTTCCCCACACTAGCGAGAATGGGACATGGAAGCATCAACATACACACAAAGGTCTTTCTTATAATCAGCTACCTTTATTTCAGTAGGACACGTAAAATATCTGTACTTTATATTTCTGCTTCCTACATGGAGCACATTACATTTGTCTATAGTTTTCATTGACTGGAGACCTTGAGGAGAAACCAAATGCTTCCTAGCCTGTTACAGTGATGCACTGGCAGCCTCAGAGAGTTCAGCAGCATACGAGAGTACCAATTCTAACAAAATCAATTCTGAAAAATGTAGGTAATTCCTCTTAGCATAATTGACAGGTCTTCTATGAGAATCTTCTGCAAGGATCTTGAGGGTCAGCTTAAGAGACAGCTTACTTCAGTATGCCAGTGTTTGCCCCACTACATAACTACCAAAGCACAGGGATTAGCTAAATCCATGGATTCCCATTCCATATGAGTTGCAAATATTTTCTCTTGGTAGACAATCACTGACAGTTTATTAGCAGACATTCACTAATTGTATATTATTTTCAAAGTCAAAGTATACTTTAATATAATCTCTACTATATACGTATATGCATACAGTTCATACAGTTTACAATAACAAAGGCACATATAAATAGAAAGAAACATAACAATAAATGATAAATAATTATAATGAAGACTAAACAAGAATTTACAAAAAATGATATTTGGATATTTGATTATATTGATATTTTTTGTTAAGGTGTTGCCTTAAGCAGCTAGAGCGGAGGGCAAATACAAAAATAATGGAGTGTAATTATGTGTACATTTTGTGGTCAGTGGCATTTTGATGTAGTATGTAGTACTTCTAACTAGTGCGTTTCGTGCATATAGCACTGTAGTAGCATATAGACTGATGTGTAAAGAGCAAAGTGTATAGACGAGGTCAACTGACAGTTCAGGTGATTGTGGGGGGGAGGTGGTGTGTTCGGCAGTCTAATGGCTTGCAGGAAAAAGCTCTCAAACAGTCTGGCCGTTAAGGCTTTAATGCCACGATAGCATCTGTCAGTTGGGAGCAGTGTGAAGGGTGAGAGGAGTCATGCACAATGCAGGAGGTCTTTCTGTACAACATATCACTGGTCTTTAAATCACTGCACTGGCTTCTTGTGCATTACAAAGCACTAAATGGTCTAGGCCCTAAATACATTTCTGATTTACTTGAATATTATGAAGCTTCCAGACCTCTGAGTTCATCTAGAAAAGACACAGTGCTCCCTGAATAGAGCAAGGTTTAGTTTCTACTCTGTTCCACAGACAGAAGACCTGAGGTCTGCTAAAAGTCAGCTCATTTAAATCAGTGATTAAAATACTACCATTTGCTGAGGCTTTTCCATTTATCCATTTTCTGAAACCACCAGGAGAACTATTAAACCAAACAGACCATAACTTTTACAGATCAACATGCAATGACTCACTGGAGAACAGAGCAGGGCAGACACTTAAATACACAAAATGCCGAACAAGGAACACGTGTAAGACAATCAATTAACCAATCAACAAACACTGGCAAAAGGAAATGGGCAAAAGGTGGAACTAATAACTAATGGGCACAGAAACTAGAGAGCTGAAACTCCTGAACCCTTCATCTAATTTGAATGTGGATACCCTAAAATGAAATCTGAGAGTCCATGTTCATTGAATGACTTCAATTGGAATATATTTCAGTAAACAGATAAAATAGTAAAACTTGTGTCAGTGTCCAAAAATGTATGGTCCTGACTGTATATGATAAAGTAAAACATATTCACTGCATCAGCATATTGCCCCGTTAACACTAAAACCACCCGTTTCCCATATTAATGAATGTCAAACTCTAACTCCAAGCAAGTCGGCCTGTGCAGCCCTTTTGTTTACGCTAATGTGCCATTAATTTTAATAACAACAGCGAATCTAACAAAAAGCTGTAATGTTCTGAAGAGAGCTGCTGCTCTGTCCTGAAATCCTACAGCTGAAACGTATCACATGCAGTATTCTATAAAATGCTGGAAAAATTATTGTAGATAATTAGTGATTTCATGTTCGTTAACAATTAACTTTTTTAACAACTGTATAAAGTAATGTTACTTTTATACAAATCAACTCATGTAAAACACAAATCTTTTCAGGGTTGCCAATTCTCACACATCTGGCCTGACACTCAGGCTTTCAAACTCACGCTCACGCTAGAAATCTATATATATTTCATTACAAACCTAAAATTAGCAACATCAAAAGCGTTTAGAAGATAATAAAATTGTTACATACATGTAAATGCGTTCGCATGTGAGTGCAGACTTGAACTGAAAATCTCAGCCAGCTGACCGAAGTTGGCACCCCTGCGTTTTATTTGAAATGAACTGTAAAATGCACTTTCAGTTTAAGCAGCTTGTTGCTCTGAAAATTTTAAAACAAATATGAGAAAACATTACCGATTACATATTTTATGTCTTTTTGAAATAAAACCGCCCATACCCATCTTAAAGTGTGCTTAATATTGTATGAAATATTTTTTCAATTTACATAAAGAGACATGCTACTCCTCCCAAAAAAGTAACCGCGATATAATACCATCACCGTCCAAAAAGTGAAAAATACTGGTTTGGATAATAATTTGAGGTCATATTGCCCACCCCTACGTGTGTGTATTTATCTTATGCTGGACTGGTATCCTGTCCATGATGTCCCCCTGCACTGTCCACTTCTGGATAGATGTTTGGAAGATGCAAAGATATTTATAAAAATCTGGCAATGATTTTTCTCTTTTCTTTTCTCTTTTTTTTCTCAGGTTGAAAGCACCTTTGCTGTTGTGATTTATATGAGAAATTCAATGTTCTGGGGTAAAAATGTAAATACATGATTACCTGAATATAATTTCTAGCAGGTTCTAAAATTATGTCTTGTGTAAGTTATGGATTAAACCTCACTCTACTAGTAATCTTTTTCCAAGGCCCTCTGTCCCATGCATTACTGCTTTCACCGAAACCACTGCTCCCTGTTTTAGTGATGCTGAGCTTTCGGTGTCTCCTTTTGTATCTTTGCCTCCTACAGTGAGCAAGCTGACCCTCCAGCAGACCAATCAGAGTGTGGTGCTTGTGGAGGATGGTCGCATTCAGATTAACTGCTCCATTGTGACCCAGACCAGTCTCGAGGCACAACATGCAGTGCTGTGGTATACCCGCCGGAGCGGGACTGGCGGGGCTGGTGAGGCACAGGCTGAGCTCCTGCTGAAGGTTGACCGGGAGTCTGCACTGAAGTATGGCGCCTTCGCAGAAGAGGAGCGGCTGCAAAGTCGTGTACAGGCTGAGCGCCTCTCAAGCCAGGTGCATCGCCTCACACTGCACCACGCTGAGCTCGCCGATTCAGGCTACTACTTCTGTGTGGTGGAGGAGTGGCTGTCTGACCCCAGTGGCAACTGGTACCTACTGGGCCGCGAGGCTTCCGGCTTCACCATGGTGTTGGTGAGGCAGCCAGGTACAGTGGGGCAGAGGCAGAGCATGCACCTTTGCAGGTAAAGCAGCCAGGTACAGTGTGGTGGGGGTGGAGCATGCGCCTTTGCAAGTGAAGCAGCCTGGTTCACTGGGGCGGTAGTGGAACATGCAGCAGAACAAGTAAAGCAGTCAGGTACAGTGGTGTGGGGGCAGATCATGTGCTGGTACTTCTACACAAGCAGAGCCAGATGGCCCAGCTTTGGATAGGGTATGGAAAGGATGCCTGGTATTTGCAGGCAGCCTGGTAGATTGGAAGGGGGATATACAGGAGGTGGGGGATATACAGGAGGTGGAGGAACAGGCCTGAGATTCTCAGCCAACCTAATTCTATCAGGTTTACAGAGTATCATCACCACAGAAACACATCATCAAGATCATCTTTATAATCAGAGCCTGCAAACAAGTCTAACTCTTTGGACATATGAAGGCTCAAACCATTGAGCTTAACCAAGCTTAGGATTGGCCAGGGTTCAGCCACTCCACTGCTATCTTGACCCTTTTCCTGAGTGTCTGCAGAATCGATGTAGGGGAGACAATTCTTGCCTAATGCCCAGGAAAATCCACAGCATCTAGCTGGCTGGTATAACTCACTGGGACACTGTCTGCTTCTTACTGACCTGCAACTGGAGGCTATATGTAGTCCCTGCATATTCTTTAAGCACCACCTGCTCACATATTAAAGATATTAAAATAAACACATGGATTTTTGCTAAATTTTTTTGAGTCTTTACTTGTTGTAATGATTGTGATCCCAAATCAAATTCAAACTCCCGAGTCTTGAAAAAAATAAATGAACAGACTTGGTTACATTGCTGCTTCAAAAGAGAATGAAACACTTCTGTTATTTCTCGGTATTTATTATACACCATATTGAACACAAGAGCCATAGTCAATTGGCTGCTCCCATTGACTAATGATTTGTCAGTGGTTTTGACTGAAGTGATAATGGCTTCTTTCTGATTTGGAGTGAGACTGGGGCATGTTTATTTATTTATTTTACATTTAAATGTTTAAATTGGAGAAAACAAATGTGGGGACGTTCCCAAATGCATCAAATGTGTGTGTGTTTTAAACAGCTGGTGTCAAGATGGAAGCAAACAAATCTTTGAGCTAGTGGTTGTTGATATATATATATATGAATCAGTAAGAATATACCAAAGTTTTTCAACAAAACAATCTCCAGACCCCAAATCTCTTGATCAGAAGTTATCTGACTTACATCAGAACAAGTGCGAAACTATATGCTTTGGATAAAATCTGGTAAATGCATAATAATGTAAGATTTCTGATTAAATTAATTCTCCTCACTTTATTTGACAGACATATGCATATGGATTTACAAATGCCAGCAGACTCTATCTCACTGCAGTCTCTCTCTGCCCCCCCCCGCACCCCAGAGGCCCGCTTGCAGGTTATGGAGGCTGACTCCAATGTGACTGTTGAGGAGACTGGCTCAATCCGGCTGGTCTGTAGCATCCCATCCCAGTCAAGTCGAGACTCTCACTTCTCTGTTTCCTGGTATGTGTCTCGTGCAGTGCACGAGGGTGTGGCTGAGGACTGCGTCTTCTCCATCGGCCACGACGCTGTTTTTGGGAATGGCAACTGCAGCCCCACTGAGGTACCAGAGCCGGATTCACGCTTCCGGTTTGAGAGGCCATCCTCCGACCTTTACAGTCTGAGTGTGCAGCAGGTGCAGCCTAGTGACAGAGGAAACTATTCCTGCCTTGTGGAGGAGTGGCTGCAGAACCCACGTGGCGTGTGGTACCGCCTCACCACCAGCCGCTCTGGCATCACTGTTGTGACTGTACTGCCCCCAGGTAGGCCTAGGCTTGAGCTACTTTGTGCAGAGGAGTACTTTTCACTGCCATTAGGAGTTTAGGTCCTGTCGATGACATTGTTCATGCATTGTTTTTTGGTTAACCTGATTGTGACTTAATGGCAGAGCTGTCATTGATCCTTAGAAATTGAACGCACATTGTTTCCCATCTCTGTCTGTGCCTTTCTGTCTCCTTGGGGTCACAGAAATTAAGAGGCAAACATAAAATGCTGAAACAGTAATTACAGTTCTGCCTTGAATGGGAAGCTTGCTTTTCTAGATGAAAGCTTTATCTAAGAAGAATGTCCCACGTGCTTTTTGCTTCCTGACTTCCTCTCTCCCTTCCTCTCTCCCTCTCACTCCCTCTTCCTCTCTCCTTTCATCCCTCCTCCTTCCTCTTCATCTTCTCCTTTCCCTTCTTCTCTCCTACTTCCTCTCCCCATTCCTGCTTCCCTCCCTCTACCCATTCCCCTCTTGCTTCCTTTTCTTCCTTCCTTCCCTTCCTCTCTCCCTTCCTCTTCCCCCCTTGTGTCCTCTCCTCCTTACTCTCCCTTTTCCTCTCCCCTTTCCTCTCTCCCTCGCTTCCTCTCCCCCTTCCTCTTTCTTTCTCTTCCTCTTCATCTCCCCCTATTGCTGTCCCTTCCCCCAGCCTCCACGCTCATGTCAGTTGTCTGCTCCAGCAACTCACTCTTCTACTTCATTTTCTTCTATCCATTCCCTGTCTTTGGCCTGCTGTTCATCACCATTCTGCTGGTGCGCTACACAAGTCATGGCTCAGCTAAGAACCAGGTGGCCAAGAATGGCGCCCCCCTTCTGTGGATCAAGGAGCCGCACATCAACTATTCTCCCACTTGCCTAGATCCTCCGGCCTTGGGTCTGCAGACAGGGTGTGTGGAGTAGCCCACATGTTAGGGCTAACAGCAATGATTCTGACAGCTACCACTTACCCCAAGCATCTTCCAGACTGTCCTGCATCTGCCCTGGGCTGGATCCTTAGGCTAAGCCCCACACCCCAACCCCCACCTCATGAACTTATCCTACAACAACTCCCAATCTTAAGACACTAAAGACTCTTGGTGGGAAAAGTGCACTCTCTTACCTAAATTGGAAACATTGGTCTTGGTCTGTCCTTGGTAGTTGTTCCCCTTTTAGGGAGTTTTTGTGATTTCTTTAACACTTAGTATTTCTGTATCACACACACACCATTCTGAGCACCTGTTCACAAAAACCCATGGTTATCTTTAAAGACAAACTCATTACTCCCAGAATGCACAGCTGGACCCTTTAATGTAAAGTTGTGAGAACAGTTAGAGCAGAAGCAATCATTCTGCTGGTAAATAATGCTTTCTCATGGCATGTCGAGTCAGGGCTGCACTGAGAGAGTGCCATTGAGATCTTTAGAATTTAAATGAAACTCTGGGGGGGCTCAGTCTCTGGTTTGGATTACTTCCTCGTACTCCGTGTCACAGACTGGGAGTCCTTACATGACTGTGCTCTGTCATCATGTTAAGGCTTTGAGATGTCCTTATTTTTCTGTTCATTTAAGTGTGTTGGTATAGATTAAACCAAGACAGAGACTAAACACACAGCTGTTGTAAAGGCTTCACAGAACCTGGTCTTTTCAGAGTTTTATACATTTTTGCCATTCTGGCCCCTGTGAACCTTCTGGAAGCTCTCTGAAAGTTCACACTGATATGAAGTTATCATCATTATCAGAAGAGCTGAGAGAGAGGGTTGGCCTACTGCCACCTGCAGGACCAATGGGAAACAGCAGTAAACATAATAAAACCCCTAAAAATAAGGATGATCCATCTATCAGTCAGGCTTTCTCAACAATGTGATGTCTTTTGTTAAACATTAGTTTAAAAAGAAACTTCTTTTGATCAATTAAACAAGTGAAAGAGCACCATGTGGGTTTTAATTCATATGGATGTAGATTCTGCCAGGTAGGACAACAGCCCCTTTGATGATTTTTTTCTCAGCACTAAATAGGAGCATAGTGTAGGAGCATTTTGTCAAGCTCCTTCTGAATTTACTATGTATCAGTTTGAAGTTTTTGTGCAAAGGTATTAAACCTGCAATATGCAGTAGTGCTGTATTCATAACTGTCATCACAACTTCGCAGCCCACTATCTCTGTCCTTACATTTCAGGCGGGTCACTGTATAACATGCACAACATGCTCTTGACTCAGATGGATCACATAAACAGTTTATAGTAATGACGTATTTGTGTTTACATGTGTGCCGCTGCGACCCTTGGACATCAAGGACCTTTACTGTCACCTTGGACAGTGCTTCTGCATGTTATGTAAGTGACGTAATCCAGTAATTGCAAAGGTATGGTAGGCATATAAAACCCAAACTTGCAGTGGACTAAAAAAATATGTGATCTGGATTCCAAATTTGATCACACATTCTTCTGTCCTTATGCAAGCAAGTGTCACATGACTCTTCGCTGACGATGTGTGCACTTTGCTTATGTCTGTGTGGACAGTAAAAACTGCCTAACTGGAGCACTGTTGCATGGCCAGTGAGGTGGGAGCATGCAAGGATGTTTCTGGAAGTTATGACTTTTTCTTTTCTTGCTCTGGGCCAAATGTGTATTGCATGACTACCAGGAAAAACTTAGATGTTTTGTTACTGAATAGACTCAATCAGTAGTCGACAGCCTTTTGCTGCTTCATACACTCTAGTGAGACTGACGCTTGCTCCTTTATGTTTCCCTGATGTTTATGTAAGTCTGAACAAGAAAGGAAACCACCATTATCGTCAAGCAGGTACCTGATTGTGATATTACCAGTGCCATAATCCATGACACAGCTGTAAACATAGTGATTGCCTGCTCCATGTTCACACGCTGACCTTGGTAATGGACTCCTTTTCATTATCAGTTAATTGGGAAATTGTGTCCATGTTCAGTTTTTTTTTGACAATTCAGCAATAAGTTAGATGGTTTGCAGCCTGACAAATATTTTTGCTCTTGAAATTGCAGGTCTACAAAACAAGGTGAGTGATTCTGATAGTGCAGTGAGACTGTTTGCTTGCTGATCTTTGCCAGGATGAACGGCAGGGTCATTTCATTCAGTTGGAGACCCTGAGTCTCCTGTACAGAAAGGAATTGAATGCATTGGTGTAGTGATTACAACACAGCACCAATCAAGCTGTACAGCATCATTGTGAGTATTTTTGTAACATTGTTATATACCTAGCTAACTCTGATCAGTCATACAAGGTTTCTATAACATATACAAATGTTTGGTTTTAAATATATATCCTACCCCAAGAGTAGCTGCATAAGCATTGTGGTTGTGTGTTCAGTGTGGCAAGTGTTGCTTTCTATTATTTTTATTATAATGATTATTATTCATTTTTTTTTTTAAGTGTCGTGTTTTCTATTTTTTTAAGTATGTTGTACAGAACCTGTGCACTGAATTAAAAATAGACATTCATGGCTTTTGACCATGTGTTTTTTTCATACATTTTTATTATCTAATGTCTGAATGATTTTTAAAGTGCTCTTTTCAGTCTGCTGTCATCAAATCTAATAGTATAGATATATAATGCATATTTCAGAACAAGAAAATGAGGATTGTTTTAATGTTTTAGATAACTGAGAGCATCAGCTATAATTTATAGCTGCTTTTTGCTTTAGGCCCCAAGCTGTAAGCCAGGGAGAGTTTTACAATGATGCATAGCAAGAAGGTGCCAGTAAATCAAGCCTAAGAGCCCAGGGCTCTAAACAATGCTCCCAAATAAGCTGTTTTTACCCACACTGAGTATTCACCAGCTGGCCTAGAGGAAGGCAACTGTGTACACAGTCAGAGAACTACATACACGTTATTAGACATTTATCTGCGGCCAGTGAGAAGACACAGGGATTGCATTGATATGATAATCCAATAATCCCATGTGTACCTCTTTAGCATTCAGCCTTAATTCTCCACAGGCAGCACTTATAAATGTTAGGCATGATTCTTGCTTCTTTCACTGGGACCCAGGGACCCAGTCATTCACTTTAGAACCCAGAATGGGACCCAGTCATTCACTTTAGGTTCTTTATATACACAGGTCCTCAGTGGATTTCTGGAACTGAGCTTTGTGGATTTAGGGAGGCTGAGGTCTTGGCATAAAATGCAGTTACTAAACCCACTAATGTGTTCACATGCATCTTTGACTGGCACTCAGATTCCTTTAGGGGGATAATACTGTTTGTTGTGTCAACAAAGATGTAGCAAATTGCTAACTGGGTACACCAAATCAACCCCTCGAACACTGAGGTCATCACACAATCTTCTCCTGGAAGTCCCCTGGTCTCACTTAAAATTTAAGGGGGATTGTGCTTTTGCAGTTCATGGTCCACAGCTGTGGAATAGCCTAGCACCTCATATTAGAACCTCTCTGAGTATCTCTTCTTTTAAATCCAACCTTAAAACATATTTATTCTAGGGCTTTTGAGACATTCTGTTGTTTTGATGTACATGATTATCCATTTGCAGAAGTTACTCTTGTCCTTATATTTTATTTTGTGAATGTATTGTTTATTTTAGCTGTTCTACTCATCTTTGTATAGCACGTTGGAAAACACTGAGTTTTTTTTTTTAAATGTGCTTTATAAATAAATTTCACTTACTTGCTTCTTTTAACGCAATCTCTCCCCCTGCCTCCTGGAAAACTGTAGATGCATCTAATCTATCATATACCTTTTATCCTTTACTAAACAAGCCAAGTTCCATTTTTTATGCAACACAAGAAAACCTAATTTTTCCCTAAATTTGTTTGTATGTTTACACTTATGAGTCCAGGATAATCCTTTAATACACTGTTTGCATCAGTGTGTGTCTGCACATGCGTGTGTGTGGTCATGTGTGTGTGGTATACTTATTACATACGACCAAATGTACCCACAATGTGATTAAAAACCTGTTATTTCGATGTTGTGGGAACCATTTTTTGGTCTCCACAAGAGGAAATTCAATTTTATAATAATCTGTGACTACAATCAAAAAATGTTTTTTGTTTTGTTTGGTTACTTATGGTTAAGGTTATGGCTAGGTAGGAGGTAAGGTTGTCATTTCTAAGATTATGGATTTGCCCATTGAAATGAATGGACGGTCTCACCAAAGACATGAGTACATTGTGTGTGTGTGTGTGTGTGTATATATATGTGTAGAAGCTTTTCTCTTGGGCAGAAGCTGTTCCTGAGTTTGTTCGTTTTGGTTTTGATTGTCCTGTGTCATTTTCCAGAGGGAAGGGGAGAATACAAACTTTCCAGGGTAGGTTGAGTCTTTGATAATGCCATTGAGCTTCTTTTAGGCTATGTTCACACTGCAGGAAAAATGTGGGCCAAATTCAATTTTTTGCTCATATGAGACTCAGATCACATTTTTTCATGACAATGTGAACATGGAATCGGATTTTTTCAATTCCGATTTGGGCCACTTCAGTATGTGGTCATAAATCGGATACAGGTCTGATTTTTTGCAATGCATCCTCGAAATCGGAATTCATGTGACTTTGACGTCACTCTAGATCGGCGTTCGTTACAATTCTGTGCGGGCGGAAGTCTCCATACTGTATGCCTCTCTCAGAGTGCCAAACATGGAGGAGAGCACAGAAGTTGGCCAGTGGAGGGAGAGCGAGGTGCTGGATTTAATAAGTATTTGGGGAGATAAATCTGTTCAGGCAAAAAATGTAGTAGTAAAATAGTTGATATTTATTATTACTTGCACTTTTCCACAACCCACTATCCATATTACATACTGTGTATGAGTGTACATAGGCACTACTGCTGTATTTTAGTGTTTTATCTATTTATTTTATTTTTTTTGTATAGTCTTATCTTCTTGTATTTTTTATATTGGTATTACTCTTGTACTCTTTTCTTGTTATCTGTTTTGAGCTGTGGTAACGCACAAATTTCCCCACTGTGGGTTCAATAAAGTCCTATCGTATCTTATCTTATCTTAAAAATGGAAGACTCATATCACAACCGGGCAGTTTTTGAAACAATTGAAAAAGAAATGGCTGTCAGCCAATAGAACTACTTGATAGCTCATGCAATGAAGCAGAAAAGGAGCCTCAAACTCCTGAGAGCGGAGCTAGTGCAGCTGGCAGCCTTGATATTGGTACTGAAGCAGGTATGTTGCCTTATGTCCAACACGAAAGTTGTATAGGTCTACATGATTTGTATGGTATTATAAATGTTGCCCAAATCTCATAAAAAGAGTGATCAGCTGGAATACAACTTTACATTATATCATCTGCTTGTTTGTATCAGCTGACATGACCACCGAACTGCCACCATCTATGTCTTCATTACCATCTATGTCGTTCATTATATGCTCTTAGTACTGACACCTGTGAATTGAACAACTAAGCCACCAAGTCCTTTGGAGTTAAGGGAGCCATAATCATTTTGATAATTTAACTTTTTTTTTTATTACTACAAGTTAACATGTCTGACTGTTTTTCCTGGATGCTTAGTCAATTCATTCATTGCTGATTTTTACACTTTTTTGTATGAACTACAAACATATACACAGTAAGTATGCTTTATTTTGTGAGGTGCCATTGTGTACTGTACCTTTAAATCAAATCTATTTATTATTATTGTTATATTCTCCTATTACTATTCAGTATTACTTAAACCACGCTTTTCCCACTTACCTGTACTTTCCACTGCTATTATTTAAATTTGGTTTTACTTATATAACACCAACTGACAAACAGTTATGGCACTGTATGGCCTTATTATTATTATTATTATTGATGTTATTATTTATGTTGTTGCTGTTATTGTAATTCTACTATAATAGCCTTCTTTGACTTTCAGCAACATCTGGCAAGAGCAGAAAAACAAAATCCAAAGTGGAAACAACACTTGAAACATTTGCTGAAAAGAGTACCAGGGCCCTGAACAATGATGACACTGAGCTTCAATTGAAGATGCAAGCAGCACAACATGAGCATGAGCTCAAAATGTTGTCGATGTTTATCCAGTTCCTTGAAGGGTCAAATCATTCCAGTCATCCAGCTTTCGATTAGGGTCCAGTCCAGCCAAACCTTTACAATTCCTTTAATGTTCCCCATCCTCTTTTGTTGCGCATGGCTTCACCTCACCTTCTCCAATTTTGTGAGACAATCAAACAGCCTCTGTCATTCCTGCAAGACCTTACTCAACCACAACCTGTCAGTCACACTACTCCACATCCTCCAGATATGGCCAGGCCCTTCAGCCGGGCCACAGCACATTCACCTTTACATTACATTACAATTCTCCTGAGAATGGAGAAAACTAAATTATAGTTTAAATAGCAGTAGTTAGATGTTTTCTGTATCACTGAAGGATCCACTTTGTTTTGCAGTTTGCTTATGATAGTTTTATTGCTATGTAGCATTATTATACCTGCATTTTTTCAGAGCATATTTGTAATCAATCAAAGCAGGTGAAGAACTGGTTCAGAATGTCTGGAGACTGTCGTTGTTGCTGGAGTGTATGAGGATGAAACTCCCCTTATAGGTGATGGTCTTTTTTTTCCATTCTACATGCCCTAGGAGTTGTTATTGTTGTTGTTATTAAAATACTCTGGTTGTACAGTACTTCTGTTTTGCACTGATGATGTCCGTCTTCAAGCACCATCATTCTTCTTTGCAGACTTGTGTATCACCAGATTAAAAAGATTGTACTCTGTACCCCATTATTCAGCCACACTTTCTGATTGAGATACATTTTAACCCTCTTTAATATGGTGATATTTGCATAACAAAAGTTCATACAAGATAAACTGCATAGGTGTGCTCATCTATCCCTGCATCCTGGGCAAAAATATTCCAATCTGAGGTATCCTTACAATTCTGCAGTACTAAAGTGTCTTCTATACTCAACATTTCAACTGCTTTTACAGCTAGTTTCTGACTGCTGATCAGATGCTCTATTTTGACAATCTAGTGGAAAGCGAAACTAACAGTTATGGGCATGTCCAAATCAATTTTGCTACAAAGAATGTCACAACCTTCTGAAGGCTGTTCCACCTGATTTTCAGAAATCTAAATGTCCTTTCAATTACAGTACTTGTTTAATTCTGATAATGGACTCTAAAAGTTTTTAATGAAATGGTTTGTACTATACTTAATATATATTGTTTTTTTGGGGGGGGGGGGTGTTAAACAGTATGGTTACGTGATAGGACCAGTTGTATTCTATAATAAAATGTATATAAATGAAATAAAATAAGAAAATACCATTAGTGTACTTCGAGCGCATATCCCTATCGATAACGAATGTCATGCACCTGCATATTTCTAAAATTAAATTAAATGTTAAAATACACTGGTATACAGTGATTTTGGTGCTAATGATGTCTGATCAGTTTTAATAATAATAATAATAATAATCAAACCCTTTATTGTCCCCATGGGGAAATTCTTTTTACACCTCCCTCAACTTGCTCTTTGTAGAGCAAGCTGTCTGCGAAGGGCAGCCAAATATTGGGGCACCCAGGGAGCTGGGGGTTAAGGGTCTTGCTCAAGGACCCACAGACATGCTGAGGCTAGGTTTGAACCAGCAACCTTGTAATTACAGGCACACATGCTTAGACCCCTGAGCCACACTTTATGATGCTGATTAAGAATACGACTTTGGTTTTGCCAGATTGGCTCTAGTTTCTGAGATATTTAATAGTTAATTAATTAATGCAACACATTTGAAAAGCATTCAGAATTGCAAGAATAATTTTATTTTAGTTACAACTAGTAAATTACATAAAGATAAGCAGAGTAAAAACTAATAAAACACTGCTCTTAGGAGATGAGTGTTGGGCTACTGGGTCTTTCCATGCCACCATCTTGGTTCAATTGCATGTATGGAATTATGTGTGATATAATCATATAAGCATATAATCCTATGAGAATATAATCATATTGGAATCATATATGCTGGAAATGTGAGATCTGCTTTGTTTCTATGGCACAGACATGAGCATTTGCAGAAATGTGCACCAGTTTGAACAGATATGTATGGTATATGGTAATCCAAACTTACCAAGTGGTTTGACTTTCCCACTCACTCCAGCAATTATTTTACTTACAAAGTACATTGCTAAAAATTTCACATCACAGGTTTCATCACTTTTCCATTCTATAAAATGCTATTTTTTTATTCTTGCTAAGCACTGGAAAGTTGAGTAAACAACTATAAATGAAAATAAAAGTTAAATAAAAAGTTTTTTATAACATTGAAATGGCATTTTTGTCATCTGAGGCATGTCTGTCATTCTATTAACTGTTTGTGTGCTGATGGCACAGACAAAATCTAGGATTTTAAATGCAATGGTTAACTATGTCATTCGATGTAACAGCAGTATTTATGTTGAAAGAATGCATTAAATTTTCTCTGCTGTTATAAATGGGTAGAAGAGGGAAAACAAAGATATGATATTTTCTTATTAAGAATCAAGGGCGTGACCGGGTTGGGGCTAGGGTGGGCAGTGCCCACTCTGTTCATCCAATGAAAAGTGAAGAAACATTTAGCTGGCCGCTGTTAATGAGCTCCGGTGTAGTGATGGGAATTTCGACTCTTATGGCTTTGTCTCGTGTCTCCCTCCCTCCTATTTCTCTCTCTGTCTGTCTCTCTCTCTTACTCTCTCTACATGTGTGCTGTGTCTGTATCACCCACCTCACCCCCTCCTGCTCAGTGCCGACACACAGACGCCACTACACGTCAATCCAATCACAGTGACCAATGTTATGAGCCCCAGTCTAGGGTTGGGGCATAACAGAATGGAAGGGAAAAGGGAATGGGAACCAGGGAAACACAGGGTGTGGTGCACAAGGGAACACACGTGGACAAAGGGATATTTTTTTATATTTTTTCTGATTTTATTACACGCAACACAGACACAGAACAAATGAACCCAGTGCAAAAGCTTCAGGAGTGAGTATGGCCAAAATAATAAACAAAAACCCAACTACCGATCGTAACCCAAATCTATCTTAACTAAGTGCACAAGTAAAAGAACAAAAACAAGTACTATCCCTTACTCCCTAACCAAACAGTATACACAAAAAATTCAAACAAAACTGGCAATCACTCCCTACGCACCTAACACACACACAGAACATACACAGGGCAAAGCATCAGCGTTCGAGGGGCTTGCGAATTCGTAGCCAAAAAACAAAGATCAAAAACCAGAAATCAAACAAACCGGGGCAGAAGTACAGAGAAAGGGCAAAGCTAGAAATCGTAATCCGAGAAACCAAAACCGTCATACACAATAAGCAAACCAATAAAGCAAACCAACAACAAATCAAAATAATGAGCAAAAGCTCCCGAAGGTCCGTGTCTTCCGGCTTTTGACTTTGGCCGGACGGAAGTGACGGCCGATCTTGCGGAGACTTGTGGGCGGGGTCCAGATGGAGAGGCGGAGCTGAATAACACCGGCGCGTAACACCCCCCCACAAGTGTGAACCTCTTAGGTTCCACAATCACAATTAATTACAAACAGTATATAAACTATAAACACAACCCCCACAACAAATTTACAAAAAGTCACATGCGTGAGAGGTGAAAACAACCAGCTGGGAACTCCCACATAAACCTTGAAATGTTGCAACACGAGTAACAGAGCAAGGGCTTCCTTTTCTATGGTGCTATAAGCTAACTGATGCTTAACAATTTTTTTTGACCAGTAACAGATAGGGTGGTCCAACACTGCATCATCCTCCTGAAGGAGGACAGCGTCTATTTCTAATTTGAAGGGTTTTCCAAAATCGGGGGTAGCTAAAACAGGGGAACTAGTGAGCAGAGACTTAACTGAGTCAAGGGCAGATTGACAATCAGCAGACCAGACAATTTGGGCATTCTTGCAGAGTAAACTTGTAAGGGGTAATACAACGTCAGAAAAATTTCGGCAGAAGCAGCAGTAGTAACCTGCCATCCCAAGAAAATGGCGGACGTCTCGCTTGGTTTTCGGAATGGAGAAAGACGTGATAGCTTGGACCTTAGCGTCTACAGGCTTAACCGTTCCGTGTCCTACTATTTTACCGAGGTAGGTGACAGTGCCCTGTCCGAACTCACATTTCTCCAGGTTAAGCACCAACGAAGCCCATTTCAACCTAGTAAAAACTTGTTCCAACGACATCATATGTTGTTCCCAAGAATCGGAATAGACAACCACATCATCTAAGTAGGCTTCACAGTTCCTAACATCATCTAACACTCTATTCATGAGCCGCTGAAATGTGGCTGGAGCATTTCGTAATCCGAAGGACATTACCATATATTGTAGGAAGGTGTCTGGGATAGCGAAAGCGGAGATCTCCGAAGCACGAGGGGTTAACGGTACCTGACAATATCCTTTCAGGAGGTCGAGCTTAGCTACGAACCGAGCGGAGCCAATGCGGTCCATACAATCTTACATTCTAGGAAGCGGAAAGGCGTCGGGTTTGGTTATCGCGTTTACTTTCCTATAGTCCGTGCAGAAACTAAATGTACCATCGGGTTTTGGGACAAGCAAACAGGGTGAACTCCAGGGACTGGAACTGGGAATGGCAAGACCCGTTTCCAGCAGGTAATCAGTCTCCTTCCTTAGTCTTCATAAGCGAGAGCTACTAACGCGATAGGGGTGCTGTTTGATGGGGTTATTATCTCCAATGTCAATGTCATGCTTCAAAACAGGGGTCTGCAAAGGGGTGTCGGAGAATAGAGACGGAAACTTACACACTAGGGCTTGGATATCTGATTAGACGGCTCTGGGTAATTGAGCTAGCCTTCCCTCGAGGGTCTTAAGGGCGTCTGAGTTGGGCAGGCGAGCGCATGGTAAACAATTTCAGCCGAGGTGCTGATCATCGAGTTTGGGCGAGTACTAACGCACGGCACAGTAACCACGGCAGAAGGGAGCAGAACAGGAGCGGACGAAGGAGCGAGGTCAGCACGATCAACGTAAGGTTTCAACATGTGTACGTGACACAGGCGAGTTTTTCGTTTTCAATTCGGGGTTTCGATTATGTAATTAGTGGAACTGACTTTTTCCTAAATTTTATAGGGGCCTGAAAACCGCGCTTGAAGAGACGAGCCAGGCAGGGGTAAAAGGACCAACACGCGATCTCCCTCCTGGAAAGTTCGTTCTCTGGCTTTCCTATCAAACCGAGCCTTCATCACCTCCTGTGACGAACTTAACGAGCGCTTGGCTAAATCCCTGGCTGCACCAAGGAACTCACGCAGAGACTTCACAAAACTCAGCACATTCTTAGCCTGTGGAGGTGGACTCGGGGACAACCACTGCTCCTGTAATACCTTTAAAGGTCCACGCACGTTATGCCCGAAAACAAGTTCAGCTGGGCTGAACCCAGTGGACTCCTGCACGGTATCCCGAATGGCAAATAAAAGCAAAGATACACCTTCATCCCAATCTTTTCCTGCCCCTAAACAGTAGGTTCGCAGCATAATCTTAAACGACTGGTGGAAACGCTCTAGGGCCCCCTGAGACTCCAGGTGATAAGCACTGGAAAAACGGTGCAGAATGTTTAATTCACGTACCACCTGCGAAAACAACCGGAAAATAAAATTCAAACCTTGGTCGGACTGTATATACTTCGGTAAACCGAATGTAGTGCAAAATTTTATTAGTGCTTTTACCACACCTTTTGTTTTCAAGCTCCGCACAGGTATCGCTTCAGGGTAGCGGGTGGTGGCACACATTAATGTCAAAAGGTAGCTATTCCCTGAACGAGTTTTAGGTAATGGACCCACACAATCAATAAAGACATGTTCGAATGGTTCCCCAATTGCAGGGACTAGGTGCAGGGGAGCGGGGGGAATCGTTTAATTGGGCTTTCCAATTAACTGGCATGTGTGGCACGAACAACAATATCTCTTTACATCAAAGTTTATTCCCGGCCAATAAAAACACTTTATTATGCGGGCGAGCGTCTTCCTAACCCCTAGGTGACCAGAGCACAGGTGGTCGTGAGCTAAGGCCAACACGTGATCTCTGTAGAGACACGGAACAACAACCTGAAACACCGTAGCCCACTCCTTGGGAGACTGAGGAGGGATCCACTTCCTCATTAGCACGTTGCGATCCAGGAAGTAAGCTACAGGGTGGTCTGCTAAGTCTGCCTTCTCAACGGCCAAATCAAAGCATTCCTTCAGGGATGGGTCAGCTCCCTGAGTGGAGATTAGCTCTCCCCGCGTGCACATGCTATCAGTGGCTTACTGTGAAATGGGTTTATCCCTCATAGGTTCTATGCTGGGGCCTGGGGGCAAAATGGAGACCACCGGATCACCCATGAAGGTGTCAGCCAGGTCAATCTCTGCTAATTTCCAAGCCTGAGAACAAGTGAGGACACAAGCAGGAAATACAGCGGGGTAGTCACAGTCTAAATTGTCAGAGTAGCTTAGTTCTGAAGCAACCTCGGGTAATGGAACTACCTTCCCTCCCGTAATATCATTCCCCAAGATGAAAGCTACTCTCGAAACAGGGAGACGTGGCCGAATAGCCACTTTAACAAAACCAGAGAAATCATCTGTTTCTAAGTACACCTTGTGAAGAGGCACTCTCACAGTTCCCAACTCAATACCCTGTACAAGAACAT
>JAODKE010000037.1:985307-1005921 GCA_026779605.1 Mormyrus hasselquistii
GCAGGGAGCAGAAATATAAAGTACAGATATTTTATGGGTTCCACTGAAATAAAGGTAGCTGATTATGAGAAAGATCTTGGTGTCTATGTTGATGTTTGCATGTCCCACTCTCGCCAGTATGGGGAAGCAATAAAAAAAGGCCAATAGAATGTTGGATTATATCTCTAGGTGTGTAGAGTTTAAGTCAAGGGAGTTGATGTTACATTTATATAATTCCTCGGTAAGACCCCACCTAGAATATAATGCAGGTTTGGTCACCATACCTTGAGAAGGACATTGCTGCCTTAGAAAAAGTGCAAAGGAAGGCTACGACAATGATTCCTGGTCTTAGAGGAATGTCTTATGAGACGTTAGCTGAGCTGAATCTGTTTAGCCTCGAGCAAAGGAGAATAATTTGTGGTTTTTATGTCTTTATAATTATTTAAAAAATTAGAGAATAGTACAAAAAAAATCTTTTATGGGTAGGTGTGCCCAGACTTTTGATTGGTAGTAGTAACTTTGTATATACCGGGGCATATGAAATACAGAATTGATATACTCCTCTGAAAACATTTTTCATATTATGTTGCAGGTTATTTGAAAGGAATTTCAACTCGAAGGAAGCCATCAAATTCATTGTCAATCTCTTCATTCAAGCAGCAGAGTGTGACACAGAGACAAGAGAGAAGAAACTGCAGCGCCTCTCATCAGTCTGCAGTTATTCCTCTTTCCCTCTTGCTGCTGACAGAAAAAGTGACAATGAATCAAAAAAGCAGAGTGACTTTCTGCTGGATCTGTACTCATATTTGAAGGATTCTGAGGATCCATCATTTAAACATGTTCTGCAAGCATTGCAGCCAGTTTATCAATTAGCTCCTGCAGTCTGGGTTATAGATCTCTCTAAGAATAAGGCATCCATCATCTTTGAAGTCCTGGAATTCCAGACAGTGAAGAAACCAGTAAAGCTTGTTGGCTGGTCAGATGAAAAGACAGAGCTGAGGAGTTTTCTCCAGTGTCTGCCCTACATTTCTCAGCTGGGGTAAGTTTTTATTTTATAATGACTCATTTGTGTGTGTGTGTGTGTGTGTGTGTGTTTATGTGAGTGTGGTTATCTACATATTACACTGTGGAGACCACATTTCCACATAATGTCATAAAAATTAAAGATGGCACCAATCCAGTACCCACCATTGGTATCAAGTCGATACCATTGAAAAATGCTGGATCAAATATTAGAGGGGGGGGGGGGGGGGTTAATAATAAACCAGTTCAATTTTTCATCACAGGTAGGTCTAAGTCTGAAAAATTGCAAAAATACTTGTAGCCTTAGCATGAAAATAACATCATGTGAGTACTAGCTGTTCGGCAATGCATGGACATCAGAACGGGCATGCCATTTGTGTGGAAGTACAATAACCCTTTAACATTTGTCAAATTTCACATTCACTGTTTTGGTTATTCCCAGATTTACTGCGAACAAGTAATTTGGCATAATTTTGGAGCTAACCGAAAGATTGCAGAAATGTTAAGACGATGTATAACTCAAAAACAATACTGAAAATTATTTGGATCACATAAAATCATATAATGTATAAATATTAGTTATAACGTTTGGTAGCGTAAATACATACTTAATCTTTAATATTAAAAGTCCTGGCTTGACTACTGCATGCTTCTTTGTTTTGGTAATCAGCCTCACTCACATTTTAGCTGTCTTTGTGACCACAGAATCTTGCATTTCTTGCAGTCACTTTTAAAACTTTTAGTGCCATTGATTTTGTCATAGTGCTCCCAGTGCATTCAGTAGTAACTTTGTACAGGAGCATAATATAAACGTATTTTATAATATATAAAAAAGGTCTTGACAGGAAATAAAAATGTAATTTGTCATGCACCACAATATAGATTTGCACTATACCGGTAACACCGCAAGCATTTTATTTTCTTCAAAACTTCAGTTGTAATCTGAATACTTGTCCTTATATAGCATCTGCACTGTGTGATTTTGTATTACACACTCCCCCAATACATTAAACTTTTGCATTAATAGTCCGATATTTCAGGGATTCACAAACTTTTGCACCTGAGGACCCAAAAGGCAGATTTGCCATCTGCCTGGTATTGAAACCCAAAACATATAATCAAATACATGTACTATTACATATTCATGATATGAGTTTAAAAAAAACACAAAGAACCGAAAGTTGAAGTATACAAACATTCTTTGATGTTTTCCTTTAAAAAAAAATAGCTTTTAATTTTATAATTTGTATTACTGTTGATGCTCATTAATCCACCCCTCTACAAACCCCTTCTTCATCTTTAAAAAAACAAGACAGGAACAATGGAACATCTGACATAAAAGAGAAAATGCAGATTGATTTTTGATTCAAGACAAAATATTGACAGCATTGAACAATTATAACATTCTGTATATTTCCTCACCTCCCACCCCACCTGTCACGACTCGCACAGGGAAGCAGGCAAGGGAAGCCGTGGATATGAACAAAGGACTTTATTTGTGGGGAAAACATTATAGAATGCACGTAACGTTAATGACTGGACTGGGGAAACAAACTGAAACGTGGACTAAACACATTGAACCAATGACAGCAACAGGAAACAGCTGGTGAACACGGGGAATCCACATGGGGTCAATGAGGGGGTGTGGCATACAGGAGGAGCGGACAAGCGGGGCATGACAGAACCCCCCACCCAAAGGTGCTAACTCCGGGCACACCTAAGGGCAGCGAGTAATGGGTCCGGGAACATTAGACCTGGAAAACAAAAGCAAAACATCAACAGGTCACAAGGAACAAGACAGACATGCAGAACAGACACAAAGACAGAAACTCAGACAACAACTGACAAACAATGGGAAAACCAAACAGGCACAGGGGCAACAACACCGGAGACACAGGGGAAACACCAACATGAGGAACGAGGGGACCATGAGTGCACGAAGGAGAAACAGGAAAGTGAGGAGCAAACACGGGGGTCACAAAGGCAGAGGGCAAGGACGCAAAGGGCAAGGGAAAATGGGGAGCTGGAGGGAACCCCAGCAGACGAGGAGCGGAAGGACACGGGTGAAGGGGAGGTGGGAACAGGAGCTGTGGCAGACAAAGGCGCAGCTGCCGGCCAAGGCGTAGGCAACCGACGACCTGAAGATGGGGGACCCGCAGGCAACAGAGGTGGGACCACAGCTGGCCGACGAGGTGCCGCAGGTGGAACCGAAGGCGACCGCCGAACCGCAGCCAGGGGGACCGAAGGCGAGCCAGGGGGCAGGGCGAGCGGGACCCAACCCCAGCACAGGTGTCCTCTCCCCTTCCAGGAGACTGGATCTACCCTGCTGTGATGGTGGTGGTAGAGCAGTCACTGGGCGGCGGCACCACAGATTTGTTTTAAATTGTTCTCCTGCTAATTTCCATGTACAGTATGGCCATGAGTTCTAGTGTTTAAACTAATATTGAAATGGTCATTTGGCTGTACAACATCCAGACCTGTTAGAATCCTGTATACTGTACCTGGATCATGTCCCCCCTTAGTCTCCTTTGCTCGAGCCCACCGGGGAGACCAACAAGTGAGTCCCGAGAAGTGCCGGGGGATGCGTACTCTATCCCACAGCTGAGCTCCAGTCAGTGTTAGTTCTTCCCCTTCTTTTATACTAAATTAAGAAAGTACGTCGGCAGGGAATGGGCTGCCCAGGCTCAACCCTCCCCTCAGGCAATGCACTCTCAGTTGCATCTAAATCCCATCTAAATGGAGTGAAATGGCCTGCAGGTGCAGAGCATACCTAAGTAACACTTTTTCTTCTAATTTCTAATTCTAATTTCTAATACAGAAAAACAAGGCAAGCGTCCTTGGCCGACATGTTTGTGCAGTTTGACCTTGGCACAATAATATTATGGGTGAATCATGGATGACATTTGAAGTGGATGATTAGTTCATACACAATCAGAATCAATCAATACCTCAGTCACCTCATATGTATGTCTGCTAGGTGAAGTTGAACAATCACAACTTCCCAGAATATTACAGTAACAGGAGGACAATGAACAACTCTTATTAATTCTATGCTATGGGGGCGACATCGTCCATGAGTTCATCCTAATACAGGCGTGAAAAGTCCTTAAGGCACATAGACACATACAATTAATGCATCCCTGACAATTGGGGTTGGGAACTGAAAGTTGGTTCCACATTAAAACCGATAAGAAAATACATGGTACTGGATACCCAATTTTCAAAAAATTTTGGTTCTGCTTATCGGTTCCTAAATGTTACGTATCTGCCATGACCTGTTTTTGGTGAATACATCATACATCATGCATCAGTGTGCAACAAACTAGCATGCATGACAACATGGTGAAAGATAGCAAATGGTCAAAAGTGTAGTTTCATTTTATTAAAAAAAACAACAACAATTGACAAACATCAAATCTAATCTTAAATTACAGGGCTGCTGACATTATGTGTCCTACATTGATACTGTTTTCGCCAAAGCCCAGTTATCCACCCTGGAGTCGGCTAAAACGCCAGCATCTTAACTTAGAAAAAGTTTTTAAATGCGTGAAACTAATGTCATTTTCTTCATCAGTGCATCTCAAAAAATATATAATGAGAAATCTTGATGTATAGTTTAAAATGCGTTATCTCCAAAATAATGCAATAGAATACTTTTTTGGAATTACAACATGCTCCTTTATTTTGTTCTCTTAAGGCGGGTTTTCTGAAGTGCGTGAGTCAACTCCCATTCTACATACAGTAAGACAATAGACACCCAGGTTGAGTACATTCTTCTTATCAATTGGACCCCCCCCCCCCCCCACAGAGTGGATACCCCTAAAGCAGGGATAACCTGCGGACAGATGGTAACAACCTCCCCGACTGCTAAAGATGCTCCCAGCTCCATTGGCACGCCGAAGTACACACGCCAACCCACACCCCGGCGACACGCCCACCAGGACCCAAGCCTCCCTGGCCCAGCCGGAACCCCTGCCTGGCAGCAGAGCGCACCCAGAATCCCAAGCCCTACCTGGACCCACCCAGGAGCTACACAGGGCCTCCAGGCCGGCAACCTATGTCCGCTGGTACAGGCTCCCCCAGAAGCGCCGCATGCAGCCGCCAGAAAACCACCATCCAAGAGCCACCAAAGTCCCATCCAGGCCAGGACAGCAGTCCCAGCGCGGAACCCCCCCCCCCACGGGAACCCCCAGACACGAGGTCATACGCCTGCTCCACGCCAATAACATAGACCAAAACAGGACAAAATTGTGACTCCCCTTCCCCACTAGGTGATGGAGCTGATCAAAGGAGCCTAGACAGATTGATCAAATGTGGTGGCAGAAGCTATATCAAGACTAATATGGTCCAGCAAACTGTCTCTATATTGGTTGATATTAAGGTTATTTTTATTTTTCCAGTTCATGAGGACAGTCTTCTTAGCAGTACATAAGGTGGTGAAAGCCATATGAATTATGTTACATAATTATGTAATCTCTGTAGTGACACCATCTAGGTCGCCCAACAAGCAGAATGAAGGAGAGGCTGGAATGATACATTTCAGACACTTTGATAAGTCCTCACAAATCCTGCGACAGAACATCTGAGTAGATGGACAGAACCAAAGAGCATGGATGTAATTGTCAGGTGTATCCCCTTGACAGTGTCTGCAGTTGTTAGAAGACATAAAACCCATCCTGAATATCCGATGCCCTGTATAGTGCACACTATGCAGGATTTTGTATTGTATTCATTGTAAACTGGGATTTATAATCAGTTCAAAGGTTTTTAAACATATCTTGGACCAGAAATTGTGATCCCAGCTGATTGCTACCTGTAGATCTGCCGCCCATTTTGCAATAGGACGGGATATTGATTCATCCATTTTTGAAAGTCTCCTGTATATTTTAGACGGTAATTTGGGGGTTTTGAGATTAAGAAATTCTGCCACAATTGGTGGTATTTGTAATTTGATTTGATCAGACTTGAATTTCCTTTTTACTATAGATTTAACTTGTTGATATTCTAAAAATCTGTTCTTGCTAATCCCACATCTTTAAACTAATATGTCAAAGGGAATAAAGTCTATTCCTTTGAATATATGTTCCAAGTATTCTGGACGGAGTAATTAATTGGAAGAACTGTAGATTTTAACCAGTTTATCGAATAATCTGACACTCTTGACAAACAGTTTATAAATGTAATTATCTCATAGAGAGTGGTTTGTGAATGCTGAAGAAAAAGTAACACATCATTCGCATATAGACTGACCTTATGATTTACATTCCTGCATTTATTGCCTTTAATAACAATAGCCTGTCTAATTTCTGCTGCTAGTGGTTCAATAAAAATTGCAAACAGTGAGGGGGAGAGAGGACATCCCTGCCTGGTGCCCCTCCTGAGATAGAAGCTGGAGAATGTTTGGTCATTTGTCTTGATACATACTGTTAGGGAACTATATCATATTTTTAACCAGTTTATGAAAGAGTTTCCAAAGCCAAATTTGTGTAATGCTGCAAATAAAAAGTTCCAGTTAACTCTATTGAATGCTTTTTCGGCATCTAGAGACAATATTGTAATTTGAAGGTTTTTATTGTATGAATAGTCTATCAAATTAAGTAATCTACGTGTATTTGTTGATGAGTGCCTCCCTTTTATGAAACCAGTTTGGTCAGGATGAATTATGAGAGGGGTTATATTGTCTATTCTTTTTGAGAGAAATTATTTTAAGGTCTGATCAATTTCGTCTTTAGATGGGTGTATCTGTGGTGAGTATAAAGATTTGTAAAAGTCTCTGAAAGTGTTGTTTATTCTTTCAGGGTCATATACTGTATTCCCAGTTAAGTCATATAGTTGTTTTTTCTTTATTTATTTTTAAGTGATTAGCTAGAAATTGACCTGATTTGTTAACCATGTTCATAATTTTGCCAGCAAACTCTTTGTGCTAAAAAATTGTTTATTAATAATTTCATTTAATTCTAATTTTGTTTTACATATTTAGTTCCTGGGAATGATACTGTAGATAGAGTTCTTCTAAGGATTTCTAATTTCTTCTAATTCCTGAATAGACTTGTTTTCTCTTTTCTTTTTATGTGATGAAAATGAGATTATTTTACCTCTCATTACAGCTTTGCCTGCTTCCCAGAGAACAGGTGCTGATGTTCCAGGCAGGTCATTATAGTCTAAATATAAATCCCACTCTTTTTTTAAATAGTTAATAAAATCTTAATTTTTAAGAAATGATGTACAGTATTAAATCTCCAGTTTTTACTTGGTGGAATGGCCTTTTTATTTATTAGGGTTAAAGATACAGGAGCCTGATCGCTGACAGCTATAGGGTGTATCTCTGTGTCTGAAATGTTATTTAGCAGTGAGCTACTGAATAGGAAATAATCCAGATGAGAGTAAGAGTGATGGATGTGTGAGAAGAAAGTATATTCCTTACAGTTGGGGTGAAGAGAACGCCATGCAAGTTTTTTGTGGTCAACTGGCAAAGCAGCGCAGTGGTTAGCACTGCTGCTTCACAGCAAGAAGGTCCTGCATTCCAGGGTCCCTGGGTCGAGCATAGGACCTTTCTTTGTCGAGTTCATATGCTTTCCCTGTGTTGGCGTGGGTTTCCGCCAGGGGCTCCGGTTTGCCCTGCAGCGTGTAGGCGCATGCTTAGGGCTGATTCCTGCCTGCAGCTGTTGTTTCCAGGATAGGCACCAGTCCCTCCCATGGCCCTGGTTGGGGTTAAGCAGTTACAGTCATGGATGGATGGTCAACTGGAGACCCACTACAACTGCAACCCATTTTAGGTCACGACCCATAATTTGGGAACCCCTGCCCCTGCATTGGAAGACAATGCGTCTTATTTTGTGCGAGTAGTGAATAATCATAATAAATATATTAAAATGGCCTCTTCTTTGTCTTTCATTTGTGTGCCCATGGCAATCTGCCAGTTAATTTTGTGTGAATTTCATTGTAACTCTGCTTGTATGCCTCTGTCAGATCACTCTTCTTACTCTTGATTTCATGTCACACTAATCCATTTGTTTTTGTAGGTTATATTTTCCACCAGAATCAACTTCTGGGCTAATAACTGTCCTGCTGATAAGGGGGTAAGTGTGAGTTATTTTCTGTTTCATTTTGGTAACACAGCTTGTGCTGATGTTCTTCTTCTTTGGTTTAATACACATAAATACATTCAAATATAAGGACTGGCCTGTAAATGCTTTAGAGAAAGGTATCAGTCAAATATTTAAAAAAAAATGTTTGAAGCACAGTATAGAGTATAGTGTAGACATCACGCCTATTTTTTTAAAGTTTGAGTTATATCCCTGTTTTGGCCTGAACAATATAGCAAAATATCTTATTTTTCATATTGTAGTGACCCTGCGAGTCACCAGGCAGGGGTTCATGTCAGTGTAACAGTTTATTAAGTTTATTAAATTTCATTTGGCAGGGTAATTATCTGGACCTGGTGCTTTATTATTCCTCACTGAGTGTACTCTATCCTGTTCTACTGGTGAGAGTAGCTGATCGCGTACCTGTTCTGTTTTGAGTTTTGGGAGGTTAATTTTATTTAAGAAAGTTTCAATGTCTAATGAGTTTGAATCTATAAAAGAAATAAATAGGTGACTGTAAAATGTCTAAAATGCAGTGTTAATGTCTTCTGGAGAGTATAAGGTGTTACCTTGTAAATCCTTAATCACTGAAATTAATGGTTTTTTTATGTCTTTAAAGCTTGCTAAACATTTACTTAATTTCTTACTATATTCAAAGTTATGTCTTGATTTTTAGATTAGAAATTGCATCTTTTGTTAAGTATGTCTTCCACTTTAGCACAATTGCAGTTTTAAATTTGCCGTCTACAAAAGAATGGTTCAGGAAGCATTTCACTGCGTGCTGTACTTTGTATAACTATGTATGTGACAATTAGAGAATCTTGAACCTCTTGGCTCCCATCTGAGAGCAATTTTCCTTGAACTGCTGATTGTGACTGACTGCATGTTGTGATGTGCGTGCCATGCGGCCGATAAAATGATGAATAAGAAAAGGATCATGCTATCATGTTAATTACATTCTGAGTGATTTGTTCTTTTAGATATCCTATTATTTATTTTATTTATATGGACATAACATTATAATTGTGACAAATTTATGTACAAAGACCAAATGCACTGTGTCTGTTTGTACAGTGTTTGTAACATTTTAAAACAAAAACAGGAGGGGAGTAAGTTAAACGGGCACTGAATTATATGAATTTACATACAGAATGATGCAATTTTCCTTACCCATTGTTCATGTTGTCTTATAGATTGTCTGAAAGGCATTTCAACTCAGAGGAAGCCATCAAATTCTTGGTCAATCTCTTCATTCAAGCAGCAGAGTGTGACACAAAGACAGGAGAGAAGAAACTGCAGCTCCTCTCATCCGTCTGCAGTTATTCCTCTTTCCCTTTTGTTGGTGACACAAACAGTGATGATGAATCAAAACAACAGAGTGACTTTCTGCTGGACCTGTACTCATTTTTGAAGGATTCTGAGTATCCATCATTTAAACATGTTCTGCTGGCATTGCAGCCAGTTTATCAATCAGCTCCTGCAGTTTGGGTTATAGACCTCTCTAAGAGGAAGGCATCCATCCTCCTTGAAGTCCTGGAAATCCAGAGAGTGAAGAAACCAGTAAAGCTTGTTGACTGGCCAAATGTAGAGACTGAGCTGAGGAGTTTTCTCCAGTGTCTGCCCTACATTTCTCAGCTGGGGTAAGTTTCTATTTTTTGAAGGGAGCATTTATATTAGCTGTTTGCATTTCTCTCTCTCTCTCTCTCTCTCTCTCTCTCTCTCTCTCTCTCTCTCTCTCTCTCTCTCTATCTCTCTCTCTCTCTTATTATGTTTATATTACATTATTAGAACCAAATGTACCCCATAATGTAACTAAAAACCTGGGTGAACATAGGTCATAGATGTAGAAATAGGTAATTACTCAATAGGTAGGCCTTTTACGGTGCCCACTTTTAAAATTAATTGAGGCTTTCCGTCTCCCCCCACCTATATTCATAACTAACCTCCCTGCCCCCCCGTCCCTAGTTTAAACATTTCTCAACTACTTTACACATATGCCTCCCCAGTACACTGGTTCCCCTCTGGTTCATATTCCACCCATCTGGCTTGAACAGATCCTACCTGTTCCAGAAGGTCTTCCAGTGCCCCATAAACCTAAACCTCTCTTTCCTACACTACCCTTTTAGCCATACATTTAATCTCTTTATTTCAGCTAACTTAGCCTTGCCTGCACCTGGCATGGGAAGTATTCCAGAGAATCGTGGATGTACTGCTTCTAAGCTTATCTGCGACTTCTATAAATTTATCCTACAGAACAGACCCCCTGCCCTTCCCTATATGTCATTGGTGCTAACATGCACCACAACCACTGGATCCACCCTGGCTGGGGCCAAAAGCCTGTGCACACGATTCAGAAGGTCTACCACCTGGGCATCAGGCAGGCAAGACATTGTACGGGACCCTCTATCACAGGGTCACATGTATCTGTCTACACCTGTTGTAATTGAATTACCTACTAACACAACCTTCCTCTTCCTGGGGGGAGGGGGCTCCTTGGTGCCCAAGGCCCAACCTGAAAGCAGTTAGACAGTCACTTCAGGCAATGCACCTCTGTAAACGGTGTACGCCCTTTTCTACATCTATGACCTATGTTCACCCAGCTCTCTCCACCTAGGGTGACCAGATAATTCATGTCAGAGAGGACACTTTGAGCTACTTTGGGTTTTACAAACTACTTTCAAACTGAAAGGCTCCTGTGCTCAGCTAAATAGTTTAGCTCTTCTTGTGCTTTGGTTTGTTTCCATAACTGAAAGACTCATCCAGCTGTTTCACATTAGCATTAGTGGCACATGCATGATTATAGGAGACTGACCAATCAGCACACAGCAAGAACTCAGTGCTCAAGTGAAATCCAGGTCCTTTTAATTGAAATGGTAATTTACAATTTCTGTCCTAGCTCAGACTGTCCTCCCTGACATGGATTATCTGGTCACCCTAAGAAGGGCAAACATCTTGCAAACACAACACTGAGCCGGCCCCATAATTAACTCACTACGACCCTGTCCTTTACTCCCTGCCCAGTGTACTTATATAGCATATTTAACTTTTACTTGATTTAATTAACGTATAGTTAATATAATAAAATGCTACAATAAAACACTAAATTAAGACTTGCCTTAAAATGGAATTTTTTTAAAGTATCCGATAGGGTCAGAGATAACAACTTTAGAAATTAAACTTTCAAAATAACCAAATTAACAATAACTTACCCGATAATAACTTCCTAGTGAATCACGTTTAACTAAAATAAAACAAAGTTGGTCTTGGGAGGCCGAAGAACAACAAAAAACCTCTCAAAGCAGGCTACCGCTGAAGTGGGGAAAAAAGTAGAAAATGTCCTCCTGGCCCCGATTGGCGACTGAGCAAAGCTGTCCTTTACCAAGTTAACGTTACCGATATGGAAAAAAAAATGTAAGAACAACCACCCACGTAACCGTAAGCCTACTGGTACACAAACACTCAAATATACTTCCAAATAATTAAAGTCAACCACATATACAGGCGCAAAATACAACACAAGTGCACACAGTGTCTACACCACTCCCTCACAGTGCAGCAATTCCAGTAAAAGTGTTCCGTTACTTTGTAAACCCTACAGACTATTTACAAGATAATAAAACGGTTACATATATGTGAGTGTGCAGTCTCAAATTAAAAGTTGGCAACCCTGCATTTTATTTTAAATGAATTGTAAAATGTGCTGTTTTCAGCTGAAGCAGTTTGTCATTCCATTTGCTTTGTTACTCTAGTCTAACAAATATAAAATGAATATGATAAAACTTTCCCCATGTCACTTTTTATATCTTTTCTAAATAATATGACTGCCCTTACCCAAGTGTAATAAGGATTAAAGCGATCAGTTTTTTTGCTATTTATGTGACACTGAGACTTTTATGTTATGACTGGTGTGGCTTTAGGATTAATTTCACAAGATTAGTCAATCAAAACCAATACTAAATCAATGACCATTAAAACATGACATAAACAAGATGGTATTATGAGTTTTATGGTTTTTGTAGGATGACAGCAAGTGTGCTGACTTGAGGATTACTGACTGTCCCATTGTTCTCTTGATGCTAATGCGATGGCCCATTAACAAAAAAAAAAGGTGTGATATACCAAAGTATGCCACTGCAAGTGGTTAAAGGAGGTTGAAAAAATGCTGGTGGTTCTTTTAATAAAGCAAGGTCCATAAAGACATGTTTGAGTGAGTTTGGTATGGAAAAACTTGACTTGCTTGCACAGAGCTCTGACCTCGACCCATCAAACACTTTTGGGATGAACTAGAACGGAGATCGTAAGCCAGGCCTTTATGTCCAACATAAGTGCCTGACCTCGCTAATGCCCTCTTGGGTGAATGGGCAAAAATTCCTACAGACACACTCCAAAATCTTGTGGAAAACCTTCCCAGAAAAGCAGCAGTTGTTATAGCTGCCAAGGGGTACCAACTCTATATTGATGCCTATGAACTTAGAATGAGATGTCATAAAAATTCCTGTATGTGTAATGTCCAGGTGTCCCAGTGCTTTTGTCCATATTGCGTGTGTGTGTGTGTGTGCGTATAGATTAGGTTTACATTACATGACTGCATTCAAACATGGAAATTTGTCTCGTGCCGTACTCTACTACCATACTGTAGGTCCCACAGGAATATAGACCTATTCTTTGGTTGATTCCTGCTTTTGCCATAGATGGTCTGCTCACAGGCTTTCACTTCTTGCTCGAACAGATCCATTTCCATCTGCAAGGAAGTGGTCTTTCTACTACCTGGCAAATCTACCATTATAATAGCAATCCACCAAGGTATGAGTGTACCTAACTTTTAAAGGGAATGACACTGATTGGTTTATAGCATGTTACACCACAGACTCACCTATGACTAATGCCAAAATTAAGTACATCCCTTTCTCACCATGCGCCTAGCACTAAACTAGCAAAAGTGGGTTGGCCATGCCCTAAAAGAACTTGCACCATGTGCTTCACACTGTGCACTTACTTAAAATACAGTCCATTGTGTCTACATTGAAACAGAAAACAGAATCTTCATTTGTACTGTTGAAATAAAATCTCAAAATTTAAAGTGTCCATTAACATATTGGACAAACCTGCAAAAGTCACAGATCCTTAATGCTATAAAGAATAATGATCAGCCTTTTAGGAGAGTAAACAGGTAAGCTCAGCACTTCTAAGTTCTAGGCTGAAATTTAAGGAGATCATAATTTCATCTTTCATCTGTCACGATTACTATGATCCCTTTAATGTTCTTAAAATGTATTTCATATTGACATAGAGTTCAGATGTGTACATGAATTTAAAAGGAATTAATTTTTTTAAAAGCTTTATGATAAATAATATAATGATATAATGAATGATATATTTTTATGTAAATAAAATACAGAATATTGTACTTTTCCTTTACCATTGTTCATATTGTCTTACAGATTATCTGAAAGGCATTTCAACTCAAAGGAAGCCACCAAATTCCTGGTCAATCTCTTCATTCAAGCAGCAGAGTGTGACACAGAGACAGGAGAGAAGAAACTGCAGCTCCTCTCATCCGTCTGCAGTTATTCCTCTTTCCCGTTTGTTGGTGATACAAACAGTGATGAAGATTCAAAAAAACAGAGTAACTTTCTGCTGGATCTGTACTCATTTTTGAAGGATTCTGAGTATCCATCATTTAAACATGTTCTGCTGGCATTGCAGCCAGTTTATCAATCAGCTCCTGCAGTCTGGGTTATAGACCTCTCTAACAGGAAGGTGTCCATCCTACTTGAAGTCCTGGAATTCCAGAGAGTGAAGAAACCAGTAAAGCTTGTTGGCTGGTCAGATGACGAGAATGAGCTAAAGAGTTTTCTCCAGTGTTTGCCCACTGTTTCTCAGCTGGGGTAAGTTTCTTCTTTTTGAAGGGAGCATTTATATTAGCTGTTTGCAATTGTGTGTATGTGATTATGTTTATATTACATTGTGGGAACCAAATGTGATAAAAACTAGTTTTTTTGATGTTGTGGAAACCTTTTTTCAGGTCCCCGCAAAGATCTGTGAATGCAATCAAACAACTAATAATGCCAAAAGTCTCGTATTTTGTTTGGCTACTTATGCTTAAGGTTAGGGGTGGGTAGGAGTTATTGTTGTCATGTTGGGGTTAGAGTCAGGGGCGCCGCTAAGGGAGGGAAAGTTGGGACAATTCTAAGGGCCCACGCCCTTTAGGGGCCCCCAGAGATCTGTATGTTTTGAGCGGAATGGGTGTGGTAGGGGGGCCCAACCTCATATTTTGTCATAGGGCCCAAAATTTCTAGCGGCGCCCCTGGTTAGAGTTTTCCCCATAGAAACGAATGGAAAGTCCCCACATAGATATAAGTACAGTACAAACCTGGGTGAGTGTACGTGCATTTTTATAATGGTTACATTATGGGGACCAGATTTTCACACAATGTGATAAAAACCTTTTTACCATGTCGGACAGTATTTTGGTCCCCAGAAGGATTATCTCAGTCTTATAAAAATTATGTCAGACTTTTAATCCATGGTCATTTTTGTACACCCTTCCACCGGAAAATATTTAGATAAAACTTATTTTATTGTTTCAAACAAAACGATGAATGAAACTGATTACGTAAATTAAACTGATTTTTCAACAAAATTAAGATTATTTCAAAATGATCAATTAAAGCGACAGTGGTCACTTTATTTTGTCATTTACGTTGTTCCTATGATGAAAAATGGCCCCTAATTGAAGTATTACATTTAGTTACAACATTAATGATTTCAGTAGCCGAAATATGTAGCAAATCATGTCAGAATGTACAGTTACAGAAGTTTGGGCACGTTAATGCATGACCAATTACTGCAATCGCTTATTGAGAAAGAGAGAGAGAGAGAGATAGATAGAGAGAATCAACTCAAACTGGATGACTACTTAACTAGAGTATGTGGGTTGGGGTCAGTGCCTCAAGGTCATTTGGGTCATCCAGAAGACTGTGCAAGGAAGGATTCATCATTCAGTACCTGCTGTTTCATTATTGAACAGACCACCTTCTTCACCTTTTACTCCAAATGTGCCCAAACACCTCCATGGTGATCTCCATATGGTGGAGTAAAAACCCATTTTATTCTATCCTGCAAATATACTTTGGATTTGCTGATATTAGGATGAACTCTTTGGGAGTGAAGCATCTATTTAAACTCTCTGCCATGTTTTGGCTATCTTCAATGGTACTCTTTTATCCCAACATAGCATTATCTTGCACAGTTCTTGCTGGATTTGCTTTGCATAAAGAATGACCAGTACCAGGAAACCTAGGGAATCATAAAGAGAACTCACTATAGACAGAATACCATGCCTGATTGTCCAGTGAGGTTTAGAATAGAATAGAATAGAATAGAATTCAACTTTATTGTCATTGCACATGTCACAAGTACCATGCAACGAAATGCAGTTTGCATCCATCCAGAAAGTGCTTTAGCCATAATATATACAAATACAATACAAAATATATATTAGCATTAGTATAGATATATAGATATATTACAAAAATGGGTCTATTATAGGTATGAGGGTACAAAAATATGGGTCTATTATGGGTATGTTACAATGTACACAGTATGAAGGTATGTTATGAATATGCTATAAATATAAATATGTACAGGCTGTAATGAGTGTACAAGCTATGTACATGCTATGAACAAGATATAAATATGATACTATATAGAATATTTAATGAAATGTATAAAATATGAACTATACAAGTTATAGACAGCTGTAAACAGTTGTAGAATTATAATTATCGTATTGACAAAAATTGTTTACACAGCATTTACAGTAGTGCAGTTAGTCAGGAGGGAGGGTTCAGGAGTCTGACAGCTGTAGGGAGGAAGCTGTTCCGGTGCCGGGTGGTCTTAGTCCGGAGGCTCCTGTAGCGCCTTCCCGAGGGCTGGAGGGTGAAGAGTCCATGTGCTGGGTGACTGGGGTCCTTGATGATTTTCCCAGCCCTTTTCAGACACCGCTTCCTGTAGATGTCATTTATGGCAGGAAGTGGTGCTCCGGCGATGCGCTGGGGCGGTTTTCACGACCCTCTGCAACGCCTTCCGGTTCGAGGCAGAGCAGTTCCCATACCAGACTGTTATACCGTCGTCAGGATGCTTTCGATGGTGCAGTGGTAGAAGTTCACCAGGATATCTGAGGACAGGTCGTTCTTCCTCAGAGTCCTCAAGAAGAAGAGGTGCTGGTGAGCCTTCTTAACCAGCTTGGAGCAGTTGATCGTCCAGATGAGATCCTCGGAGATGTGGACACCCAGGAACTTGAAGCTGCTCACACGCTCCACAGCCGTCCCTTTAATGTAGATGGGTGGATGTGTGTCAGCATTCCTCCTGTAGTCCACGATGAGCTCCTTGGTCTTCTCGGTGTTAAGCAGCAGGTTATTGGTGTCACATCACTCAGCCAGACAATCCATCTCCTCCCTGTAGGCAGCCTCATCGTTGTCCTTGATGAGGCCAATCACCATGGTGTCATCTGCAAACTTAATGATGGTGATGGAACCATCAGCAGGTCTGCAGTCGTGGGTGAAGAGGGAGTAGAGGAAAGGGCTCATCACACAGCCTTGTGGTACACCAGTGTTCATTCTGATGGTAGATGAGCAGTGTTTATCCAGCTGGACATGTTGGGGCCGATTGGTCAGGAAGTCCAGTAACCATTTACACATAAGGGAACTGATGCCTAGGTCTGTCAGTTTCCTGATGAGTTGTGAGGGGAGGATTGTATTGAACGCTGAACTGAAGTCTATAAACAGCATTCTGCAGTAGGTGTTTTTATTGTCCAGGTGTGAGAGGACAGAGTGCAGCGCAATGGAGACTGCATCCTCTGTGCTCCTGTTCTGACGGTATGCAAATTGGTGGAGGTCCAGAGTGAGGGGTAGACAGGATTTGAAGTGTGCTAGGACCAGCCGCTCTAAGCACTTTGTGATAATGGGTGTGAGGGCTACTTGGGCGGTAGTTGTTGAGGCTCGATAGTTTGGAGTTTTTGGGTATCGGGACGATGGAGGTAGATTTGAAGCAGGCCGATACCACAGCGTGGGCCAAAGACAGGTTGAATATGTCTGTCAGCACTCCTGCAAGCTCCTCAGAACACGCTCTAAGAACACGTCCGGGGATGCCATCAGGACCTGCAGCCTTGTGAATATTAATCCTGCTCAGCACTGCTTCTACATCGGTGGGGGAGAGAGTCAGTGGTTGCTGGTCCGGAGTCACGTCTGCTTTAGTCGCAGTAGTTGGATTCCCTCGCTCAAAACGAGCATAAAAGTTGTTGAGCTTAGTGAGGAAGGAGACAATGTTTGTTGTTTGTTGACAATACCATGGGTGAATGCATCCTGTTCCACATCCTGTTGAACTCCCAAGGCCCTTTCCATGGGAAGTTGATCTCTGCTGAGGTCCAGTGTCTTTAACCCTATTGTCTTCAGTAATGACAGACAAAATAGAACAGTGATTACTTATCCATTTACAGTATTGAGTATGTACCCCAACCCCCTATGGCACATATCTCAGTGCGCTGTTGGTACATAGATGTAGCTTCCTTCACCGTGTTGACAGATTTGAGGCAGTAAATAATGGAAATTTTGTTTGAATGTGTTTATGGCATCCTTTGGGTAATCCCTTTCATTATCCTCTGCAGTCTTCAACAGAGGAAGTGTGCAAAGTTGACATCTTCCTTCAAAAAGTCACACACAGTTTTGTTTTTCATGGATAATAGAATCCATGGTGTGGTACATACCACACTTTTCCATTTTCTGGTTCCAGCTGAGGTATTATTATATTATATTGTTTTATGGCGTTCATGAAATCAATGTATTCTCAAAAGAATGAGTCCTCTTTTAAATTCTTTCAGAAGATGTTGTGCTCTTTACTGGGCTATGTGCTTGTTAGTAGGTATACAGTACTCTCATTAAGCTTGTGAAATGGCAACTTCAAATGGTAATATCCATTTTTGAGCTGTGCTGAGCTGTGCTGAAGATGAGACCATAAACTGTTCACAGACATTTCTCTCTTTTCATTGTACTGCTGCTTCACAAAATCCTGATTATACACTCCAATTAACAGTTCTTCCAAGCTAGCTATGGAAACATGATTGACCCGCACTGGAGGTTACATCCATCACCATGACTGAATAGTCCAATAATGACCCATCCAGAGAGTGTTTTCACGGCATATGGTTTACTACACACACTGTTTATTACTCTCCAGTCTTTCAATGTTTTTGGAGCATTTATACCAATAGGCAGCACTACACTAGCATCTATTGTTGTCAAATCAACATCCCTGTGGTAAGTCCATTTTCTGATGTCTTCTTCTTTGGGAATGTTGTCTTTGGTGACTGGGATCATTTTTTGCAAATATACATAAAGCCCCTCCAGGTTAGAATGCAGACACTTGTAATCCAGAGACTTTGTAGTTGGTTTCAGCATTCTCCGGACCCAATGTTTTAAAAGGTATGTCCACTTACTTTCCAGTTGCATTCAACTGCCTCATTAATGCTTCCAAACAAAAGGTTGCAAAGCTACTTAATTTGAAGAAAGTGAATGTCTACATGACTTTGGTTCTCTTTTCTAGTTTCACCTTCATTGGCAATATATTGAGGGCACAATCGTTCAACCCAGCGTCATATGGCTACCAGTACCCAAAGATGCTAAAGCACTGGACATTGATTCTGGTTTGGTACTGAGGGATTTTCTTAGATTTTTTTTGTTTCTTAGATTTTTTTTTGTACTGACTCTGATAAGTGTGGCACAACATTTACTTTTGACAGGTCTTACTCATGTGACCATTTCCTAAACAACCAAAACAAAGGACATTAGCTTTCAGGAATTCTACCTTCTTTGTTTGGGTTTCTGTTTAAAATTTCTGTTTAACAAGCACATACTGTAGCCCAGGAAAGAGCACAACATCTTCTGAAAGAGTTTAAAAGAGGACTCATTCTTTTGAGAATACAGGACACCATTACCACAAAACAAGCAAGGCTTTGTGAATGAAGTAATGAATTGAGATTAACTGATTTTTGTTTGTAGTTGGATTTAATTTTACTGTCTGTCTGCCCTGAAATTGACGTGATTGTAGTGACAAAACTACTCCCCTCACTGGCAGGTTGATACTGGATTTTGAATTGTTGGCTTTCTTTCAGAAGATTTTTTTATTGCTTGTTGGATGAATTTCTGCAAAGATGAAAACTGGTTAACAGACCGGAAGCAGCAGGTAGTTATTAGAGGCACAATGTCGCAGTGGACCTGCATTCATAGTGGGGTACCTTAGGGTTCAGTTTTAGGAGCATTATTGTTCCTAATCTCTCCTTGGATTGTCACCTTATCGTGGCGGAGGGGTTTGCATGCCTCACTGACTCTGGGGGCTATGTTGTCGGGTGCAATAGCCCTTGGTTGGGTCTCCCAAGGCAAAAAAGTCCCAGGGGAGGGGCCAGACAAAGAGCAATCCAAAAGAACCCTATAATAAGGCATTACAACAAAATTAAATTTTCCTCGCCCGGACTAGGGTCACCGGGGCCCCACCCTGGAGCCAGGCCTGGGGGAGGGGCCTGTTGGCGAGTGCCTGGTGGCCGGGCCTTCGCCCGTGGGGCCCAGCCAGGCATAGCCCAAAAGAGGCACGCGGAACTGTCCCCAGGTGGGGATGTCAGGGAATGTCAGGGGTTCGATGCTTTGTGGATCAGGTGGCAGCCAAGGGAGGCCCTGGCGGTCTGATCCCCGGCTGACAAAACTGGTTTTCGGGACATGGAATGTCGCCTCTCTGGTGAGGAAGGAGCCTGAGCTTATGCATGAGATTGAGAGATATCAAGTATATATAGTTGGGCTCACCTCAACACATAGCTTGGGTTCTAAAACCAATCTCCTGGAGAGGGGCTGGATGCTCTTTTATTCTGGAGTGACTCTGGGCTGGGGTGGGGCTACTGGTGGCCCCACAGCTTGGTGCATTAACAATGGAGTTTATCCTGGTGAACGAGACGGCTGTCTCCCTGCACCTTCAGGTCGAGGATATGTCTCTAACTGTCATCTGCGCTTATGCGCCAAATGTCAGTTCAGAGTACCCGGCCTTCTTGGATTGCCTTAGTGGTATGCTGGTTGTGTGTTTCAACTACAGGGGGATCACACTTCTCAGCCTTCCTGGGAAAGTCTATTCTGGGGTACTGGAGAGGAGGGTGAGATCGGTAGTCGAATCTTGGATTCAGTTGGAACAATGAGGTTGTCGTCCTGGCCGTGGAACACTGTACCAACTTTATTCCCTTGCAAGGGTACTGGAGGAGGCCTGGCAGTCCTCATGTATTTTGTGGATTTAGAAAAGACTTACGACCAGGTTCCCCGAGATGCTCTGTGGGGGGTGCTTCGGGAGTACATGCTTGAGAACATGCTTGCAGGGGTAGCCATACATATTTATTTATCCATATTTACAGTAATGCACATAGACATCACCAGACGTTGGGTTTCATCCCTGGTGATGCTCTGCCAGGCCTCTACTGCAACAGTCTTCAGTTC
>JAODKE010000037.1:1036544-1053086 GCA_026779605.1 Mormyrus hasselquistii
TTCCCTCCTGAGACTGCTGCCCCCGCGACCCGACCTCGGATAAGCGGGAGATAATGGATGGATGGATGGATGGATGGTTATCTGTAGATTATTAAAACCAATCACGAGTACCAATTATACCTTTGGGTAGTTAGGTTAAAGTCAGTGTTTCAATGACTTGATCATACTGCATAAATTACTAAAAAAATGTTCATGTGTATTATTGTGTATCAGATGAACCCACACTCTATATGCCTATCCATTATGGAACTGAAACATGTTGTGTTTGTTACACAAAGTTACTTAAAATTTTCTTCCAGCATCATCATCTTAATATTCATAGTTGGTGGGTTCATCATCCTCCTGTTATCCATTGCATTTACACGTAAGTATTTTAAAGATCGTTCAAGATTTCCATGATTAGCTGGTTTTACAAATGGACCTAAATAAAAATGTCATCAATTTAATCCCACTTATTCCACTGATGTGAGGATGTCTTCACTGTTGTATGGTAGAATTATCAAGTCTTACTGCCACCAGTCTGAAATAACTTCTTTCACAGGGTTGGTTAGGACACACAGTCAAGCATGAGCATTTGAGAGTAATGGGTAACAAACTTGTGACTGGTTCACCTATACAGAATTTAAAAATTACTGCTGTTAAGCATAAAACTGACAGAAAGACAACATGTTATTGCTGTAAAGGGGGAAACAACTATGAAAGTCGTCTTATACCACCAGGGTTTCGATTTCTGACCCTTCTGTGTATGATGAGTTTGGCTTGCAGGCCAAAAACCTGCCATTATGCAAGACATTGTCCATTGTGTGTGTAGAAGTGTGTCTGTGTGTCCCCTCCCACCCTGTCCAGGTTGTCCCCTACTCTGTGTCCCATGCTTCCTTATGTTATAGAGAAAGGTGGCAGGTGTAAATAATTCTGTTTTTATTTTAATTAACATTTTGTTGATACTGAGGTTTCTCTTATTACATCACTTATGATATCGAAAACACAATTCAAAATCCTTGCCAAAACTTTTCCTACATAAGGGTATCACTGCTGTATTACATAGGGCAATGGGTTAAAGAAGCATGCTAATGCATATGAGATATCATTAACTTGGTCTTCATGAGGTGTTTAATATTAAACAAATACAGATACAGTTCTATAAGAGCTGTTTATGCCTGGCCCAGTTCTGAATCTAGAGAGGTGATTCTTCAGCCTGCTGTGTTTTGCCATCAGGCTACCAGTCCATTGTGGAAAGCAAAGACACATTCCCTGTAGGAAACATTACACAGGACATCATTTTGGACTGCACCTTCGACCCATCTAGCATAAATGGGAAATGGCCGATTGATGCCACTGTCACCTGGACAAAAGATGGGCTGGGTGGGGTGGTGTACCTGTACCAAGACAGAGCAGCCCAACTACAGAACCAGAACCCACATTTCAAGAACAGGGCAGAGCTGTTCCCAAATGCCATTGCCGTTGGCAATGCCTCCCTGCTACTGCGCAGCATCATGAAGGAAGACCACGGCACTTACCGCTGCGGCGTGAGCGCCCCCAGCGGACATGGAACTGTCAGTATACAACTGAGAGTAGCTGGTGAGAGCCCTGTCTTCTTTCTCGTGTACACATGTACATGTTTTTAAGTGCCACATTAAACTGCCACAAATCTACTTATAATGTGGTTTCTGAAAGAAATTCAGGTAGACTGAAAGGCTTCTTTTCACATATTCCATCTTGATCTCCTCTGAGACATACTGTACATACACACAAATACAATTGAAAGGGAAATCTAGGGTCCAAGCGCAGGGTCAATTACTTATCAGGCATGCCTGGAGCACACAGAAAAGGACCCAAGGAGGATGTCACTATTCTGCCGAAAGTAGGACTTAAGCCAGCAACATTCTGACCACAGGCACAAAGGCATAACCTGTTGTTGCACCCCTCCCCCTCCTCCACCATGGGCATGGGGTCCAGAACAACAGCATATACAGATAACTAAAGTAAATCACTGTCAAATAGAAATGTAGTTTGGAAATATGTTATATGTTTACATCCTCTAAACTGGCTGTAAAATCATGTCGCTTGTTCTTTCATTTTAGCATACTCTGCCCCCAGCTTCACTGAGACGAACAGCACTTTAACTGCTGTGGCAAACACATGGTTTCCTGAACCAAGTGTGACCTGGTCGGACCATGCCGGGAACATACTAAACGGCAGTACCAACCTCTCCACAAACTATATGGGGATCTCCCATGTGCTGAGCAAGCTGGAGCGGCCGGTTCACCTGAATGAAACGTATACCTTCCTCATCCAGAACAACCTGGTAAAATCTGTGTCAAGTGCAACAATCACAGGTAAACAAAGTACTGCAATGACAGCTGTTCTTATAGCAAGAGGTCCAAACACAATGGCACTGGTAAAAAGAGGTTGCTAAAATTTGCTAACAGACAAAAAAATTATAGTTCACCTTTCCTACACAATCAATAAAATAATTTTCTAGGTGATAGTCAGCAACTCTTGCATCCCTTTGGTCTACAGGAACAGGAGTATTGGGGACAACGTCTTTCACCTTCAACACGTCGCCAACGCTGCTGCCTAAGTGGCTGAGTCTCCTTATCTCTCTCCATCCCTGGCTGTGCTGGCGACTCTAACGAACACAGAACCAAACGTTACTGCCTGTTCAGTACTCTGCTGTCTGTTCCATTGAAAACGGTGACAAAATCACTGAGCTTGCCTGAATATAGAAAAAAAAAACAGAACAAAGGGAATCGCTGGATCACTTGTTGAAAACAAATCCAAACACCAAATTGCAAAATAAGATTATGCTCTTTACTCACAACAGTAAAAGCAAAAGAGGTAGACACACTGCTTATTCCTGAAGAATGGAAGTTTAAGAACCACCTCTGTTTGAAGCACAGTGGTTACCACTGCATTGTCTCTTCAGTATGCACCTGTAACATCAAGGTCTTAACCATGAGAACTGAGTGAACTCCATGGTCAAATGTAAGTGCAACATATGTAGTTAGTCTGCCATATATATGTTTTATTATTATTTGCTGTCGTTTTTATAAAGGATTATGGGTAATTATGCAATTATGGTTGTCTCAGAAGTAGAGAATAATGGAAAATCTTAGTTGAAACCAATAGACGTGGCAGGACACATTTACTTATCTGGGGGCCCCAAGCAGACATCATCATGGACATTCAGGTGTTGCTGATTTAATGAACCATTCCACCTTTCCCAAAGTGTACTGGGGCCATTAATCCACTTTTGCCAATTAGTCTGGGTTGTCATAAACAAGTCTCCTAAATATCTGGTATTTCCACTATGGTGCAGTCTTTGCTTTGCCTTAATCTTAAGTGTATAAAGCAGGGTTGCCAACTCAGCAGGCTGGAGTGACATTTTCAATTTGAAACAAGTCTGCACTCACATTTACATGTAAGCAAGCCATTTTATAAATAGTCGGTATAGTTTAAAAACTACCCAGCACTTTTGATGTAGCTAATTTTAGGTTTGTAATGGATTAATATAAATGTGCTCTAAAAATTCTTGTGCAAGCCTGATAATCTGACAGCCAGATGAGAGAGAGTGTGCGTCCCCAATAATAAGAACATGGCACCTTATCTAGTCCTCAGGGTTGCCAACTCTGACGCATCTAGCGTGACACTCATGCTTTCTGATTCTCACACTCACGCAAGCAATCTTATGGAAATACATATTATTCCATTATAAGCCTAAAATGAGATATATCAAAATCATTGCGGTGGTCGGCAAACCCTACAGACTAATTGTAAGATAATAAAACTGTTATATGCATGTACATGTGTGCAGACTTGTCCCGAAATAAAAATCAGCCAGCATACCAAAGTTGGTAATCCTAAATCCTACAATTAAAAATGTTGTAAAACATGTATAAAAATTGAAAATAAAGCTAATCAAAATACATTTTACATATTTTTACTGAATATATGTCAGCCGAATATACATGCACTTATGCCGTCCCCCGCATATGAACAGGACGAAATCGCCGAGAGGGGAGCGGGTGGGGGCGGCACGGGAACACAGACCACCTTCCGCGTTTAGTAAAAATAGCTCCACTTCCAGAATTTGGGCGAAGGCCCTGCTGTTTCCTGAGCCAAGTTTGGTGAAAAGGTAAATCGGCATACGAAAAGCAAAAAAACAGGAAAACGTGGCGATCGCTCAGGTTTGGCGCCAGATGTGTAAATGTGACAGAAGTGAGGCTGAGTCGCCTGTGTGCTAAATGTCCGGTTTCTCGGGACACCGAAACAGATTAATGTGGGCTTTGCGGAGACCGATGTCGCTTTGTTTGGACTTGGTTGCTTTTTTCATTAGGTCCCGCTGCTGCATTATATATTCACACTTTTGTGCATATTTCTTGTGGTGAATGCCAGACATATAAAATGTCAGTGATTAGTGAGAAGCCCTTCCCGACGCAGAAAGCCGACATACTGCCGGACACGGGCTGCGGCGTCGAGCAGAAGCACGCCGCGGCGGACGGGGATGTCGCCTTTAGGGGCTCCAAGGCTGTGTGTCGAGTCTGTAAGCACTTTTATCGCGACCCCAAAATTTTGTCGTGTTTGCACACGTTTTGCGCTGAGTGCATACGCCAGCTAGAGCCCTTCTCCGTACTCGGTATTAACGGTAAAAGTATTTTCCCCGAAGAGTCGTACCTCCGCGACCAGCACACCGTCACCGTGCTGTGTCCCGAGTGTGACTCCGAGGTGGACCTGCCACCATCCGGGGTGGACGCCCTACCCACCGCTCATCTGGCCCTCGACGAGGTTTTCTTGGAGTCTCTGCTGAAGGAAGACTGCGAACTAGTGTGTGACCTGTGCGGCGAGGGCGACGCCGAAAGCCGCTGTGACGTGTGCTGCACCAATCTCTGTGAATTCTGCTGCCAGGCGCACAGGTTTCATTATCGTCATTATTATTAACAATATTGTAATTTTTATTTAAGACTTACTTGATGTTTCAACATATATCCCCATATGCCACTTTGGGTGATTAGATAAGTGTGTTATGTAGCATATTTGCATGACAGTGGAAAGGCCACTTATATTCATGGTTATATTATATTTGGTCTGTTACTCTGCTGGCGATTAAGCAGTTGGATTTTTGACTGAGGTTGTTGGTTCGGAACCTGCAAATGATGAACTGCTTAATCTTCCGCAGTGTATGTTCTAATCACCATTTCTGGCCTTTTGCCTCCAGAAGGCAGAAGAAGACCTCATCTCACTGGGTGGAGCGGCTTCAGGACCTGAAGGCACGGGGCCATGTCCCACGGGTGGCGCTGTGCCGCCTGCACCCTGGCGAGCGGTTGCAGCTTTTCTGTGAGCAGTGTGACACCGTGGTTTGCCGGGAGTGTGCCTCAGTTAACCACTGGGGGCACCAGTGCAGCCCCACCCAGGAGGCAGCCAGCCGCTCTGCAGAGCACATCCGGCAGCTGGCAGGAAGCATGCAGCCGCACCTGGGCCGGCTAGAGGAGGCGCTGAAGTGGGTGGATGACTCCCAGAATTCCCTGCAGGCGCAGGTGGATGCAGTTGCACAGGAGGTGCGGGCCTTCGCCCGAGGCTATGCCCGTGCCATTGAGACCCACTGTCTTGTGTTGCTACAACGACTGGAGGATGTGCGCCTGCAACGCCGAAATGTACTGCACCTGCAAGGGGTGCAGCTGAGACAAGCACTGGCCGACGCACGGGGTGCAGTGGATTTTGCAGAACGGCTTCTGGAATGTGGATCCGATGTGGGTGTGCTGAGTGCCTGCATGGTAACGGTGTGCAGGCTGGAGAGGCTGGCAGAGGCAAATGGGCATGAGCCTCTGTGTGTGGCAGCTGCTGACAGCAGCAGCATTTGCTTCCTGCCCCAGGAGAGCGGAGGGCAGGTGGCAGGTTACCCTGTGGTGGGGGTCATCCATGCGAAGACTGTAAATCCCAGCAAGTGTGTCATCCAGGGTGAAGGTGAGGCTTATACCAGTCATGGTTTGTCAGTATTCTTCAGCAGGCTGGTACCACCTTGATGCTGCTGCAGGGCAGAGTTATTGGCCCTGCTTACATTCTTTGTACACTCAGTATTAGCCGGTAATAGTTCTGACTGCAGTGCATCATGGGAAATGCACAGACTGGCTGCAGTGGCACTTGGTATCAGAATTCCACTGCTGGCTTTTTGTGAGTGTCTCTCCCTGTTGTCCTGTAGACATTTTGGGGTAGGTGCACTTTAAATGTTTTGCTGGTCTCTGGGTTTCTCATACCTAAGTGTGGCACAGTTTGTCATGCGGTTGCCTTGCATCTCAGTGGTTTGGGGTTTGAGTCTCATCTCCATTCTGTATGGGTGTAGTCTGCATCTGGGGCGGTGTGTGGTTCTGTCGCTTAGGACATGGTGCTTGTGATTGGAGGCTGCCTGGTTCAGATCCATGGTCAGCAAAGGGGTTTAACTCATTGGATCCAGTGCAAGCCCCTCAAGCAGGATCCAGGGATTGTCTGACCCTGCTTTCTCAGTATGTCGCTTTGGATCAAAACTAAGGCTACCAGCCACATCGTTCAATTCCGATTTTTTGCTCAGATCGGATTTGTCTACAGTATCTCAACGGTTCACATTCATAACTAAAAGTGACCTGTATCTGACTGTAATGTGAACGCATCCGTCCTCCAAAACGTCACGCATGTGCACATTGATACATTTTTACATGGATCAACTGCGTCACCAACAACAAAAAGCGTCATATCTGTGGGACGACTCATGGCCTTAAAAATGTAAAAATGAGGTGCTAGTAGCTCACATATGTATCGCATTTTGCTCTGGAGGACAACAAACAGTGAATCAGCTGTACATCAGCAGGTCAAAAAGGAGAAAAAAAGTCAAGAAGCTAGCTTTTTCTTTTTTCTGTTATTGCAGCTCTCCTAAATTTTTACCTTCCCGCGTTGCTAGTGCAGGCTGATGATGTCACAGCATGCATATAAGCAAAAAGCCACATGAATTCTGACCTGAGCGTTCACATCCGATTTGAGTCACTTCAGCATGGCAGTGTGAACGTACCCTAAATAAATAAATGTAAATGCCAATTCAGACCTCAGGAGGTGGAGCTTGGACTGTTGGACTGTTTACCTGGGACATAGAGTTCCTATTTCCTGGAAGGATATCACCTAGATGACCTCTTCATACTAGCCAGAAAAGCTGCTAGTCAGGCTTAACAGGTGTTTAATGTTTGTTTCTGCCAGCATAGTAAAGCAAACAGTGTTTCAATTCCTTGAGACAAACAGTAGAAAGCGAAGTTCCGTAAACCTGTAAATCATTTGCAAACTGTAGGTATCCCGTCTGCAGGTTCAATGCAGACTTCCCACATGTATCATGTTTGTATACAGCAGAAATAAAGCTGGGCAGCACAGTGGCTCAGGGGGGTTAGAGGATCAGATCCCAATCCCACCCTGCTTGTGTAAAGTTGGCACGTGTGGGTTTCCTGACACAGTCCAAAACCAACCATAATGGAATTGGATGACTGGGTGCCCTGTGCTTCCTGGAATCGGTCCCAGAATTCCTGTGATCCTCTACTGTAAAAGAAAGGTGGAAGATAAAAATGCAGATATTAATGGAATTACTTATCATCTTTATTACAAGAAACCTGAATGTTAAAGGTGTTGTTCCCTTAACAGGGTGTGGATTGTTTTCAATGCAAACTACGCTTGAGTGCTGGACTCCTCAACCAGTGGACACCAGCTTTGCTGGCCCCTCAGGTGGCAGGTGTTAGGTATGTCAGTGTTACGGGCAGGGGTATTGTAATGGTAAGCTAACCATGTGACCTGTCTCCAGGCCATCAGTGTGGCTGGGAAGGCCAGCGTGGCGAGTTCACCCTGCTCTGCCGGGATACAGCCGGGGAGACCATGGGCCGGGGTGGAGACACAGTGCTGGTCAGCATCGTCCACAAGGAGAGGAGAAACTGGTGAGTTTCCCCATGCATTGAGAGCTAACCAGCATCTCTAGGAGGTGGCCCTGCTCCATTAGTTTGATCTGCACTGATTTGCTTTTAAGTGCAAGGAAGGTATTTACTACCAGTGTAACTGTTTCTTGTTCCTTGTTAGATGTGTTCACGTTGTGTTCATCAATAAAGTAATAAGAATTTATTTGGAGGAGTTTCACCAAGTCTAGGATTTGGTTCATAGTGTAATGGATACTGTTCTTTTAACCAAGATCCAAAAACTTGGAAACGTGGTTAAAATTTTTATAGTACAGCAATACATGGAGACCGTCATATTTTCTTTGCTGTTATTGTTTTGAATCCCTGGTTGTCCTTCTCAGCATGGTGGAAGCCAAGGTGGTAGATAACGGCGACGGATCCTACAGTGTGTCCTACACACCCTTGGAGCCTGGCTCCTACTCTGTGTGGATCTGCGTCAAAGCTCAACATGTTAAGGTATCTTGTGCTGGGCTTGGAGTGGGTCAGCGTTCAATGTTCTTAATGACGATCTGTGAGATATGCTGCTCCAGACCAACGTTCAGTATTTCTGTCATTATGTATATCCTCTACTAGCCTTGTGAAAGAGGATCATATATCAGAATAGCAATGAATGCAAAGAATATTAACATTGTATGAACAGTGATCATTAACAGTTACCCTCTAACAGGAATACAAGCAAATGTTGCGTGTGTGTGTGTGTGTGTGTGTGTGCTTTCAGGGCTCACCTTTTGACTTGACAGTGAAGAGGAAGGTACGCAGACACCACGGTGTGTTTCACTGCTGTTCCTTCTGCTCCAGTGGTGGTGCTAAAGAGGCCCGATGTGGCTGTGAGGGGTCGATGCCAGGTAAACCTTTGAGGGTGGTACGCTTGAGGGGTGGATCCCATCTGATGTTTGCCTAGGCAAAGGAGGAGTATTCTGATTTTTCCAGAATCCCATTTTTCAAGGTTGTTTTGTGTATGCATGTGCTTCTGCCTTCAGGCGGATACCAGGGCTGCGGACACGGACACCTGGGCCATCCAGGCAGGGCCCACTGGTCGTGTTGTGGTAGTACAGTGGAAGCCTCTGAGTGCCTAGGGGGCAGCATTGAGACAGGTTCCGCCCGTACCACCATCAGAACTGTGGACCTCTGAGAGCTCCACCGAAGCTTCACCCTTTGGTTTATGATCAATTGGTCTTGCCGCAGTGGGGTGATAATCATGTCAATCAGTTTTACCAAAATTTCCAGCTGCAGCAGCACTTGTACTCACACCTGCTTCTAAACAGTTCATGGAGAAAAAAGGCTCTCTGTTGGATTTATACGGTTTTTTTATGCTTCTAACTTTTAACATATCCAGCATATTCTTTTACCAATACTGTGGTCTGCTATACATATTTTTACCAATGTCTTAAATAATATTCATGTGTCTCTCCTTGACACTACTAGTGCTCAAAAATACCACTTTCACATGTGTTTGATTGTCGGATATTTAAATATGCTTTACTGATATTTGAGACATAAGATGTTTTGATGCATGTCATTTATCATGCTGGACTGTTATTATGCACCTCAATGCCTTAATTTTCTATAGATTTCTTTCTTTAAATAAAACCACATATATCTGCATATATGGTGTTTGGCTACCCTTTGCTTCTCAGAAGTTCTATTGATGCCGAACTTTGTGCCCATAATCCTCACAATTTTTTCAGATGTACTGCTGTATACCAGCTCATGCATATATAAATTGACATTTGATACATCATTCCATCAGTCTTTTTGTGTTTTTGGTGTGAAGCAGTAGTTCTGAATGGCCTACTGTGGTTTTGTGAGTTCTAAACACTAGATGGCAGTATTTTATAGTACAGTATAGTAGAGATGGATGTTACAGTAGTTTCAATTGTGTTAAACCGAAAGATTACTAAATTTATTTGCTTACTTAATTTTTGCAGTGACTGCGTTGTGTATATATAAAGACCGTTCTAGATTTTGAAACAAATCTGCATTTGGACTAACTGTGCAACCTTTGTAGGGTCCAGGTATCACCTCATGCTACCTGTAGAGACACCGACCATAGCCAAATGCAAAAAAAATTCCATTGGTCTCTACCTGTGAAACCATTCCTCATTGTTGCCCCTCTAGTGCATCTGTTGTTAATTTCATTAGCACCAAAACGGCTGAAACTGATTAACAACCCCCTCTGCTACTTAACATTAAAATTAAAAAGTGTTCCTTTTTTTCGTTGTGTGTGTGTGTATACAGTATGTATATATATGTATGCACACACACACACACACACACACACACACACACACCATATCCTGCTATCAGAAGCAGCACCAGCACCTGCCTGCCAAACAGACATACACTTGAACCTTAGAGTTTATACAGTGTGAATTAGGACTTCCTCTGCTGGCCCTTGGAGGATGGGTTTCCCTTCTGAGTCTGATTCCTCCCAGGGTTTCTTCCTTCTAAGGAGTTTGCCACTGACCTCTGGCTTGCTCACTGGGGGTTTGGGCAGGGATAACGTAATGCTCGTTGAAGCATTGTAATGCGAATGAAATTGATTGAATTGAACTTAATAATTTTTCCCATATCTTAGGTTAATTCATATTACTGTAACAAAGCTAATGATTTCATCTGAGTTAGACCCAACATAAAATTATGACTGTTAGAATAAAGTGATAAATCTATGAATGTGTCGTCACATAAAATGTAACATTACAGTAACTGGGGCTCAGTAAATTTTAACTTGAGGTCATCTGTTGTTTAGGCTTTTGTCCAATAGGCCATTTGTGGATGATGGCAAATCCATACCAGACAAAAAGTAACTGTATCTAGAGTACTAAGTCTTAGACAGTCAAAGAAAATGTTTATAGATATTTACATCTATTTTTACTCAGAAAAAACTATTTTACATTAATGGTAACACAAGAAAAATGAATGAGAATTTCATCTCTTCTCCAAAAAGTTTCTGATATCTTGTTGGATGGTTACCAAACCTCTCCTTAGGGCACCTCAGCCATTCTATGTGTTCGTTAAATTTCTCCACCAGCTCAATTAATTAATTAACTTGATTTATTACTATTAATTAACTTGATTTATTTACTACCCCACCTTATTTAGCTATTTATTTGGTATTAATTAGCCAAATAAGGTGGGGTAGTGGTCAAATAACAAAATACATGGGTGTATTGGATGGTTGCTCTGGTAATTTTTGGAGAAGTTTTGAAATGGCTAGACTGACATGCTTTGACAGACATAATGTCATAGTTTTATACCAACATGAAGATCTTTTAAACATCATTTTCTGTGACTGCCTAAGACTTTTGCACAGTACTGTGTGTTGACCAGTATCTGTTATTAAACATTCAGGCCAAATTCAGTGAAATGCCTCATCAATCATGGCTGGGTAAGCTTATAAGAGAGAGCTCTCACCATTGCTTAGCACCCCCCATCCCAATTCAAAAATCTCTCCAGCACCCCCTTGTATATATGTATATAATGTTATTAATTATGTGTGCATTATTACACCAGATGGAGGTGACAGAGAGGATGATGACTAATGAATCACTAATTGAAAAAAATGACTCTGCAGATCAATCAGTACTTGTACTGAGACCATTTCATTCACTTAAATGATTTGTTGAAAACTAAGGTATTTTTCACAAATGACACAAGTTTGTAGTTTGTTGTGTGAGGTATGTGGCAGGAGAAGACATGGATTGTTCAAATTTGGCTACTACTTGCAGTAGTATTGCTGAAATCTATTCTTGCCCCCAACTGCAATCTCCTCGTCTGTGTGGTCCTCCGTGGGATGGTGTGATCTCATCTCTATTTATCTGGTGCTTAAAAATTAACCGTATTGAAATGAATGGTAATTACAGCTCCCGACGAGACAATTTCCACAATCATATTATACTCATAAGTACGGTGAGACCTGTTGTGTAGTTGTCTGGACACTATCTCTGAAATTTAATCCATTATTCTTAATTTATTCAGCCATCAGGGAATACGGGTCTCGTGTGTATATGGTCAATTTGTCTATCAGAAGGAACCACACAATAAAATGTATCAGCTGGGCTATAGTAGGTCTTCATTCTGAGGATTCCTTCATCGGCTAAAACTCTTTCAGCTGCTAGAGTAGCATTCCAGAAGTGTCCAGTTGAGGCTGTCAGTCAGAAAACCGGGTATTCACTGAAACTCTGAGGAGAGCCAGCAGTGCCTTGCGGAGTGTTAGTGCTATTTGATACACCCCAGCACATACTGTCACAGTTATAAAATCTGTTTCAGTTCTGTCATTTAAAGATACTTACAGGGACCTTTCTAAACAGCTTGAGGATAGTAACAATCCATCCAGTAGGTGACCCAGCTAATGTGGACCGAAATGGATAGGCCATGTATTGGAAATAAAAAGTAACTACCCCTTAATTCTGTAAAAAATGCATTTTCTCAATTTACCTTTCAGCCACTACTTTATTGATTCCTGTGGGGAGATTCTCTTTACACCTCCCTCAGCTTGTGCTCTGTAGGTGTAGGTAAGCTGGCTGCAAACAGCAGCCACCTATTGTGGTGCCCAGGGAGCTGGGAGTTAAGGGCTTTGCTTAGGGACCCACAGATGTGCTGAGGCTGGGCTTGAACTGGTGACTTTCTGATCACAGGAATAGGTTTAACCCACTGAGCCCCTTGTAAAGTAGTCCACTTTCTTGTTCTGTGCTTGCAATGTTGGGAAGCACAAATATCTCCCAAAATAGAATGTCAAAAATTGTATAATCTCCTTTAAAGAACAAGACAATGACGGACCCCCATCTATCCCTCCCCTGAACAAATATTGCTGTGCTTCTGTAGTCCTTGAATATACATTGTCGACGGATATGGATAATCGTGCAAGTAAAACTGCCTGTCTTGTTACCTACAGTTTCAGCCAGAAATCTGTACAGGGGTCAAAAATGGAAGTTTACATAATTATATATAATTTTTTGGAAAACTCAAACCATGTGGCCATCTGCCTATCAAAACATAAAATAAGATTGAGGCATAATTTAAGAAGAGTAACAAACACAAATGGGTGCAAAGCCAGATGAATTCCCAGAAATTATGGCATTCCTAAATATATTTAGTCCAGCATATGCTACTGTGCACCAAAACAGCATATCACAAGCACACATTTCAGGTTTAAATTTCATAGTTTCTGTACAACACTGTCTCGTTCTCGAATGGAATCAATTAACATGCGCACTAGTATGATAATACTCAAATGTTATTAGCGTCGTATCGACCAGCATCTGAAAAGTCTTCATCGTAAGAATGTCCTCTCAAAATTTTGAATTCACCTCTGCACTTTCCACACTTGCACAGCGCGTACTTGTACGCATAAGAAATTTACAAACGAGAGGACGCCATTTAGCCCATCAAGCTCATTTGGGGAGAACTTAACTAATAGCTCAGAGCTGTTAAAATCTTATCTAGCTCTGATTTAAAGGAAGAATAAGAGCCAATAAAAGCCACAATATTATGCAAGCATCCCAGAAGACCACATTTATGAATATATTTGAAGATTAAAAATTATTCACTTTAAATTGTTGTATTAAACAGATTAAATCTATATTTAAAAATGTAAAAATGCTCTTTGCCAAGAGCCTGCTTTTTGTAGGCTACTCTAAAGAATAACGATTTTGAGTCTGTTCAGTTTGTGTAATGGGATTTATATTCCAAAACATGTACTAACCTTTACTGAATGCTCTGGGTGATGTGGGGTTAGGGTTAGGAAAGAAAATGTATAATATTTTAGATATTTTCCAGTAAATGTTACTTAATTTTAGGTTAGTAATACATACGGCCCTCATGTTGGCCTAAATAAAACAGCAGAAACAGAAATCAATATTCGACATGCTTGCCTTTTTTACTAGTTAATGAAGCAAACCATTATTATAATTGAATGCTTTATTCCAAATACTCACTGGCGCGGACACTTGGCTGTACTGCAGATGTATTTGGTAAACGTTTCCTAAAGTTAAATGGTGCAGCTGAGAGACGCCCCCTAGCTTTGCACACCCAGTAGTTGATGGGATGGCGGAGGACCCAGAAGAGGAACTGCTGCCTCATTAAGATCATCGTTTCACGGGGAGTCTACGCTACTTTCGAATTCAGCGGGGAGAAAAATCACTTTCACTGCCTACCAACATCTCTCTCAGTGTAGCCGGATGAATCCTTGAAAACGGTGGCCGGCTGGAAGGGGTTTTGAATGGGAATGCCGATTTGCCTGGAAGGAGCGGCGATGCAGCAGCAGGACGAGACAGCACTCCTTCGCGATAGTAGTTTTGGGCTTGATTGCGTGCCGTGCGTGTGGTTTCGCACGAAACAAACGCTCTGTTATGAGAAATGATTTAACGCTAACTTGCTTATTTTCCGGTGTATCGGAACTGGCATTTAAGAAACTGCCGTCATTATGTGATGAAGGCCTGAGGAAGAATAGCTATTTTCAATGGAGGCTCTATGGAAGGTAGAACCGATTCCGACATAATGTAGCCAAAATGGATTATTACCACTGATAATAAGATACATTTATACGAAAAAAGCAATCGTATTACAATTACACCTCTCTGGATGTAAATATATCATGGATTTGCTGTTTTCCCCAGAATTTCCCGTCCAGTTTCCAGGAGGTGGGATGTAGTAGATTCCGTTATCTTTATATAATAACGAAATCGTTACAAATTCTCTTCTTCGGTGAACCTACTGGCTAGAAACTTTACTTGGGTATGGGTGAAGGAAGTCAAAACGATTTTCACACTTCGTAACGAAATGGTAGGTCGCTGACAGTTACTGGACTGTATGTCTTCTGATGAGGTATTATTATTCATGTAAATTCGTGCATGCATAATTACCGCCCATGAATTACTGTGTTTAGTAGACATATATGTCACGCTCGTGCTGTGCTTTTTAGTGTATGCTATTGAATATATGGTTAAATCAGTACCTTGTTTAGGCAGCATTTTACTGGGGCTTTTTGGGAAATACCAAGCCGGCAGCTGGCATGCCGGAGACGCAGGTGTACATCTGGCGCATCGCATTTCAGGTGCAAAATGGTTAACGGAGACCGTGCATTTGTTCATATTGTCAAGTTAGACTTTTCTGGGTTTTTACATGCGCATTTTGGGAACCTAAAACAAACGCACATATCAAATTGTATTTGAAAGAAGAATAGAAAAAAAATTGTCAACGTATGTGCGTATGTTTTTGTGCTTGGGTGTATGTATGGGGGGTGGCAATTTGACTAACTATTCCATAAAAGTTATAGCAGTCCTAGCGTCTCACATGTGTGATTTGTTTTCTTTCTTTATTTTCAGAATTTGTGGATGACATTTTGCACCTATAATATGGATTAATGTCTGGATAGATGCTGGTCAACATGAGATAATAATACGACGCATGAGATCGCCTTATCAATCGAGCTCACATAGCAAACCATGACTGCTCCAGCGCTGCTGCCGCTGTCAGGCCGCCGGATACCGTCTGTCGTGCCCGGAGCCTCCTCGCTGGCCCACCACAGGGCCACGCTGCGGCTCTCAGAGAAATTCATCCTCCTCCTCATCCTCAGTGCCTTCATCACTCTTTGCTTTGGGGCATTCTTCTTTCTTCCGGACAGCTCCAAACACAAGCGCTTCGACCTGGGCCTGGAGGATGTGCTTATACCACACATCGACCCTAACATACAGGGCAGGCACCCTGGTCTGGCGGTGATCCACGGGCAAGGAGACCATGATGAACACCGGCACAGGTAAAGATGGCATGGACCTGACCTCCCCAACCCCATCCCCTTGCTGCTTTGTTTTTGGTCCTGCTTTCCTCCTTTCACTGGTTCTTGCAAGGTTCCTGACGGCTGCATCGCCTTTTATCATATATGTAAACCTAACTACAGTGAAAACAGTGTGATTGACGAAAAAACACTACAATTTGATGAAAACAGTGAGCCATCAAAAAAGTTAGGGTGTCCTTAAATTTGACAACCATTGAGTTTTGCATTTTGTACCTATGAGATAGGAACATGGACTGAATAAAGTAGGTGAACCATGAGAAATGACTAGGGATACAAATTCTCTGAATTTTCAAAAGAGGACATTTCCATGGGAATTTATGGAAATTATTGTAGAATTTATATTCTTATGTGTATGTACACTTGTCAAACATACAAAAAACTAAGTACACCAGTTTTAAAAAAGAGATTTAGAGTAGCAAGGACAAAGCAGGAAAAGTGGGCTGCTCTGACAATTACAGACCCATTGCTCTTGCAAGTACACTGTTTAAAGTGCTTGAACAAATTCTCCTGTTGAGGATAGACAAATTAGTAATGTCTACTGACAATCAGTTTGGGTTCAAGCCTAAATGTGGCATTGATATGTGCATTTATGCCCTAAAGGAATTGTTAAATAACTGCAACCGTTTTCGTGTGTTTCTTAGATGCATCTAAGGCTTTTGATCGTGTTAATCATCGGAAGTTATTTCAAAAACTGTTCCCAAATACATAGTTAGATGTCTGTGCTTTTGGTATGCAAACCAGATCATGCAGGTCAAGTGGGACAACTGTATATCTGCACCTTTTCAAGTTTGTAAT
>JAODKE010000037.1:1053186-1067582 GCA_026779605.1 Mormyrus hasselquistii
AGACATTTCAAGGATTTTGAGTCATTCTGCGCTGCAGATGGGTTAATTGTGTTAAAAATTTTAATCAGATTAATCATAATGATGGATTAATCCGCGTTAACCCGTTTTTGACAGCCCTAATATATATATATATGGGTATGTTGCTTCGTATGCAAAATAAAAAAGCCCATTTGCTACTTAACAACATTAATATGGTTTTAAAGACCTTGAAACAGAAAAACAGCGAAATTAAAGTGGAAAGAGTGAAATTCAAGTGCATTTGCTTTGAACAGGGAAAAAATGTTGAAGCATTTACCTATGCTAAATGCCTATGACTTGTTGATGAGCTTTGTGGGAAGATTCTTAACTGCTGTCTGACTGTTGCTGCTACGGGTGTCTTCTTTTCATTCTCTGCAGTGCTTTGAAAACTCATCATACTGCCAAGCATTTGTTCTTTAAATGTCATATTAATTTCGTTGTGTTAAAGCATTTTAACCCCGCAAGGTATTTTGTCATTGCATGTGTTGAAGGATGCAAACTTTACATCACTCCTACAAACGGTGTAAAAGTTCCACCCTTGATGACGTGTCACCGCGCGCCTGCGCAATATGAGCTACTGGTGATTGGCTTTTGTGATCAGCAATGAAAGGAATTGATCGGAATACTTTTTCACGGAAATCGGCCGATAATGAATCAATGGTGACAGCCCAAGTTGTTCCTGGTTTATCCCTAACAATCTTTTTGAACTATAAGTAGAGATGTAATGAGATGTTTACATAAGACACTGATGATATTCCACACACGCAGACACAGAGCTGGAGAAATGCTCCCATGGCCATCATCACTAGATGGTTTTGGATGAATTGTCCCAGGTACTAATGAGCATCGGTTAAGGACAAGGATGTACCTTTTATGCTCTGGATACAAAGATCTACATGGTAACATTGAACAATGTACAGTGGCAGACTGGCAACAGAAATCAGCCCAGCAGTTTGGGATCCCCTTTGTAAGAACTGGGGGGGTTCCATTGGTATATTTTGCTGATCGAGATCAACCAGTTGGGCACCAATGAAATAAATCATTATCCATTATTCATTGACTTTGATCGACCTAGAAACACACTGAGACTGAAGGACGGGTCGGGTATATAGACTCTATAATGCCTAGGTTGGGGAAGAAAGACTGACCCATTGGGAAAATACCCAAACTTTCCCCATGGCCAGCCTGTGTCTGTTATTAACCTGAACACCAATAAAATATCCCACTGAAGTCCCTTTTAGTGCTGTCCTCAGGTCCAGAAATTAGCCCTCTCTCTGTACTTTATGGACAAACCTTGATTTACATAAGGCATGGTTTATAATCCAGTCTGAATTTTAAGTTTGAACTCTCTGTAGGCTGTCTGTGAAGCATGGAACTCTGTGTGGCACTGCACTCATTGTGGCTGATTTGAAATGTTGCTGTTGGGGCTGCAGTATCTGCCTTGTTGTCTGCGTCTGAGCCTCCCTGCTCTGCCAGCAGCTGCTCCACCTGCAGCAATATGGGCTCTTTCGCTTTCACTGGTTTGTCGGTCATAAGCTCACTTCCTGAAGTCATTACATCTGGTTTCTCAGTGTATCCCTGTAACTCGGCCCTGAGACTCATTCTTCAGGATGTCTCTGAACTGTGCCTTTGCATGTTGGTGGTAGTTTAGCTGCTCTCCGAAGGCCCTGCTGCTGTTCTGCCTTTGATAAAGAGTATAAAAGCGTAAATCGCCTTTTGGATAAAAAGCCCTTTCCGAACAGCAAAATGTAGACGCATCTACTACACAAATTAGCTGAAAAATGAACATTCTGAGGAGCAGAATTACTGTTGTGCCCAATCAGTTTGCTTTCCATCAAGCGCAATAAATGGATAAAATGATTTTTATAAAAGAGTTTGTGAAAGGTATGAGGGGCGATTCAGCGAATGTAAAATGGAAAAGGCATCATGGAGGGGATGATATGCAAGAGGTACAGGCTGATGAGAGTCCTCTGTGAGGAGCAGCCGCATTGTCAGGGGGATTTAATATGCCCCCCCTCACATATACACACATTACTCTCACTTGGCACATAAGAGGCCGCAGTTTTGCAGCCATGATGGAGAACAAGGGGAGGATTTAACACAAAGCTCGAGAAACAAAGGAGTCAAATGAGGAATTCATCAGATCATTTAGGAGCATGAGTGATAGGGGAATGCAGTGGTGCCCATGCCACCTTCCATTTCCTAAACCTGGGTCTACATGCTAACACCGGTGGAGGAAGGTGGGGGCATCAGATATATGACGTGGTCATCTGGTTTAACATTGTAACCTGTAGTGGGATCCTTTCCTGAAGTTTGATTGGGTGATATTTTATAGATTCTCAGCCAATTAGAACTGTTTCAAAATGGCATGTTTACTTAACACAAGCTTATACACAAACTTACTTAAGTGTATAAGCAACCAAGCTGACTTTCCAGAGAGAATCAAAATTGCGAGACATTAAAAGCTTAGCTCAATTTCCCTCAGTATAAAAGCGACAAAAAACGGTACTGAGGCAGGCCTGAGTTGTTTATGGGCGGAAGACTGTAAGTGTGAATGAGCTTGTGCCCTCTGGCCTGAAGGGAGTCTCACACCAGCAAGCTGCTAAATGTGTGAGTCTGCACACCAACGACAAGGTGGATCTGATGTTTTGATGCCCATTGTACAAGGGGCATGTGTGTGGCTAAGTGGGTTTGGCCTCACTGTATGTGAGCATATGGTTGCTGGTCAAATCCTGTCCTTAGCAGAATAGTCATGTGTCTGTAGGGTCCTTTAGTAAGCCCTACCCCCCTGAAATGCTCCAAGGATGCCTGAAAAATGGCTGACTTTGCCCTCTATGTACAATACTGTGCAAAAGTGCAATTTAACACTAGAACAGATGCAAATTAACATCCATGCATCCATTTTCAATACCCAATTTTCTGGTACAAGGCTGCGGGGGTACAGGGCCCGGACAGTGTATGCAAATTAACAGTAACACAATAAAAACTTACAAGAATTTTTTTCTGTTCTAAAAGTCTCTGATATCTAGTGGGTTGACTAGGGGTGACTTTTTCAATTCCCAAGTCCAATTTGTACTTATCCAATACACCCATGCTTTTTTTTTACTTTACCTCTACCACACCTTGTGTGGCTAATCAGTACTGCATTGAGTTAACTAATGAAATTGAACATTTTCTTTGACTGCCTAAGACTTTTGAGCAGTACTCTTTGCTTGTGTGTGAGTGTTTATGTCTCACAGGAAGACAGGATGTGTAAGAGAAGCATGTCAAAGTACCTGTACTTTCACAAATGATAAGTAAAGCAGTAGTTTCCATTCAAACTGGATTTTCATGCTATTGCATATATAGCCTGTTTCCCTGTGCGGGAACAGGAGTGGATGATGTTACACTGCACCTTTCAGTTTCTCTTTATGTTGTAACTGTGACAACTGTGAATCTTTGAGTGCTGCCTGACGTGGCCTGCCACTTGTGGAAATTCATTCTCTTAATCGCAATACAAACTCTTCTCACAGAACACAGAGAACACACAGCACTGCCACTGCTGCTGCAAGGAAGCAGCTCACTTCCTGTAGGTGGACTGGTCCCTCCATGGGAGTGTTTAAAAAAATGCATATAAAACGTTTCAGGTGGCCATAAGCCCAGCAGCGCTACGCTACCGAGTGCCTGCTGCGCGCCTTATGATAGTAGGTCACCAGCACTCCATCCCTATTTTCACCTGCAGAGTTGGCTGACAGCTTGTCATTAAGGCCATTCCGCTAACATTAAATAACCCCCCCCCCCCCACAAGTAGCCAGCACTAGACATGGGCGGTACCTACTTTTTAAGGTCATGCTGTCCAGACTTTATGCAATTTTTTGATTACACTATCTGCTGTTTCCCAACATAATTTGCTGGGGAGGTACATACATATGGTTCTGAGACTGATCCACTGCTGCAGATGCTTTGCTTGTTAAGATGATAGCGAAGCAACTGCTTGGTGGATCTCTTCAAACCTTGCAAAGGCATTGTATGGGTACCACACTGGAACAGGTTAAATTCTGAGACAGATCACCCTAAAAGGGAAGCGATGCTGGTTAGTGGCAGCAAAATGGAAGTGTGAAAGCAGATGACCTGTGACCTTATGAATGTGATAAGTTAAAAATTATTTGGTGGATCTTATTAATACTAGTATAACATACTATCGATGAATATCTACACCTGGTTTGAGTTTCAAACAAATTGCTCTAAGAATGAGCCAGCAGCGCTGTGTGGCAGTAAAGGAAGGAAACACATGGTCTTGTGAATACAGTAACTCTAAAAGTATTGTACAGATCTTTTTAAAAATTTGACATATTGTTGGGGTAACAAACAGGAAGTTATCAACTTTTGAGACAGATCATGTACAAAATTGTAGCATTGCTGCAGATTCAGACATTTGATCTTGTTACCATGACAACCCAAAACATAATTGTGCATAATACACAAATAATTTAATTTTGATGTCACATTGTAAGATCATTTAATTATTTAATGGTAAGAATATTATTTATGTGCACTAATATATTTTGTGCAGTTAGAACAGTAAGTACTGGATTGTAAGACAGGATGCTTCCTGATGTATTATAATTTGGGTGGGGGCTGGCATTTTGGAGGGAGTGTTGTGGTGTCTGATGATGGCAGGCAGGAATGATCCCCGATAATATTTTTAGTATACCGTGGTGGCTTGAGCCAGTGGCTAAATGTGCTGCAGGATCACTGTGGGGGGACATAAAAAGCAGGTTATTATCCATCTCATGCTAATAAAACTAGCCTAGCAGGCGTAATCACTCAATTATTATTGGATCAAAATGGTCATGTGACACATTTAGAAGATAACATAGGTGTAATGTGTGATGTTTACAAAGTATACAGCTTGCCTTAATTTAAAATTCATATATAAATAAATAATAGAAGTTGTGCTTTACATGTGTTACAGTGTTAACTATAAGGTAAAATTAGGAAAAAGCTCATGGAACCATTTCTGGACAAGGGCAAAACAGTTACAACAAGCGGTTTCTTCACATCCCTGTCACTGACTAATAGACTGCTGAAATTCAACACGACTCTGCCTGGCACCATAAATAAGATACGACGGGAACTTCCACCTCAGGCTAGAAAAGTGTCAGAAACCAAGGAATTCTCCACATGAGTGTTTAGAACTGGCAGTGTTATTCTGACAGTGCATGTACCTAAAAATAAGTCATCTGTCTGTATTCTGAGCACCATCCACCAAAACTTGGAGACTGGCAGCGATCACAACAAAAAACAGCATGGTCACAGACTACAGCTGCATGAAGGTATGTGAATGTACATCATTTTCTGATATGTACTATACATGTCAATTCAAAATGTAACACGTTTGTCTCTCTCCTTTTTTTTTAAAAAACAGTATGCTTACATGGTGTGAGCTGTTTTCTGCAACATACTTGACCTGCTGGCGATGAACGCACAGATTCTCCAGAGGGCTGAAGCAGTGTTCATGGCTCGCCTTGCAAAAGAACTCATCATTTTTTACAATAAAGAAGCGAAGCGTTTTCATAAAGAAATGAAAACGTAACTTAGACAAGCTTCCATTCCTCAGCTTATTGCTGGAAGGAGAACTCAGCAGTATGTACATTAGGAAAGAAGGTCCTTGAGTGTATAGCAACTGTTAGTGTCTGTGTGGAACTATAAGATAGAAGTCATTTTGTACCTTTTGTGAAAGTGTTTATTTTATATATTAAATGTATTTCTTCCATTAACCACTTGAATGACATTGACTGTCTCTCACACATACACATTATTTTTATACCATCTGAATCTTGAAATTTACACATTCTGTATCTAAATTTCTCTGCTAGCTTGTTCTCAGTGGTGCAATTTTTTCACATGTACCACATGAAGTGTCTACATGCAAAGTGCACTGTGGTGTTTCAAAACGCCACACAAAAATGCACATGCATGCAAGCATATAAGATTGTCTACAAAATCTAGCATCGCTGTAGACACAGAACATACATCAAATGTATATATTAATTATATCAAATATATTTGTATAACTGACATTAAGGTTACCTCAGCCGATTTGGGGGTTCCACTGTATTTCAAATTATGTTATAATGCACTATAATACAATAGAATTGAAATTTGAATTTACTGGGCCACACCCTGTATGATGTTCAATTGGAATGACAGTAAGAAGAATTAAATTAATTTCAATTCAATGTAACCATACATTATACATAATGTCATTTAAAACACAATTATATAACATTTACTTCCATCATGATAGGTGTATATATTATCCTTATATATGTACTATAGAGTGAACTCTCTTTTTGTATGATTGTAAGATAAAAATTGTCTAATTGTTTTAGCCTATTCTAACAATATGCATTTGATTTATGTCAGCCATCTACGTCCTTGTCCCATGTGCATGCATTTATACTTTTCGCATATTTAACTGTTAATGTGTTTTACCATTTGTCAGCAGTCTGCATGAAGTAGGTTTTTCAGTAAATGTGAGTTGGATATGGTTGAGGATCTTTCACCATGGTACACGGTTAAATTATTTATTCTATAGGCAACACTTCAAATGTGTGTACCAATGTTCTGCGTACCTCAGAGTGCCACCACTGAAATGCGGAGTTTAAAGTGTGTGACTAGTGTATCTGTCTGCGGGGAGGATGTTGACCTTGTCAATAGATTTTCTTACTTCAGCAGCAACATTCATGTCTCTGGTGACTCTACCTATGAAGTCAACAGATAGATTGGGAGAGCATGGGGGGTCATGAGGTCGCTAGAAAGGGGTGTGGTGCTCCTGATATCTTTGCAAGAGGATGAAGGTCTAATTCTTTAGAGTCCTGGTGTTCCCTGTCTTGCCGTATGGCAGTGACACCTGGACGCTATCTAATGAGACAACGACTAGACTCCGTCAGTACTGTGTCTCTTCAGAGAAACCTTGGGTACCACTGGTTTGACTTTTTGTCGAAGTGGTTGCTAGAGGAGTCCTGAATGAGGTGCGTAACCTGCATTGTGAGGGAGCATCAGTTACGGCACTATGACCATGCTGCACGTTTCCCTGAGGGTGATTTGGCTCGCAGGATCCTTATTGCTGAGGACCAGAGTGGCTGGGCCTGGCCAAGGGGCCGCCCACGTAACACCTGGCTGCGGCAGATGGATGGCCAATTCTGGAGTGTGGGACTGGACTGTATGTCTGCCTGGGGAGTCCTGAGGAGTTTCGCCGTGTGGTGGGTGCAGTAATACTCTGTATAAGTGCATGCTCCCCAACCTAAACTGAACTGACCTATGCTGATATAGTTAAACCTGCACTTAGACTATATATCTATTTTAATTCTACTTCCCTATATTCATAATCGAATTATGTTTCTGCACTCTTTTTAATTTTATGAATTTGATTTTCAAGGCCATTCTCAAGCAATTTCTGAATGGTGCACAACTCTTATGTACTCAAATGGCATATAGGTGTTACAACAGCGAGTCCCATTTGCGTTAATTTATAATCGACCTTATAGTTTTATATTGCAATATTGACCTCTTATTATATCATCAACATTAAAAAGAGTGCTTTTGGCATCTATTTTGCCTGATCGCTGAGCAAAAGAACGACGTAAAAAATAACTAGCGGGTCAGGCTAATTAAGGATCAATCTTAGGTACTAGATAATACCCCAGAATGCCTTACCTCCGCTTAAAACTATAGACATTTTATTCCAATTGGGCATATTTTCTTATTAGGGCAAACACAATTTATTCTAAGGGTTACCAAATTTGGTTAGCTGGCTGGCGTGAAATTTTCAATTCGAAGTTTGTACACATATTTACATGTATGTGACAGCTAGTTTAATTACCTTGTAAATAGTGTGTAGGGTTTGCAAACTGCCCCAACACTATTGATGTAGATAATTTTAGGTTTAAAATGGAATAATTTAGACTTGACATAAGATTTCTTGCTGTGATTGTTTGTCTGACACCGTCAGTGTCATACCAGATGCTTGAGAGTTGGCATCCCTGTTATTCTGCCATTGTGAATTTTCTTATTAGAGTACTTTATCCTCTTTAAAATATGTAGGCATGTTATTTTGATAAAGTATGCCAAAACATCAGAACACCAGCTATATTTATCCTTTGTTGTCTTCCCATGGTGGTGTAGTTTCATACGAAGTTATGTGTGAAGTTTAACCTGCCAGCTTTTTGAGTCTCCCATGCTTATTTAGCATAAAGATCCCAATTTCTGTTGTGTGGTATGAAAGCGACACATGAAAGTTTCCAGGAGTTACAAGTTATACATCAAAACAACCCAGGAACTTGTAAACAGGGACCAGGTTCCAGAACAACGGTATGAAAAATGCCTTATGCATCAGTTTCACATAGACTACTGGACATCTGCCTCTGCTGGTAGCCTATGGATAGAGATTGTTTAGTTGAGATTTATTTTAAGGTTAAAATACACTGTCAGAAAAAGTGTTCAGGCATAGTACAGTTTTGTACCCCAGGGAACAAATAACATTAATGTACTCCCAAAGGTACAAAAATGTTCCTCTGAGTCCATTTCGGTACCTTAAAAGGTACATTTGCCTACAGTTAGGGTATAATTGTACAGACCCACATGCCAACATGAGGGTACAGTCCCAGTGACAAGTCCGTCAAAGCTACAAATTGGTGCTTTTTTCTGAGCGTGTAGAGCTGCCACCTGTCCTGTGTTTTACCAGATAATCCCACATTAAAAAAGAAATGTGTCTAAGGATGCCGCGATTAGTTGACCTGAAAATGTCCTTGTAGCTGCTAAATATGGTCATTGTTAAAGCCATAATTGCCTGCCTGCTACCTTACAATCTCCATTGAATGAATGAAGTGTTTGAGAAAATGTTTAGGCTAAAATATGAGCGTATTCTATGTGGATTGACAGTGCCAGTGTACGATTGTGTGCAGTTTGTTATTATCCTAAAGTAAAATGAAAAAAACGAGCACTAAATAAAAGAAAATAATTTGTGAACTGAAGTAAAAATGAAAACTATGTTTACAAAAAACGTCAAAAAGTAGTGCCAGACCAGCAAAATCTTTTTACCTTATTTATCCACAATATCTCCTCTTTTAAATATGTTACAGTTGCCAACTCTAAGTTCAACACCACATCAGTGCTTTTCGTGTCCATGATTTACCAAAACAATACCAGGTGGTACTCCACTATTCAGGTTTATTAAGTGTAAGAATACACTGAATTTAAGCAGGTCACTAACTTCTGGGCAACACAATACACATCACATTAATATTTTGAGCAAATTACTCATTTGCTTATCGAATTGTGGGCAAAAATAATATCCATGTAGTGCCAAAAAGCCTGTGTCCATTATGTAAAGCCCTGCATTAACACAGTTTGTAGTTGTCAAAAAATTTTTATTAAACAGTGTTTGATTTTCTGGAGGAAAATTAATTGTTTAGATTAATCGACCAATCTGTAAAATAGTTCATAGATTAATCCATAAAATAACAGTCATTAGTGGCTTTCGTAGTTGTGTCTCATCTTAAACCAATATGGGATGCAATTTCTTCTGTATTCTTGGTTTGACCCCCCACCCCCGAACCTACCTGCATACTTAATACTTTATCTAAGGGAAGTCGGATATTACTTTGGATTGGAAGCGGCAACCCTAGGTTGCAATGAACTACAAACACTAAAATTCTTGCATTGCAAGGAATTATTATTTAGCATAAATAATATGCTAATGAATCCTTGAATTCAGGGGTTCAAATCACTTCTATAGCCAAAGGTGCATAAAATCAAGCACCCAGGCATGCAGACTGCTTCTACAAATATTTCTGAAAGAATCGGTCGCTCTCAGGAGCCCATAAAATTCAACCGTGGTTTCTGAGATAGGATTGCATCTGTGCGATAAAGCCATTCATGAAATTTTTTCACTACTTAATATTCCACGGTCAACTGTTAGTGGTATCATAACAAAGTGGAAGCAATTGGGAACAACAGCCATGTAAAATCACAGAGCAGGGACAATGCATGCTGAGGCACACAAAGTACAGAAGTTGCCAACTGTCTGCAGAGCCAATAGCTACATACTGTACCTCCAAACTTCATGTGGCCTTCAGATTAGCTCAAGAACAGTACATAGAGAACTACATGGATTGGGTTTTCATGGCCGTGCAGCTGCATCCAAGCCTTACATCACCAAGTACAATGCAAAGTGTTGGATGCAGTGGTGTAATGCACATCGTCCCTGGACTCTAGAGCAATGGAGACGTGTTTTCTGGAGTGATGAATCACACTTCTCTGTCTGACAATCCGATGGACAAGTCTGGGTTTGGCAGTTAACAGGAGAATGGTACTTGTCTGACTGCGTTGTGCCAAGTGTAAAGTTTGGTGGAGGGGAATTATGGTGTGGGGTTGTTTTTCCTGGAGTTGCAGTGAAAAAGAACTCTTATTGCTCCAACAGTCAATGCTACTTTGGACAATTTCATGCTCCCAAATTTGTGGGAACAGTTTGGGGATGGCCCCTTCCTGTTCCAACATGACTGCACACCAGTATACGAAGCAAGGTCTGTAAGGACATAGATGAGTGAGTCTGATGTAGAAGACCTTGACTGGCCTGCACAGGGGTCTGACCTCAACCAGATAAAACTCCTTTGGGATGACTTATAGCGGAGACTGCGAGCAAGGCCTTGTTTAACATCAGTACCTGACCTCACAAATGCTCTCCTGGAAGAATGGTCAAAAATTCCCATAAACACACTCCTAAACCTTGTGGAGAGCCTTTCCAGAAGAGTTGAAGCAGTTATAGCAATAAAGGGTGGGCCAACTCTATATTAAAGCTTATGAATTAAGAATGGGATGTCGTGTGTGGGCAGGTGTCCCAATACTTTTGGCAATGTTGTGTATATTTAATTTTTATTGGTATGTAATGAGTGAAATTAGGTTTGATTGTATAAAATTTGTTCAGTAAAATGCACAACATATCACACAAGTCTCAAAGACTTAATGAAAATCATGTGCCACTGCTAAGAGTCTATCATTAAAGCCTGATTAAATTGTTGACATTATATCATACCTTTGAGTATACCATATTGCTTCTACTTGTTATTCTGCTGCCATTTTTGTTTATTCATTTCTTTATTTATGTCGGTCCTTGTATTTTATTACATCCTGTACTTCATGCAAATGACAATAAATCTTGACCCATTTTCTGTCTGTTATTTAGCTATGCCCAATATGATAGTCATAGTATGCCTATGAGGCACCACACAGTTTAAGCGTGTATGATTTCACCATGTATTAGCAAGCACAGAGAGTTTGCCCACAGTGAAATCTCGGTATGCATTTTCCCACTCTTAAACAGCTCTCTCACTATATCTATGTAATCTTCTAGTCCAGCCATGATGTCAAGGCTATTTATTTTCGCAGTTTTTACCGTTTTCTTCAAGTAACGTCAGAGGGTCACGCCACTTTTGACAGATGAAAAAACAAAATAGAATTAGATGTATCCATTTTTTCCATCTTTGATTTGAGCACAAAATTTGAAAAAAAATCGAGTCAATATCCGTTTTCTCATTTTAGTTTTAGAAACAAACATTGAAGAAACATTATTTTTGTTGACTTTTGGTTTTATTTAGAAAACAGGTGAATGAATGGTACACGGATTCTGCCAAATCAGGATTCATGTCTGCTGTAAATGACTACCCAGCCTGGGCAGGATGGCGTGCCCAAAGCCAGTTGATTGATAGCTTGTGGCTTTGGGGAAAAGCAAAAGCAATACGGTAAAAGTAAATTCAGCTTGACAAAATTAAAAGCAATACGGTAAAAGTACAGTAAGTGTAATATGGTGAAAGCAATATGGTAAAGGTGAAGGCAATATGGCAAAAGCAATATCTATGTCAAAAGCAGTATGGAAAAAGCAAAAAACAATAAGGCATTATTTTCTCATTTTTAATGTCTTTTCCTTATTTATTTATTTTACTTTCTTATTCAACATTTATCCACCCATCCATCCATTATCTGAGGTCGGGTCGTGGGGGCAGCAGTCTCAGCAGGAAAACCCGGACTTGCCCGTAACACCTAGTCCAGGAGGCATCCTAAACAGATGTCTGAGCCACCTCATCCGGCTCCTCTCAATGCAGAAGAGCAGCAGCTCTACTTTGGGTCTTTCCCGAATGACCAAGCTCTTCACCCTGCGGAGAAAACTCATTTCGGCTGCTTGTACTCGTGATCTCATTCTTTTGGTCACTACCCATAGCTCATGACCATAGGTGAGGGAAGGAATGTAGATCGAGTAGTAAATCGAGAGCTTTGCTTTTGGCTCAGCTCTTTCTTCACCATGACAGACCAATGCAGTGCCTTCATCACTGCTGATGCCGCTCCGATTCGCCAGTCGATCTTCCGTTCCATCCTTCCCTCACTCATGAACAAGACCCCGAGATGCTTATACTCCTCCACTTGGGGAAGGACCCCCTCCCCGACCCGGAGAAAGCATTCTACCCTTTTCCAGCTGAGGACCATGATCTTGGATTTGGCCGCTTCACACTCGGCTGCGAACTGTCCAAGTGAGAGCCGAAGGTCACAGTCTGATGAGGCCAACAGAACCACGACATATACAAAAAGCAGAGACCTAATCCTGAGGTCACTGAATCGGACCCCCTCAACGTCCTGGCTGCGCCTAGAAATTCTGTCCATAAAAGCTATGAACAGAATTGGTGACAAAAGGCTGCCCTGACTAAGTCCAACCCTGACCTGGAAAGGAGTCCGACTTATTGACACCCATGCAGAGCAAGCTCTGACACCAGTCATGCAGGGACTGAACAGCTCTTATAAGGAAGCCCGGCGCCCCATACTCTCGTAGCACTCCCCACAGGACTCTTCGAGGGACAATGGCGAGTGCCTTGTGGCCAGGCCTGCACCCATGGGGCCTGGTCGGGTACAGCCCGAAGAAGGCACGTGGGTCTGGGCAAGAGAAATTGTGGATCCATTATTTTACGCATCATGAGGGGTCTATTCAACATTTATTCATTCCTTATTCTTTTACAGATTTTTTTCTTTTTTATGGCAATCCTATGACTTCATACAGTGAGTTTACATATGCACACCTACCTTCCTCTCCTCCTGCAAACCCTCAACTCATATCAAAAACATGCTATTTGTAATTGATAGAAGAAACTGCTTATAGACATGAATGAGTTTGTATTTTCAAACTGATTTCAGGTACATTTTAACAACCAATGAGTGTCTTTGTTTCCCCATTGTTTTCAGTCAGCTGATCTCACTTACCACTAGTGAGTGAGCCTACTGTATGTTACCGTATCAATAATACACATGCACCTTTTTTGTAAATTTGATAAAAGTCAGATAAAGGAAAACAAATAATTTTAATTGATTGCACATGCACTTTTTCATCTTTAAAAGTGCACATCTTAAAGGGTGTATGTGGATTATTTTGTACATACCAATGTGTGTATTATTTGATTCCTTAGATCAGTGTTTCCCAACCCAGTTCTCGGGGAACCCCAGCTAGTTCACGTTTTTGCTCCCTCCCAGCCAATCAGGAACACCAAATACCTAGTACAGCCTCCTCTGCCAACACCTCCTCATTGTCAGGCAGCTGGATGTTTGCTGAGACGGCCATGTCGCGTAGCAGTGCAGTAATCAGCACCACAGCACAGCATTTCCCACCTGTGCCGAATTTCCTGATTTACTCACGTATTCATCAGAAGACACAGGCAACCACAAAGCATGATGAAGGACAACTTTTATTATTCCTTGTATGTGTACATATGTGTATTTGTAGCCCTATGCAGACCATTGGGTGTTGTACAGTTTCTTCATTACACACATCACTTCAGAGGGACAACAGATGCCTTAGAAAAGAGAACAGCACTTTGATGAAGTATTCCTTAATTACTGACAAAACTGATAAAACTACAGCTAAAAGCTGTACTGTAGTTTGTCCTATATAAGCGAAATTCCGTTATATACCAGTCTGCTATATCCAATGTTTTTTCTGCATGTTCTTAAAGGTGCACGGCCAGGACCAGCGGACCTCATCCATTATGATGATATTCCGTTATAAGCGAGTCCACTATAATGGGATACACAGAGTCCTACAATACACTGAATAAATTAGGACACCCCCACATATTATCCCATTTAAAATGGTTAACATCACACTCAGGTGTATCACGTCAGGTGTACATGATCAGTACATCGTTACCCAGCATTTTAAAGGAGCCTTGCCCTATTTAAACCTCAGATTTAGTTTGGTGTGCTCCTGACTGTTGTAGTGTTCAAGTGAGCGCCATGGTGAGATCTAATGAGCTGTCTGATGGCCTCGGAAAGAAGATTGTGGCTGCTTATGAGTCTGG
>JAODKE010000037.1:1085195-1097192 GCA_026779605.1 Mormyrus hasselquistii
ATGGAACAATCTGTATTTTTCCCCAAATTTAGCTGGTGCGGCTTATATTCAGGTGTGCCTTATAGTCCGGAAATTACGGTAGTTTATATTCAAAGAAATAATAGAATTTGGCAATTTGGTCCATGTTAGTCAATGGGTAAAATTCTGATCCCAATTAATATGCATGTAAATCAAACACAGAATACCTCTGAAATGGACCATGAACCCTGTGGATGACCTGAAACATGACAATGTCATGTACCAGCAGATCCCTGTCTCTTATTGACCGCATAGGCCCCAGAAAACCTGCATTGGCCGTGTAGACAACCAGAGGTTCCTCAGTTGTACTTTCAGATACCTAGAATCATAAGGAGCAGCAAACTGGACTGTTATAGAGGCTACTTCTAAGTTATTAGTAAGAACCCATAAACCAGAGGTCTGTGTAAATACTCAATGCTCATGCCTATAGGTCATAGCAGCACAGGTTTTTCCACATAGCTACAAAGAGATCAAATACAAGAAAACACTTTGCTGACATTTGCTGTCAAAATCTTTTCTAATCCCTATGTCATCTGAGAACTTGACACACATCATCAAATTGGGATCATAGGAGACCCTTTGGAAGCCCCGCAAGGCTCCCTCCCAGACAGCAGACCGATTTATGTTAAATCTGCACTGATATTTTCTGATACTATTGCTTGATAGTTCCATCAATATTTCTTGAGCTGGGGCCTTTTCTGCACTAAAAAACACATAAAAAAATGAAAGACATCATCGTTGTCACGCCCAGCTCCGTACCATCCTCCTGTGTGCCACGCCCACCTCATTACCTCGTGTGATTCCCCGATTGTGGTCACCTGTTGCTTTAGTTTAACCTGTCCGGTGTATATTAGCCCACGTCCTCCTGAGTCTTGCGTCGGTCATTGATGTAATGTCGCGTGTCTGTTACCCTGCCCCAGTAAAGACCCTTGTTACCCGTTCTCCTGCCTGCCTGCTTGCTTTATTGCTCGCCTGCTCGTCACCAGCGTATTGTGACAATTGTAACCTTGTAGAAGCCCTTGTATGCATGCATCGCACTGATTGGGTTGTGCTGTTGGTAGTCATTTTCGTCTTCTGAATCAGATTTAAATAAATAAAAAGAGAACACCAAAACCAAAAATGAATTAAATAATTCTTATACACTTTTCTCACTTTTTTATATTTAAGCAATCAACAGTATACCAGTTTGCACTTTATGTTGGAAAGATAAAATAATTAGATTTATTGTGTTTAAAAGTGCTAAAAACAGACAAAAAGCAGACTTACTAAAAGGGTCCTAGATGGTCTCACTTACAGGGTTTTAAAAACCCTGTGAATTCACATCCCAGTCAGCTCCTGACCCTCTTGGAGTTTAGCGGACACCAGCTTATTGCCACAAGCTATTAAAAACTGGAGACTGCAATGAAAATTGAAATATTACACCAACAATGATTGAAAAAAAATATTTTTTTATGCTAAAAAAAGCTTGAGTATTTTAATAATGCTGGTACTGGTGTTATTGTGTGTGCTTCTATGTTTCTTACTCCCATGATGTGATACACTGTGTACAGTTTGTTTTTAAAATGATCTATAAAATATAATGGTTTGTGTTTTAAAGATACAATGGAAGAAAAAAAGGCTTTCACCAAACATCTTCTGGAATGTGTTCATCAAAGCCATCCCTGATGCATCCTACAACAATCTGGTGGTCCCAGGCCTTCTGGAATTCAAAGGCCCATGCTTGTCTAGCCATAATTTTGTCCTTGTTGAAATGGTCATGCTGCTGTGTACTAATTCTGGAAGAAGAATGTAGTGTTAGAAATGTGAAGACATAATTATGCATCAGGTCAAAAGCATATATTAACCATGGCAAGTTTGACAAGAGCATAATACAAAAATAATCCTGTTATCAACCTAAATCTGGCTAAGCCTAAATTTGAATCATTTTTGTAACTAGTGATGTACAGAAGGACTTCTCTTTATGTGCCTTGTCATCAAATGCATTGCATGAATACAATTAACCTAAGTTCATCTTATTAGAAAAAAAAAACTCAAGGTTCCCTTCATTGCATTTTGACAAATGGAATATCAGTTTAAAAGCCAGCAACTGGGACTCTGATAGCAACAAAGTATTTACCCAAATGTCTGATATGCTTTCAGCACAGAAAATGGAGACTCTGTCAGTCAGTGGTGTACATTAAGGTTATTTTAACTTTCTAAACTACCAAATCTAACAATGGTATGATTGAAGTCATTTACTTACGTTTTTCTTCTACTGCCTAAACTCCAGGTCCCGAAGCACTGTTGCATGTTATAATGTGGTCCATGTCCTCAGGGAGCTGGTGGTGCAGCCGGCAGAGGACTGGTACTATGCCGGCCCAACGGAAAAAGTGACTTTAGGCGATTGTCCACAGTGTCCACCGTGTCCGAATTTGTAGTAGCAATAATCGGTTGCTGCCTGATTGTTGTTGCTTCTGACAGTGTTATGATTGTCTCTGTTGAGGCCAATATGGCCAATATGGTACTTAATAAGGCTGCTGCCTCCGTAATACTACCGGTGGACTGTGGAGCCGACATCGGTATAGCGATAAACTCGCGCTTTTTAAAAACAACTTTCAGTTTGAGTGAGATGCCTTCCTGTTTGAGTGAAATGCCTTGCACATATACAAGTGAAAAGCATTCACACATACTACTGAAACTGTCTCATACAAACAACTGAAAATCTCTCACAAAAACTAGTTAAAACTTTTACACACACTATTGAAAAGCATTCACACACACTAGCAAAGATGACATTTTCGGTTGAGTATGTAAGCACCTTTTACTTGGGTGTGGGAAAGCATTTCAGTAGTATGTGTGGAAGGTTTCACTAGTGTTTGTGAGAGCTTTTCAGTTGTGTATGTGAATGGATACATTTTCAATTGTTTATATGAGAGTGTTTCAGTTGATTATGTGAAAGTCTTTCAGGAGTGTAAATGCTTTCACTTTTAAGTGTGTGAAATTTTCAGTATGCTATGTGAAGGATTTTGGTTTCATATATGTTTATGCATGGTTTCACATACCGTATGTAGATGCATGGTAATTCTGAATACAGTCCCTTTCTTTTTTCCATATGGTTGTGGGAGATGGGATATACATATTTGCAAAGTTTAGCCGGGCTTGGATGTTTTACTTTGTGACTAAAGGCTTCCATCTTGGTACCCTACCCCACAACCCAGGCATATGAAGAAGAGATTGTTGTCACACATAAGGAACAACCATTATTTGCCAAGAAATTATGAAGCTCCTTTAATGTTTCTGTAGGCCTCTTGGTGGCCTCCCTGACCACTTTTCTCCTTGTCTTCTCATCAGTTTTGGAGGGACATCCTCATCTTGTTCTTCTGATTGATACCTTTGACTGATGAGATCTCAGTCATGTTTTGAAAGCTCTTTGCAGACCATGGATTTTGGAGTATGATGCATCCAAAAAAAGTATCAAAATTGCTTATTCACTAACCCTGTGCTGTGACCCCAAAGCTATGGGAAGCAAGATGGGGTAGGCAAAGAGAAGAATTCCAATGTACCTGTACTTGTGCAAACAACAAATAAAGGATTAAAAATTATTCTTCAGGAACAAACTTTATCTGAGGTCAGTCAGCATGAATGAACTTTAAGTGATACGTGCAAATTAACCACTGTTTAAGATGAGACTGAACGTAATGGGTTGAATGTGACCATGGCCTCATGCTTGATTATTAATGTGTGTGCACAGTTATGCAACCAGGGTTTTGCATGGTTTTTATTTTCACTTTTAAAATAGTGTCTGATTTGTTTTCACCTTTTTTGTATAGATTGCAATTTTGAAATAAAAGTGGAATAAATTATAATATATTATAGTTAAATCTTTTATCATACAAACATCTTCCAGTTGGCAGAAATGTGTATACTTTTTATATTTTCTACACATTATTATTTATTCCCTAGAAAATGAAAGATACATCTGCTGGCCAGATTTAGAGTGAATTACAAACATTGATCGATTGTGGGTTATATATAGTAAATATGAAAAAGTAACAAATAGCTAATAAAATGACTTGTTCATCCTGCATTGTATGAAATTACATGTGAAGTTTAACCTAAGAAATTTTTGTATCTCCCATGCTTATTTAGCAAAAAGTTTACAGTTTTTGCTATGTTTTGGGAAAGTGACATGCGAAAGTGAAAGTGGCCAGAAGTTTCAAAAGTTCCTGGTCGAGATGGCCCAGGAATGTAGAACCAGGAACTAGGTTCCTGAACTTTTTTGGGAAACTGCCTAATTATAAATGAGTTACATGTACACTACACTGTATGGAAAAAAAGTATTGTAACACTTGCTCATTACACTTAGAGGAACGTTTATGACACCCCATTCTAAATCCATATGGATTATTATGCAGTTGGTCCCTCATTGGCAGCTATAACAATTGCCACTCTTCTACTGTACGTAGGAAGGCTTTCCACATGTAGGAATTATTAACTCAGGTAAATTTTTATATCTCCACCAATATGTTTTGAAATTAATAAAATTTTTATTCATTATTGTTTAATGCTGATTATTAACCAATTGTTATGCCGAATGGTCGGCTCCTCCAAACATATTTGCGGTATCCCCGTGAGTCTGTTACAGTAATGTGAGACTTAAATAGAATTCACTAATTACCAGTATTGCTTAGTAACCTGTGTTAGAAAGCTCATCCAGCGAGCTGCATCACCAGGTAATATAAACGATTGGTAGCGAAGCTCCCCTCATGGCCGACGAGAGAGAGTATCGCGATATTTCAGGTGAGTTTGAGGTTTCAGCGCTTGTAGCTAGATCGCACAGAGGCAGGGACTATTGTGAGCACTCAATGAACGGAGGCTGAAGGTGTGTAAAAGGCATGCATTTATTCCTAACTATAACTACAACTAACAAGACAGACATTACACCTAACATAAACAACAAACATAAAATAACAGAATAGCAACAAACAATGTAATTATGAAAATGCAATGACCAGATTTAAATGAGTAACTTTAAAAAGGAAATACTGTTCGGCATAGCAAGCACAGTTTGTGGAAATATGGCCTTAAAGTCATACAGTAGGTTAACAGAACAGCTTAGGTTGTAAGAATAAGAGGAAGTTGGTTTTTCACTTGGTTGCAAAGTGGGGGGGGGGAGAGTCTTGGCAGTTGGTTGCAGAGGCTGATGGTATGTTGGCACTCAGGAGGGCGCAGTGTTTGGAGTTGGAGTGGAGCCCCTTGGATTCTCTCTCCTTGTGAAGCTTTACGGTGGAAGGCTTTGTCTTGGTTGCAGCTCTCTGTTGGGTAGCAGGCTTTCACCGGCAGGCTTCAGGAGGGCTTCTTGCGAGCTTCTCTTCTCCTGGGCTGATGTTCTTTCTGCTGCTCCCCTTGGGCTGATGGTCTTTCTGCTACTCCCCTGTTCTGAGGTGCCAGGTTTTTATGGTCTAAAGTTTATGAATAGAGATTACCAGGAATTTGACTCCTGGGCCAATGGCTGATCATCCATGTGGCGGACTTTTTGAAGGAGGTCTGTATCAGTCCTTTTGGGATTTATGACCAGACTGATTCCCCTTTACTGATGATTTTCATTAGGCTGGTGTATACATGCACTTGCATGGTAACCACTGACCGGATTTGGAATCAGGAGGAATTTTTCATTAGTTTGATACCAAACATGTCAAATGAGCTTCACAGGTTCACACCTCATACCAATTGTATTAATTGATTGACAGTTACTTATGTATGTTACTGACTCACATCAGTATACGGTGTAGGTGTTTTGGGTTGCATCTCAACACATTCTACACTTTGTACAGACAATACATGACATTCATATTCAAACAGCACATCTTCTCCTTAGATAGGGGTGGCTGTTAGTTTGTGGTAATTCCAATTTAAGTTGCGAATCTGGAAACAACATATTTTGGTTGGTGTGGCTTATCCCAATTAATTTTCTCCAGAATGGATAATGTACACTTTAATCTCTGAAAGTTAGGACACACTAAGATTCTTGGTTATTCAATTTTCAAGATTCTTCTCGTATAACCATGAGTGGTAGCTATATATACTTCATGTGTGTTCAAGTGTAAAGGGTAGCACACAAAACACTAAGATTGTCTAAGGACACATACAAACATACTGCAACCTTAATCTGTATATTGAGACTTGTAGTCATGGGTAAATCAATATACAGGGTATACAAAAGCCAAACTCAAAAGAAACTTTCTTTAGGGTGTAGGTGAGTCGTATGTAAGGCAGGATGTCTGGGGAGGGGGTAGCGTGCCAAGTCAAGGGACCCCTGTCCATGAGGTCCACTCTGCTGTCTGTAGGTCTCTAAATCTTTGGGCTATAAAAGTTGGAGTGCTGACTTCCCTTGTTATCTGTGTGTGTTTAAGTGTGTTTGTGTGTGTGGGGTCACTAACCCCCCTTTGGTGCTTAGGCAAATATGTACCTCTCATACCAGGCTAGGCCTTGTCTCAGGCCACCTGGAATTTAAGCTCTGTGATATGTGCATGTGTGATCCTACACAGAAAATATTGGAATGTGTGGGATTTTTTTCCCATTTATCCAGAAGAGCATTTGTGAGGTCAGGCACTGATGTTGAATGTATTTGATGGGTTAGGGGTTTGGGCTCTGTGTGGGCCAATGAAGTTCTTCCACATCAAACTTACCCATATTTTTATGGACCTTGCTTTGTGCACTGAGGCACAGTCATGTTGGTACAGAAAAGGGCCTTCACCAAACTGTTCTTACAAATTTGGAAGCATAAAATTATCCAAAATGTCTTGATATGCTGAAACATAAAGAGTTCCCTTCACTGGAACTAATGGGCTGAGCCCAACTCCTGAAAAACAACCCCGTACCATTTTCCCTCCTTCACCAAATTGTACAGTTGGCACAATCTAGTCAGACGGGTAACATTCTCCTATGGAAGTATATATTGGACAAGAAGTAATTAAAGGCCTGGGTCTTGGTTTTTAACCAGGACACTCACAAGCTAAACCACACACTTGTATGCTCTCGCAAGCAGAAAAACCCATCCTCTCTATGCGCTCGCACTTGCTTTACTGTCTCTACCTGCTCACGTCTTCCCAACATTCGCTTGCTCAACCGATTGAGTTTTGAGACTTTGGAGGCAGGAACAGTGGCTGATTTCTCCACTTTGTTGATTGGTCACTTTGAATCCTGTGATTGGCTGTTATCTCACTGACCAGTCGATGAGAGAAAAGCCAGTTTCATGCTCTGTGATGATGTTGGAGCAATGAGTCTTACACTAAGTTAACAGAGATCTTTCAGAGATCTTTTTTTTAGTATTGCACAATCCTGTTACACTTAGATCAGTGATAGTGGGCGGAACTAGTAGAAAAAGTGTGCAGTCTGACTGGGTGCTGACATTATTAGGGGCTGTGTAGTACCTGGTGCTGTGATTCGGCAGTGCCTGGCACTGTGAATAGGGGATGGGCAGTGCCTGTTACGTACCGAGTAACATCATCATCCATTGCTCCTCTATTCAAAGACACAAACAGGACTTTGTGCACACTTTACAATGTATTTTTCTTTTGCGGAGGGAGGCTATGTTATGCTGGATTCGTATCTCAATGTCTCATATATACTACCTTGTGAGGGAATTTGGGTTACAGTATCACAGCAGGAAGAACATGGAAAAACCACTGCTGCATGGTCTCTTTTTCTAGAATTGCACCATTTTTATATTCTGTATGGGCATATACAAATAAACCATCTTTGGCTCAGTTATCATCAATTGCCTCTGTAGCATGGTATGAATTTGTAGCAACGCTGGAATTTAGATGTGTGTACACATGTTATAAATGTGTGTGTTGCTTCTTATGGTGTCTAAATAGTCTAATAGTTTAATATATTATAGTATGGATCTGTGGTTGTAAAATCTCCATGGTTATAAAGTCCTGGGTTCTGGAATCTCATTGCACCGCAGTGAATCCAGCAGCTGACAGACAGCCCATGTTACACACCGTATGTCACTTTATGTTCCAGATGATGAAGCATGCTTGGGACAGCTACCGGCAATATGGCTGGGGACACAACGAGGTGAAGCCGCTGGCCAAGAAGGGACATTCCACCAATATCTTTGGTGAGTGCATATTCAGAACATCCATGTCATAGCAAGTGATATATCTCACAATGCAATGGAGTCTGCACAGGTTATTTTCTTCACAGCTGGACATGATATACCACATAAGAAGCTGCATGAAGTTGCAGTTCTCTGTTAGAGTAGTATAGCCTGCTGCTGATTCTGTATAGTAGCTTGTAGAGATGTTTGATATGATGCTGCATGACAAGCCATCAGACACACTGTGTCGCTTGCTGAGTGCAGGTCGTCTACTGATTTACATATCAAGCTGCATACACTTCCTGTCAGCATGCATCACAGGGACCGTTCAAGCTGTGTCAAACTTTACCAAGCAACCTCCACAGCATCCAAATCACGGCGACTCACAGCATCACCATATAGTAAAGGTGAGTCGCGGTATCCGAATCGCGGCAAGGTCACAGCACCACAATACAGCAAAGCTTAGTCACAACATCCGAATAATGGCGAGGTCATAGCACCACAAAACAGCACACTAAACCAAAGCATCTGAATCACAGCGAGGTAACAGCACAGTCACAGGGTCACAGCTCGGTCTCAATATCACTTTGTGTAACAGAGTGGTTCAGTCAGACTTAATCATGTCTTCTAACATGACTGGGCTATGTAACTATTTTCCATATCACCAGTTTCACCATGTTATTTTTTCTGATCATTCAGTTTAAATGCTTCACTAACTGCTCACATAGTTGTGTAAAGTGCTGTCATTTACAAATGGTCCAGAAAATACTTTATTTTACGTTGGAGAGCCATAGCAGTCAGAAGGCACAAAGCTGCTCCTCAGGAGGTATCCATCACACTGAAGCACATATGAATGAAGCTGTGGGTTGGATTGGAAATTGGGTACAGTAACCAAGCAGGCCATGGAACTTCATTGCGACGATCAGTATTGTAGAGGAGTGGACTGTCACAGTCCATATATAGTGGACTCCAGTTCCACTTCCTGTTCTTCATATTGTTATCCACCTCTTTCTGTTCCCTTGTTCACCTCAATTTTCTCATTTTGTCTAGCGGTTACTTGTTCTCTTGCCCTATTTACACAGTCCTTCCTTATAAGATTGTCAGGGTTTTCTCCTGCACTTTAGTCTTTATCAACTCCTGCCTTGCTGTGTTCTGACCTTTGCTTTGCCTTCCTGTTTACAACGCTACCTTTTGCCTGATTAGTGTACCTGCATGTGTTTGACTATTGTCTGTTTACAGCCATATGTATGCCTTGTGCTTTTGTGTGTTTGCCCATCTGCATTTCGTTTATGACCCTTGCCTGTTTTTTAGCAACGCAGCTGTTTTTGGCCCTCACTGTACCAGCTTCGGTTCAAGACATTAAACCATTTTGTGTTACACATGCCCCTCATAGACTACCATTGTCTGCATGGGTAGGACCTCATGAGACCTAATCTCATTTCTCTGATAGCCCTTTCTGGTTCCCCATGGCCATACAGCTACAGGACATTCAAGCATTATATGTAGACAGGTTTTTCTGACAGCATGTGGACATATTTGTTGGACAAGACTGTGAGGAGAGCAGTACATTGTGAAAAGCATGTCCTAGTGTCATTAATAAAAGCACCCCCTCCCCAAATAAAAAAACAGCAGGACAGCCAAATAACTGTTTGTTGGAGTGCCTGTTATGGCAGATGTTTCTGGTCTGATCCAAATCAATTTTGATGATTTGACACACCAGCAACGAAGTGTTATTCTGCCGGCTGTTCCTAGGCTGCCTCAACCCCACCGTTGCTGGTTCATAATATTTAAACTTCTCTGGTGATGCAGAGCAGGAAGACTTTTGCTAGAATTGTGCTTTTGTTGGAAGCTGCCTGCACCACCCTCTCTAGTGATGAGATGTTGAAAAGAAGCATGGGAAAGCTAACCTCACTGGATTCTTTGCAAGGTTTCAAGCTGAATGTTTCCTACAGTGAGGCTGACAGACCTGGCTGAGGGAGCAGTGCCAGCGGGAAAGAAAAATGCTTGACATACTTAGGAAGTAGATGGATAAATAACCATACAAATAATTATGCTGAGATATTTCCCTGTTTTTGGCAAGTGACTGATGAATTTCTATTTTGTTAAAAACTAAGGCAGCACCAGACCATGCTAGTCTTAGTGATATGTAAATGTAATATCAAACTTCTTATGGAATACCAATGACCATCAGATACTCTCTAAAAGTAATGGAATATTTAAATTTTGAAAATGAACTCATAAATACTGAGTTGCACTTATAGACAAGCAATATGGACTATAATAAGAATCCAGTTATGAAAGAGTGAGTTGGTGTTGCGCCGGGGCAGGCAAGCAGGCAATGGAAGCTGTAAATGCAAGCAAAACAGGATTTATTGACGATATACAGTCTCAGAACTGGGTGTGAGACAACGTCAATGACAGACCAGGGGTAACAGACTTGAACGCGGACTGAAATACTCAAGACTAACGACAGGAAATGTAGAACAGCTGGCAAATGGAAGGATTCCACATGGGGGTAATGAGGTAGGCGTGGTCCATGAGCGGGCTGGACGGAGGGACGTGACAGTTGGTATGAACATACAACATGACAACAAACAATACATAGTGTAGCCAAGAATTTTTTGTGCAGTGTAAAAATGGTCAAAATTGGAAATTAAATTGAGGATATTGGAGAACAAACTGTCTAAAATGTTACTATTATGAGTGTTATGTAAAGAAACAAGAAACACTTTTTTTGGTCAGGCCCGGAGTGGCTAATCGGGAGATTTCCCGGTGGGCTGCTTGACTTTGCAGCGGCCACTCCGGGTCCAAAATGGTGCTTTTTGTGCTATTTTGTTTATTTGAGCGCGACTCCGGTTCACATGGGCACCGAAACAAACGGTGTTCATGTTTACAACCGCCAAAAACTACTGAACTGGAGAAATAATCAAACAACCGACCTGCAGGATGAACTTCTCCAAACGCTCCGCGTCCTCGGGTTGCTACGGAAACCAGGCCTCCAGCCCTCGGCCTCGCCTGACGCCGGTGGCCGGGAGAGAGCCCATCGGAAGCGTTGCGCGAGGAAACAGAAGCGCGGAAAGCGAGCGGGGATCCGTGCCAGGCTAAAGGCAAAACCCAGCCGGCCAGCGCTCCCGTCCATCCTGCTTTCAAATGTCTGCTCCCTGGACAATAAACTGGACTACATCAGACTTCATCGGACTACCCAGCGTGAATTCAGAGACTGCTGTGTGTTTGTTTTCACGGAGACATGGCTCAGCGACAGAATTCCGGACGCTGCCATTCAGCTAGCCGGGCTAACCGCATTTCGTGCAGACAGGAGCGCAGCACTGTGCGGTAAGACTCGCGGTGGCGGTTTGTGTATTTATATAAACACAGAATGGTGCAAGAACTCTGTTCTAGTGTCCAGCTTCTGTTCACCGCTGGTGGAGTTAGTCACTGTAAGATGTAGACCTTTTTATTTACCCCGGGAAATCACCACTTTGTTCATTGTGGGAGTGTATATCCCCCCCAGCGCTAACGCTAGAGAGGCGCTCTGTGAGATTTACACATTTATCAATGAATTACAGAACACACACCCAGACGGACTGTTTATTATAGCCGGAGATTTCAACCACGCAAATCTCAAGTCCGTTCTCCCGAAATTCCACCAGTATGTGGACTTTGCAACGAGAGGAACGAACGCACTGGATCTTGTTTATACAAACATTCCCGGCGCGTACCGTGCGGAGCCCCGCCCCCATCTCGGATACTCAGATCACATCTCTGTTATGCTAATTCCAGCATACAGGCCGCTCGTCAAGCGCTCAAAATCGGTTCTGAAGCAGGTGAGAACCTGGCCTGCAGGAGCTATATCTGCTCTTCAGGATTGTTTCGAGCACACTGACTGGAGCATG
>JAODKE010000037.1:1097292-1116382 GCA_026779605.1 Mormyrus hasselquistii
GTAGCACCATGGTCCTGGGGAACGGTATTTCATTTCACTTTGTACTGTACCATGTATACTGTTGAAATGACAATAAAGCAACCTTGAACCTTGAACCTTGAACCTTGACTTTTGGGCCAATCGGAAATAGAATAATTCTATTTGGCAACCGAGGAGCCGAAGCAGGGGAGCCTGCAGGCAACGGAGGTAGGACCGAGGTCAGGCGACAAGGCATCGAAGTGGGAGGCACCCCCCAAGGCCCAGCCAAGGCAAATGAGGGCACCTGTGTCCTCTCCCCTTTCGGGACACCAAAAGATGGAGTCTTAGCTGTTGTCGACTTTGCTGGGGCGAGTCTATAGGGAGGTCCCCGAGGGGTCCCACTCAAACTCCTCCTCCAGGGAGAAAGGAACGGTGGACAAGACGTCCAGAACCTCCTCGGGGACATGGACTGGGGTCATGGGCACCGGGGCAGGAGACACAGGGGCAGGAGTCACAGGGGCATGCAGAGCCACAGGCATGGGTGGAGCCGTAGCCGGAGCAGCCAGAGGTGCTCGGACCTCAGGCGTGAGCGGGGCCGTAGCAGGCGCCTCGGGCGCAGCTGGACGCAGGGCCAGCACAGGAGCCCCGAGCGCAGCCAGAGGTGGAGCTGGCACAGGAGCCTTGAGTGCAGCAGTGGGTGGAAACTCGGGCAATGCAGCAGGCGGAACAACAGGTGGAGTCAGTACCGAGATCTCGGCCGTAGCTGCAGGCGGAGGTGGCATGTGGGGAATAGTGGTGGACGAGCAATCAGGAAGCAGCGATGGACGGAGCAGGATTGAGGGAATCAAGGGTTTATTCGGGCACATTGATGGCGGACACCCAACTGGGGAAGACGTGGACTGATATACATGAAACAAGCCGAAATAACAGGGAACAGCTGGGCACAATCGGGGAAGCACACGTAGATAATGAGGGGGCATGGCACACACGAGCACTGGACGCGCAGGTCATGACACAGTACACTACTCAGGCAGCTGTTACCGTTATAGATGGCTACTGTTATAGATATTATGTTATTATTGTTTAAGCCATTTACAGGTAAAAATATGTATAGTAGTGCAATATGCCTCATGCGAAGAACTGCAAGATTAATTTTGATATTAATATATTTATTTATTTGACTTGTGTTTCATTCATATTTGAAAATAGCAAATAAAACCAGTGAATAACAAGAAGTGTAGTATTGCCTCATTTATCCAGTTTTCAACTTCCTGAAAAAAAATGGGTTGTTCATGGGCATGAAGTTCCACGGCTGAAATTTGGCTCCGCTCTGGCCCTGGCCTTGGTGATCATTCAAGCATTTCTAAGGTTAGTCGAGTTTCCCAAAAGTTTAAAACTGCTGAAATACCCAATGCATTGAGAAAGAGGGTCATAAAATTTCACAATCAATATAGTCAATCTCATTTTCATTTTGGACCATTTTTACAATGTACAAATAATTTTTTGGCTACACTGTACAAGCGGTATAGTAGAAAAATCTTCTACCAATTTATCCCTTAAATTCATCTACCAACATATGCAATGATTGTGAGGATTCACATCTCAACAACTAGTAACAGTGTCATAGCTGCTAATAACAGGCATATCTGACATTACAGGTCTGTTTTGCATTAAACTCAGTGTTACCACCCATAGTACTGTGTTAATTTTTCCTCTTTTGGGTCTTCAGCTGACAGGTGAGTGATGAGTGCTATAGGGCACTCTTTGAGCCTTACCTAGATTTGCAGGGAGTCACTGTCCTCCAAAGCTTTTGCCAAGGCCTGTGAAAAACAGCTGGCAATCTGAGTAGCAGTGCAGTTGATTGTGAGAGGTGGGCAGTGGAAGGGGGCCTAGGCAGCATAGCTCAGACTCAGAATCACTTTATTTGCCAGGTATGTCAAGCTAGATATTTTTCTAGGTGTTACAATATGTGTGGCACAGATGTACGACATCAGATAGGTAATAAAATATTAAACATGGTACATAAAATATTCATGTAAGGTGCAGTTCCATAGAAGGTGCACTAATACCACCAGTGTTAATGCAGGTGGCTCTACTAATTCAAAAGAAATACTGTTTTAGGGAAGAAGCTTGTTGGCCTGTCTGTATGTCCTTGACTTCAGGGGTCTAAACCTTTTGCCAGAAAGGAGGGGTTGGAAGAGGTGATAATGTCCAGCATTATCTTGCCAGTACTCTTTAGGGCCCTGCTGTTGTAGCTGTCTAGTTGGGAGTGCAGATTGCAGTTGATTATTTTTTTGCAGTCCTAATCACCTTATAAGAACAAAAGAAATTTACAAACGAGAGGAGGCCATTTGGGCCATCCAGCTTGTTTGGGGAGAACTTAACTAATAGCTCATAGTTGTTAAAATCCCATTTAGCTCTGATTTAAAGGAACCCAGGGTTTTAGCTTACACTTCACTAGCAGGAAGACTATTCCATACTCTAACTACATGCTGCGTAAAGTGCTTCCTCAAATTTGATTTGAAGTGTTCTCCCACTAATTTCTAATAATGGCCACGAATTCTAGTATTTAATATTGAAATAGCTATTTGGCTTATATACCTGGATCATGTCCCCCCTTTGTCTCCTTTGCTCAAGGTTAAACAGATTCAGTTCAGCTAACCTCTCCTCATAAGCTATTCTTCTAAGACCAGGAATCATTCTCATAGCCCTCCATTGCACCTTTTCTAGGGCAGCAATGTCCTTCTTGGTATTTTTGAGTGACGTGGAAGAGCTAAATCAGACATATTGAGGAGATGAGGATGAATTCAATGATCACAGTGCGATCAGTAAAACCTGAGGTCTGCCAAAATCAGCTGTCTATGAAAGCAAAAAAAAAAAAAAAAGCTGTTATGCTTTGTTGATTGCATTGATTGTTGATTATACAGTCCATATTAAGTTCTCACTTCAGGATTCTGGAAGTGGTGGTACCCAGAAACTTCTGCAGTGGTGACCATAGCACCATTGGTGGGGGAGGAGTGACTTCTAAAAGGTCTTCTGGGTATTGAGCACCAGATGATTTTGCTTGCACCATGATACTGCCTGACCTGGGTTTTGTAGCCAGATTCATAACCATTAGTTATGAGACAGACAACAGTAGGGTCATCAGCAAACTTCAGAATTTTCACTGAAGGGTATTTATACAGTAGGTGAAATCATTGGTGTACAGACCAAAGAGAAGGGGTGACAAAGCAGAGCCTTTGGGTGTGCCAGTGGTGAGAGTAAGGGTATGAGACCTATGTTTCCCCAGTCGTACCTGTTATCTTCTGTCTCTAAGGAAGTGTGTAATCCAACAACAGGTGGAATATGGCACAGGCAGCTGCAGTTCAGGATCAAGGGAATTAAAAGCTGAGGTGATTTTCACAAATAGTACTGCCACATATATCTCTGAGGTGTCAAGGTGCTCTAGTAGAGAGCGGAGGGCCGGGTTAACCACATCATCCACAGGCTTGGTAGCCCTATATGCAACAGCAGCTGTCCAGGGCACCATCCTGAAACCAGCTGGGGCAGCTTGTGGCTGTGTGCAGGCCTCCCCCTGCCCCGATTCACCTGAGAAGGAGATGCTGCAGCAGGGCTATTTTTAGAGTGATTTAGGGCTTTGTCAATAATAGTAACAGCAGGTCCTGTGGTCAGCAGGGGGCAGTTTCAGCCTGTGATAGAGCATCACTCTAAAACCCTGTTAAAGAACCAGTCATGCTGCACACTTTATCAGGCCCATTGAGGTGTATGTCCTGCCTTCACTGGCAGATCTTCAGTTCCAGTGAGGGCTTGTTCCTCACTGACCTACTTGGGCAGTGAAAGGTTAAATGAGATTTATGAGAAATACTGTGTAGACATTGTTAAGGCTGTAAATCACTTTCATTGTTGAAAACGGCTGTTTTTAATAGAATATCTACACTAGCCCATCATTAGCAACAATTAGTCCTCTATTCCAGTGGAAGGAAGAGATTAGTTTTATTGTCATATGCACAGAAAACAGTTTCGGTGTACAGTAGAAATCTTACTTTGCACATCCTCCTTTCAATTGAATAGGTGTTTTGAAGTGCACGGACCGGGGAAGCAGGTGAAGGAGACACAGCATCGGGGAAAGAGGACTTTTATCAGGAGATGGAGAGGCAAATAAGGCAAGACAGGACTTCATACAACGCTAAGACCTTAATGACGGAACTGGAGATACACACTCTGACGTAGACTTAAATACACAGGATGTAATAAAACAACAAGAAACAGCTGATAACATTGGGGTTTCACATGAGGTTAACAAGGGGGGTGTGGCACACAGGAGGATCGTACGAGCTGGGCATGACAATAGGAATATAAATTAACATTAATTTGATGCGCAAATGCTGACACAGTCTTGAAATAATCTTTCTTTTGAGGAAAAAAATTCCTCAAAATTTCCTCAAATTCCCTAATTTTTTGTCTCATCTAATAAAATTTGCAGGCACTAGAAATATAATCTTATAAATGCTGAGAGTAGAGTCTCTAATATGTGGGAATGGAGGGGTTTCACTGGAGATCTTTCTATGGCTTAGTATTATGCAGGAATACATGGTTAGTGTCAACTGGTAACTTGTTGAAGTTATCTAATACACAACAATGGATGGTTTATATGTGTGTGTGTGTGTGTGTGTATATAGTTCATATGCTGAATGTTTATCTCTATTGTTTTTTGTTTTCCCACCTATATATGTGATGTTTAGTAAAGTGAAATTTGAGAATTAAACTTTTACTCAGCATTTTAGCATCAAACGACAAACCAACACTGTAGCACATCATTGTGTTTACATGTGAGAAGTGTTCCAGTTACAGTAAATTATGGGTGGATTCTAGTTCAGTTTTGATGGAGCTTGACATCAAGCATACATATTTAGACTTCTGTGAATAAATATTATGAAAATATCAAGTAATTCTCTTCCTAATAAATAGATTGCTGCAATTTGTTTTAATTTCTAGTAGAACAATTTTTGAGTGTTTTTCTATCCCTTCATTTATTTAACTAATACATTAATTATAAAACACATACTTTTCCCCCAGAAGAATAGTACGTAGATCATTGTAGAAGCGAATATTCAGTTTGTTTTCCATCTAATGTGAATAATATCAATGTTTTATGGATCATTAGGGGTGTGTTTTGGTGGAAAATGTTTAAAATACACGCCTCATTGCACACAGGATTACTCTGAAATACTTTAGTGCACAACATTGTAACTTGGATGACTGGATTGAGTAAGTTCTCTTGATTCCAGCAATATGTGATTCATGTCTGAGCGTTATTACCCCTTGTGCTGCTACCTTGTTGAGGTGGGGTTGCTTGCGTGCCTCTGTGACTCTAAAGATGGGGGCTCATACCCTCAGTAGGTTCAACCATGACAGGCAAGTTTCTAGAGTAGAGGTCAGACAAAAAGCAGCAACTGGCCCTCCAGGTTGAGGGTTGGGCATGGGGTTAACTGCCCCATCCAGTAAAAAATGTTCCAGTTGCAGAATCATTTCCGAATATAAACCAAATCATACAAGAAAGAAGGTGCCCCAGCAATGGGGACTGTAACACTTACCAGCCAAACTCGCAAGGGCGCTGGTAAGCTGATACACCTTCTGAAATCCATCCTTGTGGGGACATGGAACATCAAAACTATGTTTCAAGCTGGAACCATTTCCAAGGAAATGGATTGCTACAACATCTCAGCCCTAGGCCTGGCAGAAACAAGATGGACGCAGTCGGGTGAGGTCAGATTGACCAGAGGCCAGTCCATTATTTATTCTGGACATGAAGAGGAGGCAGCAAACCATACGGAGGGAGTGACCATCATGCTGACAAAAGACACCAGGAAGGCCTTAACTGCATGGGAACCCATCAGCTCTCACATCATCTTAGCACCCTCAGAACTAGCAACAAGAGAGCGAAAGCCCACATAATCCTATACTATGCACCCACCAACGACGCAGATGATGAGGTCAAGGACAGGTTCTATGACAACATAACCACCTACTCGGTTGCATTGGAGCCAGGGACCTCATTATCCTGATGGGGGACTTTAACCCCAAGACTGGAGGCCAAAAGGAGGGATTTGAGGCAGTGATGGGTAAACATGAAGTGGAGACTATGAATGAAAATGGATAGATGTTTGCTGAGACCTGTGTAAACAATAATCTGGTGATAGGGGGAAGTGTTTTTCCCCATAAGACAATCCACAAAACAACCTGGTTGTCTCCAGATCATGTCACAGAAAACCAAATCGATCACATTTGTATCAATAAAAAGTTCAGAAGAACTATGGAAGATGTCAGGACAAAATGGGGTGCAGACGCGGCCTTGGATCACCATCTCCCGGTGGGAAAAATCAAGCTAAGGCTGAAGAGACATCATCAAGCAAAAGGTCAAAGAGCAAAATACAACATTGACTACTGTACCTCAGCAATGGTCAAGTGAAAAAAGTTTAAGGATATTCTCTCAAAGAAAAACGCTGAGATACACCTTAGAAAGCAGGAAGGATGGACAATAAACAAAGAGTGGGAACATTTAAAAGTTGCTTGGAGCTCAACATGTGAGGAAGCTTTGGGGAGAAGTTCGCAAAAACACAAACAATGGATAGCACATTTTGCATTTGTCGGGTTCAAAGGGTTACAGAAGCAATAAAACTGGCCTTCTTTGGATTAATTGAGTATCTGGAGCATCAGCAATTGTGGCTTCAATTACAAGCTCAAAATGGTCAGAAACAAAGAACTTTCTTCTGAAACTCAGTCTATTCTTGTTCTAAGAAATTAAGGGTATTCTATACAAGAAATTCCCAGGAAGCACAAGGACTTCCTTTAAATCAGAGCTAGATAAGATTTTAACAACTCTGAGATATTAGTTAAGTTCTCCCCAAGCGAGCTTGATGGGCCGAATGGCCTCCTCTCGTTTGTATATTTCTTATGTTCTTATGACTCGTACAATGCTGTGTACTACTCACAGAGCAGCATAAACTGACTCTAACCATGACAGAAAGCGGAGAAGGAGGCTACAGGGCACAACTGAGTGAGAAGATAAATCTATGAGTGTAGAAACTGTCTTTAATGGCAGCTCCATTAAATAGCAGAAGACCAGTGTCATCATCAACAGCGACTCCAGGAAGCTGGCTTTCTAGGCAGAATTGCAAAGAAAAACCCATATCTCAGAATGGCCATTAAAAAGAAAATACTGACTGACTGGACAAAGGAAGGTTGGGAAAAAGTGCTATGGGTAGAGACAAATCTTCCCCCCCCCCTCTTCGGAGGACAACTTTATTTTACATTAAATTAAAGGTATAGTGTAAAGTGTGTGGCCGCTCCAAACTCACCCGTCCTAGTACTATGATTATAAAAATAAAAAAATGAGAGAGAGAGAGAGAAAAAGGGGGGTGATACAGAAACAATAATCGTAACAGTAACAGACATTAATCACCATGGGGAGAGGTGAAGGAAAAAAGAACAAAGGTATACAGAAATAATAATAAAAATAGTAATAGGTGGGATGGAGAAAATTAAGTGTAGGGGAATACAGAATACAAACAACCATAAGAAACATAACATCAAACAATAAAAATTATAACTACAACAATATCAACAACCACAACAACAACAATAATCATAATAATAATAATAGTAATGTTACAAATAGGTATTACATATATGCAGCATACACACGCATGATCCTACACATATACATGTATATTTCAATTCCTATATCTATAATGCTAAAAAGAAATAATAATAATGATACTGATCGCTCTACCTCATATGTGCCTATTCTTGTATGTGCAAGTGTAGGTGTGAACTGATTTGTCATTGGATGTGCTGGCATTTGATGCCGTCAAGGGGACGCGACAGCCCGGCGGGCCACCCCACCCGTGCAGGGCAAGAGACAGAGAGTTAGGTGGGGCCCCTCAGCTCCCATCACCTCCCTGTCCCATGTTGGTGTGAAGTGTGCACGTATATGTGTGAGAGGGTTGTGTGTTTATGTCTAAATTGCATTAAAATTAGTGGGTGCAGTTCGGGTGTGAGGGCCCCACCACTGGCAGATGGCAGAGTCCCCCATCCCCCTCCCCGCACCCCCAAGGCCCTAATGTAGTATGGACTGTGTATATGACTGCGAAAAGTGGGCGAGAAGTTGAGGCACGGGCACCCCACCGCTGGCAGACGGCAGAGCACCACCTGCCTCAACCCACCTCCTCAGCCCTAGTGTCATGTGGTGTCTAATATGCAGATATAAATATTGAGGGGCAGTGTCTCGGAGCACCTCCCCACCTCCCCTGGGTAGACAAATCTAAGTTTGAGGTCTTTGGATTATAAAGAAGAAATTTTGTGAGAGACAGATCTAATTAAAAGATGATGGAGAAGTGCTTGACAACATCTGTCAAGTATGGTAGAGGCCAGGTGATTCTGTGGGGCTGCTTACAGGTCAATGACCCAAACCCAGCTCTTTTTCCTATTTATTTAGCTATATTTCCTATTCAAAGTCATTTAATGTTTGTGTCCATGGAAAACAAGGAAATTCCTAAGCGACGCCAAAATTTTTAACGGTATTGTATATTATATACTTGTTTTTCAGTTCTCACATCTCTGTGAATAATATTCAGTAACGGTACTGTAGTGGGCTAAAGTGGGGTCTTTCTTTTTCCCCTTGTTGCAGGAAACTCCCAGATGGGGGCTACCATTGTGGATGCACTGGACACGCTCTATATGATGGGCCTGCATGATGAGTTTAAGGATGGACAGGCTTGGATTGAAGAGAACCTGGACTTCAGTGTGGTCAGTACTGCTTCCATGCTGCTCAGCTCTTTCACTTTCTGATTAGCTGTATTGGCTCGTTTTTTGTTTCTATAGATAAAGTACATATACTGCCCGGCCAAAAAAAAAGTCGCAACTTGAATTTATATCAGCAAATACTTATGAGCCGATGACTGGATCATTATTGTAACCCAGCTACATTATGCAGCAATAAAGTGAACTCAGCTCTGAATCAGTACCTGAATCTACTGGCCAGGTTATACCTCAATCCATCATGAATGGATTTTTCTTTTCCCTGTTGGCATGGGCATATTCCAGGACAAGAATGTCAGGATTCATTGGGCTTGAATTGACAAAGAGTGGTTCAGGGAGCATGAGGCATATTTTTCACGTATGACTTGGTCACCAGAGTTGTGACCTTAACCTCATTGAAGGTCTTTGGGATGTGATAAAGGAGGCTTTATGGGGTGGTTCATTTCACTTGTTAATACTTGATCTCGGTGAGAAATTAATGTAAATCTGGATGAAAATAAAGGGTGAGATGTTGCATAAGCCTGTGGAAACAATGCCATGACAAATGTGCACTATAAACAAAGCCAAAGGTGGTCCTGATCAAAAATTTTAATTGCAACTTTTTTTTGGCCGGGCACATATAATAATATATACCCACTAGCCACTTCATTAGGTACTCCTTCCTATTACTAGGTTGGGCCCTCTTTTGCCTTCAGAACTCCCTTAATTCTTTGTGTCGTAGATTCAACAAGGTTGAATTCCTCAGAGACTTTCCTCAGAGACTTTGGTCCATATTGACATGTTATAACACAGATTTGGTGATTGCACTTTCATGATGCGAATTTCCAGTCACATCACATGCCATAAGTGCTCCATTAGATTAAGATCTGATGACTGTGGAGGCTATTTAAGTAATATTACCTAATTGGCATGTTCAAGATACCAGTCTAAGATGATATGAGCTTTACGATATGGCTTTTTATCCTGCTGGAAGTAGTCATTAGGAGCTGGGAACACTGTTGTCTTAAAAGGATGGACATGTTCAGCAACAATACTCAGGTAGGCCCTGTCATTTAAACAATGCTAAAAGTGACTAAGGGGCCCAAACTGTGACAAGAAAATATCCCCCAAACAATTAAACCAACAGCAGTGCCTGAATTGTTGATACAAGACAAGATAGATCCATGCTTGCATCTTGTTTATTCCAAATTCTGACCCTACTCTTTTGCATTCCTTGGTTGTACCAGGTAGTTATTTTAATTACTGTTGCCTTTCTATCAGATTGAACAAGTCTGACCATTCTTCTCTGACCTCTACCTTCGACGAGGCATTAGAGAACTGCCACTTGATGGATATATTTTCTTTTTCAGCCCATTTTATGTAAACCCTAGAGATGGTTGTGCATTAAAATCCCAGTAAATCAGCAGTTTCTGAAATACTTATACCAGCCCATCTGGCACCAACAACCATGCCACATTCAAAGTCACTTAAATGACCTTTCTTCCTCATTCTGCTGTTTGATGTGAACATTAATTGATGGTCCAGACATGTATCTGCATGATGCTACACACTGTCTAATTAGATATTTTCTTTTATGAGCAGTTGTATCTAATGTATGTGGCCAGTAAGTGTATATTTCTAACATTTCTGTCAATCATGTTATTCCTTATGTCCATCTGTTCAGGGTGCAGACCGTTAATTCTGCTTGTCACCCCCTGTGTCATCCTTGAATATTTCACAGGAATGGTGTGGGGGGGTCAGATTTCTGTGGTTTACCCTTTACAGAATGGCGCATATTAACTCTTGTTTGCCAGCGATGAAACTGTAGAAAATGAAAGTTTCATCGGCCAGATTTAATAACGATTTATAATATAATGCAATTATAATATATATTTGTTGCAGGTCAGTACTTTGTGCCTTCTTCTAAGTAATGAATGAGTCAGCAAAATCCCTTGTCATCCATTATGGAAAACAGCTGATCATCCCATGAGATCATCTCCATTTTTGTATTTGTTACTCAACAAACAAAAACGTTTCTAGAAGGGCATCTTTTTAACAATGCCATTTTTACTCTGGAAGAAGAATGGAAGTTTTTACTGCATCATTTTAAAACATAATATCAGCATTTATTAAACTGGTTTATATTGCGTCTTTTTAACATATATTTCTATTTCGTTTTAACCAATACAAATGACTCATATTTCTATTAAATACTAAGGTATGCATTTCTTTTGTCTTGTCCGTGGAACAACAATGAGCCCTTGATTATGTACATTATGTACGGCGGGGCCTGACCATGTAAGGCTCTCCAATATCTTGAACTGGACTGGAAGCCAATGAAGAGAATATATACTAAGGATGATATGAGTTGTTTTCTTAATGCTTTGTTCTTTAATTCTATAATGGTTTAGCTGGGTGGGTCACCAGCTTAAACTGGTCTAGCTGATTTTTTTTTTTTCAGCTGGGAGCACACCAGTCAACTATGTATTTGCCAGTCCACTGCCTAAACTCTGAGGTTGAGACATGGACCAAATTAATGTGCAATTAACACCAGTCGTATGAGATTCCTGGCTTCTATAGTTTGAATCGATTATTAGAGTTAAATTTTCATGACAACTGAAAAAACAGGCTTACCTTTTAGTGATTAATATATTTTTGTGGAGTCCAGGACTATTTATTTATTTATCAATTGATAAAGCATAGGCAACCACAGAGCTCTACTTTATGTAAATGGACAGTGATGTGGTATGGAGACACCCAATTAATAAGGTGTTCTCTAGTCTATAAACGAACACTGTGTTGTGTGTTCCTATCAAAGATTTGTTCTGTTTATTTGGAAATAGAAATAAGTTGATTAAAAAAGTTGTCATCCATTCATCCATCTTTCCTTCTATCCATCCATCTCTTTTTTGTTACGGCTTGTCCTGTTCAGGGTCGTGAGTGATCCAGAGCCTATCCCAGAGGCTACGGATGCAAGGCAGAGAACCACAGAGAATGGGGTGAAGTTGATAGTCGTGGTGCCTAAAATTAAATGAATAGCTAACATCATTAATACAGGGGCAACTGTGTCAAGCTGTAGCTACAGAGGAGTCAGGATATTCTCAATTTATGTTTCTTTTGACAGTTACATTAAAACTTGCCAGCAAATTTTACCCCTATTTAATGTTGAGCCCTATTCCTTTAAGACAGTTTGAATGATACCATAATTCAGTGCCAGCCAGAAATATATCAGAAGTAGCAAGAGCAGCACTAACTGACAAAATTGGCACTCGCATGAATGAACAGTTAGCCACGGCAGATGACTTATGCTAAACGTCCCTGCTCTGATCTGACGTTCAGAAAAGGATTGAGTTAAAGGTCTGCGGATGTTTAAAAGGTGTCTTGGTCAGACATTCAGAAATTGAACCAACTTTGCAGGTCTCAAATATGTTCAGAAAGGATTTTGGAGCAACAGATGTGATATAGACTTGATATGGATGTCTGTGCAATGTCACAATTTTGCTGGGGAAGATTTTTAACATGCTTTCACCCCTACTCCTAAAAGTAGGGCCAAATCTGTGTCCCTCTGAGGATTCTGGGCCACTAAAGTCTGTTCTCCTACATTGAGACACTATAAATACAGGCACAGATATTCTAAGTGAAATTTGCACTATACTGTATTTGGTTTTTTACTTCATTAATTATAAGCAGATATTTTCACCAATGTAAAACTGATGTTAATTAGCATTAAAGGATTCTGGCTTTGTGCTGTATTCCTCAGGAATGTGTTAAATTTCTAATTTGTGCAGAACGCGGAAGTGTCTGTCTTTGAGGTCAACATACGCTTCATTGGTGGACTGCTGGCAGCGTATTACCTCTCAGGACAGGAGGTGAGTTTGTCTGTCTGTCTGTCTGAGTGTGTGTGTGTTTCTCTGTCTGTCAGAGAGTGTGTGTTTATCTGTGTGTGTGTGTGCATGTGTCTGTCTGTCCATCTGAGTCCTGAGTCCATCCTGTTTCCCTTCAAAAGTTGTCTTTGATGATAGTACACGTATCCTATAAAAATTTGGCTTGTTACTTTTCAAATCTGTTTTGGCAAGCAACAGCACAGCATTTTATTTCTTTATTTTGAGGTCTTTGCCCAGTCACCTCTGTCTGTTTCTTGTTTTCTGCCACCTTTTCCTGTGCACAACTTTCTGTAATGTAAACAGTACATCCACTCAAAATTTGTCTATTGGAAAAAGTTGTGACCCAAACAAAAAGCAATGTGTTTGTCAATGTGTCTGTATAACAGAACCTGACACTTATTTGCACATTGTAAAAATAAATATGTAAAAAATCAAAAATACGACTGCATCACAACAGTCTTAATGAACTAAATTTTGTGTTCCCTGATACTGAGAATGATTGTATACCAAAATCGATACACCCTTACAGCCTTGTTGTTCTTTAGCCCGGTCTGAAATTTTTGCCAAAAGCACCTTAAATGCCACACATATGGATGTTCATCTCAATAGAGATAGCATGTTGTATATGTTTCCAGCAGCATATTTCAATTGCCGGTGGAATTTATTGGGAAACCAAAATGTTCTTAAACTACTGATTTAAATTATGTGAGAAGGTTTTCAAACTTCTGCTTCACCATTGACTGACTGTAACCAGCGTTAGCTGTAGCCAACTCACTCCCACAATTAGCATAATCTTTTCTCTGTGAATTTAGGTTCTACCTGTGTCAAGAAATGCATTCATTTGTTACATTGTGTGGATTGGATGTAACAAATGGTAATCAATGGATACATGTACCCTTGCAGCCCTACTTTGGAAGGATGTATTTCCATGAGCTATAGAAAAGCGGCTCATGTTATTTATTGATTTATTTTTTTTGCTGTTGTTAACTACACTGCTTGTTAGAGCCAATTTATAATTTTTGTTTTTTCTCGAACTTACTCCCTCTGCTGACACCTTTATGTTACATCTTTTGCAATCGCCAGGACCTTTTTACGTAGACAGGAAGTGAGGCTGACAGGTGATTCGGAGAAATGCTAGTCAGTTGGGAGCGAAACAGTTTTTTGACCACGCAACGATACTAACGGAACACATCTTGAATAGGAACCTTTGAGATTGAGACTGGTCATTTGTGGGTACTATCTAATGGAGCTGCCAGTTGAAGACCACCTGTTTCTCAAACTACACACTCCTATATACACTTCCTAGCCAAAAAAAAAATCGCCATTTGAATTTTTAGTTGGCCTTTAGCTTTGATTATGGTACACATTTGTCATGGCATTGTTTCCATAAGCTTATGCAACATCTGACCTTTTATTTTCATGCAGATTTCCATTCATTTCTCACCAAGATCCTGTATTGACAAGTGAGTTGAACTACTCTATAATTGATCCTTCAGCACATCCCAAAGACCTTCAATGACGTTAAGGTTACAACTCTGTGGTGACCAAGTCATGCATGAAAAATGATTCCTCATGCTCTCTGAACCATTCTTTGACAATTCAAACCCAATGAATCTTGGCATTCTTGTCCTGGAGTATGCCCATGCCAAGAGGGAAGAGAAAAATCCTTTGACGATGACCTGGACATTCAGTAGATTCAGGTACTCAGCTAACTTTATTTTATTGCTGCATAACATTGCTAAGCTGTAAAAATAATCCAGTCATTGGCATTTAAGTATTTGCTGATATAACTTCAAATGGCGACTTTTTTTGGGCTGGGCAGTGTATTTATCCTCTCACTCAGTTGTGCACTGGACTTGTACTTTTTTGTCAGAATCCTGAGGATTTATCCTGAAACTGAGAATTCATCAGGCACCTCATTCATAGTCCTTCATAGTTCTTCCAGCCATTGCTTCATATATCCAGCATGTTGTGCTGTCAGGCAGGATGGTCCTGTAGCGATCTTATGTATAGGTGCTATGACCTTCCAGGACAACGACTTTTTGTGCCTGTAAATCCCCTCAAGTCAACATAGAGTAGCCTCGTGATGCTCATGTTTTACTACACAATAAATCCACCATGATCTTGCTCAGTATTTCTGATAGTTTGCATGCTTCAGACCATGAGTACAAAATGGGGGCTATGATTAGACTCTAAAACACTCTGACATTTATGGTTAAAATGAACCAATTGAGAGTGAGGTTCCTAAGCAGGACATAACCTCAAGTTTTCTTGGTTTTATGATCTCTAGCATATCATTAGAGCAAATAATTTAACACATCATTCTTAAGGACGCACAATTATTCCTAAAATGAAATGTTCTGAAAGATACATTCATTATGCACAATGTAAAATATTTCCATGTGCTGATTTCCAAGCCTGCTGGCCAGCTCACAGATAAAACGAACCAACGTCAGTAATGCAGCTGTTTGCAGCCCAGCCTGTACGCAGTCACACTGTGGGATGTCACATGTTAACAACAGCAGGCACAGTCCCAGAATCCCCCTGTCTCTCCCAGCCAGAGTGGTCCGCATGCCCTCCATGTGGCTTCTGCACAGTAATCACCCAAAGCGGAGACCTTCTGCAGGTGCCTTGGGTTAGTCTCTGGCAGTCTAGGATGGCATTAGCTTTGGGCAAAAGGAGCTGAACATATAACCATACTGGATTTAACCACATCTCTTGGAAGCCTTGAGAAGACACAATGAAAGTCACCCTGCGTTTCTAAGCCTTTGTACAGCTTCTTGGTGCACTCTAGCATGAGAGCGCCCCCTTGAGACACTGTAAATTATAAGCATGCAATTCCAGATCCAGCAAGGTATATAGTTTTACATACACGTGTGTATGCTAACAGGATTCTGCCCACTGATGTATTTCAGAAGGTTAGGTCCACAGGGGGGCAATCATTCACTGGAGAGTTGCCATCTGATAATGTAGCATCCTCTTCATTTTAATGGAAACATTTTCTTCTTTGTGTTAGTATTAATGTTGTGGGGATTCTCCTGAAGCACATACTCAATATACCGAAACTTCATCAAAGTGGGCACCAGAGTGACATCCAACCTACTAAGCGACAAGTATGTCCTTACCTGTAAGTGAAAAACTTCAGCATCGTTTGTGGTGCACTGGTGGCCAAAGGAAAGCCATGGGTAATTACATATCACTGAACTGGGAGGAGTATGCTCAGCCAACAGGGGCTTTCAGGGAAATCCTGTGAGCATGTTCCTCAATCTGTGCCATCTGGGTCACATGCTGTTATGGGGTCTGGACAGGGTAAGTTTAAGTTACAGAATGTTTTTGTTGGCACAGTGATCTTACTACTAACTGCATCATTTTAACATTTAAACTGGCTGTTTTGGTGAAAATTAAAATTCAATGACCAATTAACACCCAATAGCTTCCACACTACTATAAAGTACAGATATTTTATGGGTTCCACTGAAATAAAGGTAGCTGATTACGAGAAAGATCTCTGTGTCTATGTTGATGCTTCCATGTCCCACTTTTGCCAGTGTGAGGAAGCAATAAAAAAGACCAATGAAATGTTGGGTTATATCTCTAGGTGTGTGGAGTTTAAGTCAAGGGAGGTGATGCTACATTTATATAATTCCTTGGTAAGACCCCACCTAGAATACTGTGTGCAGGTTTGGTCACCATACCTGAAGAAGGCCATTGCTGCCTTAGAAAAGGTGCAACGGAGGGCTTTGACAATGATTCCTGGTCTTAGAGGAATGTCTTATGATGAGGTTAGCTGAGCTGAATTTGTTTAGCTTTGAGCAAAGGAGACTAAGGGGGGACATGATCCAAGTATATAATATTCTAACAGGTCTGGATGCTGTTCAGCAAAATGGCTATTTCAATATTAGTTTAAATACTAGAACTCGTGGCCTTAAGTGGAAATTAGCAGGAGACCATTTTAAAACAAATTTGAGGAAGCACTTCTTTACACAGCGTGTAGTTAGAGTATGGAATAGTTTTCCTGCTAGTGTGGCGGAAGCAAAAAGCCTGGGTTCCTTTAAATCTGAGTTAGGTATGATTTTAACAACTCTGAGCTATTAGTTAGGTTCTCCCCAAACAAGGGGTAAGTTAGGGGGAAGAAGGACCAGAGGGTTGCAGGTTCGAGCCCTGATTCCTCCTGACCCCATCAAAGTGTCCTTGAGCAAGACACTGAACCCCTAATTCCTCCCGGTGAGCAGGTTGGCGCCTTGCATGGCAGCCTCCGCCACTGGTGTGTGAATGTGAGGCATGAATTGTAAAGCGTTTTGAGTACTTGTAGAAGTAGAAAAGCACTATATAAATGCAGTCCATTTACCATTTACAAGCTTGATGGGGTGAATGGCCTCATCTGGTTTGTAAATTTCTTATGTTCATGTGGTAGCTATTAGGCTTTAATGTATGGTGTGCAGAATGTGTTGAACCACAATCAGCTGACCAGAAATGGGGTTATTGCACTTCACCGTTGAGACGGAATCAGGGCACTTGAACATGCTGAGGGCTTCCACAGAACCATCTACATGGATGTGTCTAAAAGCCTTCTTCTTGTTTCTCCCCCTTTCTGTCTGTCTCATGGCCCCCCTGCAGGTTTTTAAGGTGAAGGCGGTCCAGCTGGCTGAGAAGCTTCTTCCAGCATTTAACACCCCCACAGGAATCCCGTGGGCCATGGTGAACCTGAAGAGGTAAGCGAGGCACATTTCCCAAAAAAATGACATGGTTATACTCTTAGGCTTAGTGAAAACTGTCCAGCCCAGCTGTCCTAAGGCGACAAGTGTTAGTGCTCAGCTTGTATTATTGGGATTCTTAGTTTTTTAGTGGCTCAAATAAAATGAAGGTTTAGCTCATCTGTCTCATTAGGGGGGCAGCACGATACATCTGAGTAGGCGTGCTGTCACTGGGGAACAGTTGCAGGGTCAGGTGCAGAGGCCCCAAGTGGGAGGGGAGTGCAGGGCATGGCTGGGGGTGCATTCCCCCTTTCACATGCAGCTGGGCTGGATGAGTAAGTGGGCTGTGTGTCTGTATACATGCCTCTTTAGTGCTGACTCATCATTAAAATGACTGGATAATATATTTCCATATGCTATACACTAGAGATGCCACCCATCCGATACCCACTATGGAAATTGGGCAGATACTGGCAAAAAAATGCTGGATCAGATATTGGGAGGCAGGGGAGTAAGACAAGTCTAGCCTGAAAATCATGAAAATACATGTAGCCTTAGCAAGTTATTCCATAAGCAGAAATGAGGGTCATGTGATGGTTGGCTGTTCAGCGATGCATGTGCGTCAGAACTGTTATTTTGGCTGTATGGAAATACAGTAACCATTTCACATTCACACATTTGACATTTGTGGTTTCACTTATTTGCAATTTAGCCTTGAACAATAAAATGGGAATATTTTTCAAGCTTTCCAAAATGTCATAGAAACTCACCGATGGCATGTAAGGCAAAAACAATACTGAAAATGATTTGGATCACAAAAAAGTGATATAATATGTAAATATTACTAATACATAATACTTGTTAGTATAAGTGCATACTGAATCTTTAATATTTAAATTCTTGGCTTGGATATCCCATCCATCTTTGTCTGGCCAACCAGTCTCACTCACATTAGGTATCTTTGTGACCATGGAATCTTGTGCTTCTCTCAGGAGCTTTTAAACCTTTCAGTGCCATTTGATTTTGCATTTTAATAAAGAATTTGAAACGTAGTGCACCCAGTGTGTACAGTAATATTTAGGGGCATAATTTAGATGGCTTGTATATTACATAAAAAGGTCTTGATAGAGTTACTAAATTGCCCATAGGTGCATGTGTGAGTGAATGATGTGTGAGTGTGCCCTGCGATGGGCTGGCCCCCCATCCTGGGTTGCTCCCCACCTCATGCCTGTAGCTTCCGGCATAGGCTCTGGATCCCCCACGACCCAGAAGGATAAGCGGTTTGGAAAATGGATGGATGGTCTTGACAGAAAATCACCAAGTAATCTGACTTATAAAGTGAACATAGATTATTGTTTGTTTAGAAATTGATAATTAATAGACTTTTTATGTTATGTCAGTCAGGCTGGCAGATTATTATGGGTTATGGTTAGGAGGTCCAAGTATTATTTGCAAATTTTCACATTTGCAGGGATCTTCCATCCCTAAGCCTCACAAATGTGAAGGGGGTATTACTGTACTTCACGCTGAAGGAAGAAAAAAGCTAAACTTCAGAGTATAATGCATGTTAGGTTAATGCTGATTTTTCTGTACATTATGAACATGGTAATTTACACTCACCTAAAGGATTATTAGGAACACCTGTTCAATTTCTCATTAATGCAATTATCTAATCAAGCAATCACATGGCAGTTGCTTCAATGCATTTAGGGGTGTGGTCCTGGTCAAGACAATCTCCTGAACTCCAAACTGAAT
>JAODKE010000037.1:1135656-1160339 GCA_026779605.1 Mormyrus hasselquistii
CTCCTTCCCCACCAGAGAGGTGACATTCCATGTCCCTAGAGCTAGCTTCTGTAGCCGAGGATCAGATCGCCAAGGTCTGAATGTGAACCATTATAGCTTGCTTATGAAATATTTGCATGTGAGCTGAAACAACAGTGGCAATGCTCCCAATGCTTTAAATCAAATTATTATTTTAATGTATTTGTTTTACATGGGTTACATTAACGCACAATTAATACAACATATTGAAGATTAGTATAAAATACCATAGTTACAGGTGCAGTCTCCATCATGTTTGTTCAGGTGGATACAGTACAGTTAAATATGTTGTAAATAAAATTACGTGTGCCCATATTTGTGTAGCAAAGTTTTGTTTTATTTTTATTTCAATGTTGTGAAGACTTGACAATTACAACATGTACTTATCCAAATATAGCAACATAGAGGTGATGTTCTGGGGTTTGTTTATGCGACAGAGATAACAATTACATATATCCAATACATAATTATGTAGCACAACATCCACCTTGTGTCTGAAATAACATGAGTTAGAGATTCAGAAATACATGGATCTTGAATATGTTCAGTTCTTATTGAAGGTTCTATTCCTGAAATGTTGGTCTTCTTTGAAATTTTTATTTCATTGTATTTTACATCAGGTCAATTGCCACAGCTTGGTGTTGAGGGTGCCTCTCTACCAGAAGTATTCACTTCTGGGAATACTTGATTCATAACCAATGGGTATCCAGTTGTGCATAAAATAGTGTGAGATAGTATGAGCTTTTGACCTTCTAATATTTTTAGTAACAGGCTAAAATGCTCCAAGCACCTACATCAAAGGCTGTCCGAGAAACAGTATCACCTGTATGACCAGGTGGCACATGCAGATCAACCAACCTCCCTCACTGTGATGGCATTAGGTAATGACAGAAAGAATGGTCATCTGTCCCTCAAGGGGGAGCGTTATGTACAGTGGGAACATCTCATAAGACATCGCTGTGAGAAAACCCACAACTGAAGGCATGATTACATTTCCAAATCCACTGCAAAGCCTGACTCATAAAAATTGCCACGGATTAAGCGCACCGTTGTATCTTCCTGGTGGGCAAATTTGTTTTTCTAAATATCAATTAACCTATAAATAGACTCTTCACCTCCTAGTCCCCCTGACCAGCCCAGTCCCCCTGACCAGCCCGTCCAAACGAGGACTCCTGACCCCAGGCCCAGCCGGGACCAACGCCGGGTGGGACCTCGCCTGTCGGTGTCCCGGAAGGGACGGGGACACCGGCGTATGGAATTCCATCCATCCATCCATCATCTACCGCTTGTTCGGGGCTCGGGTCGCGGGGGTAGCAGCCTCAGTAGAGGTACCCAGACCTCCCTCTCCCCAGCTAACTCTACCAGCTCCTCGGGGGGGACACCAATGTGTTCCCAGGCTAGCCAAGAGATATAGTCCCTCCCTATAGGACATACACGGAAAACCTCTCTGGGCAGCCACCCAGGTGGCAACCGCACCAGATGTCCAAACCACCTCAACTGGCTCCTTTCAACGTGAAGAAGCAGCAGTTCTACTCCGAGGCCCTCCCGGATATCCGAACTTCTCACTCTATCTCTAAGCGAGAGCACAGACACCCTGGGGAGAAACCTCATTTCGGCCGCCTGTATTCACAATCGCATTCTTTCGGTCATTACCCGTAGCTCATGACCATAGGTGAGGGTATGGACGAAGATGGACTAATAGATCGAGAGCTTTGCTTTTTGGCTTAGTTCTTTCTTAGCCACGTCGAACCGGTTAAGCGCTTGCAAAACTGTTGATGATGCTTCAATTCATCTATCTAGCTCCCAATCTTGCCTACCCTCACTTGTGAACAAGAACCTGAGATACTTGAACTCCTCCACTTGAGGCAGTACATCTTCCCTGACCCAAAGAGGGCAATCCACCCGTTTCCGGCTGAGAACCATAATCTCAGACTTGGAGGTGCTAATTCTCATCCCCACCACTTCGCACTCGGCTGCGAACCACCCCAGAGTACACTGGAGTTCCCCAGCAGATGAAGCCAACAGGACAACATCGCCTCCAAAAAGTAGCGAAGCAATCCTGAGGCCACCAAACTGGACACCCTCAACACCCTGGCTGCGCCTAGAAATCCTGTCCTTAAATATTATAAACAGGACAGATGACAAAGGGCAGCCCTGGTGGAGCCCAGCCCGCACTGGGAACACGTCCGACTTATTACCAGCAATGCGGACCAAGCTTCTGCTCTGTTCATACAGGGACCGCAGTCTTCAATGAAGACCCCATACTCCCGAAGCACCCCCCACAGAGCACCTCGGGGAACCCGGTCGTAAGCCTTTTCCAAATCCACAAAACACATGTAGACTGGATAGGCAAATTCCCAGACCCCCTCCAGAACCCTCGCAAGGGTATAAAGCTGGTCCAGTGTTCCACGGCCAGGACGAAAATCGCATTGTTCCTCCTGAATCCGAGATTTGACTATCTCACCCTCTTCTTCAGTACCCCGGAATAGACTTTCCCAGGTAGGCTGAGAAGTGTGAACCCCCTTTTAGTTGGAACACCCCCTTTTTAAATAAGGGGACCACCATCCCGGTCTGCCATTCCAGTGGCACTGTCCCTGACCTCCATGCACTGTTGATGAGCGTGTCAGCCACAACAGCCCCACAACATCCAGAGCCTTCAGGTGCTCCGGGCGGATCTCGTCCACCCCCGGGGCCCGGCCACCACGCAGCTCATGAACTACCCTAGCCACCTCAGCCCCAGTGATGGGCAAGCCCCCCCCCCAGCATTCCGAGGCTCTGTGCCCTCAGATGTCTCAAAGACAGTGTGCGTAGATGTATCTGAGGCAGGGTTGAGGAGGTCCTCAAAGTATTTCTTCCACCTCCGGGTGATGTCCCCAGGTGAGGTCAACAGCACCCCCTCCCCACTATAAACAGTAGGAACTAGGAGCTGCTTCCCCCTCCTGATATTCCGGATGGTTTGCCAGAACCTTTTTGAGGCCGATCGAAAGTCACTTTCCATAGCCTCACCAAACTCCTCCCACACCTGGGTTTTTGCTTCTGCGACCGCCCAAGCCGCGTTTCGCTTAGCCTGATGGTACCCGTCAGCTGCTTCCAGAGACCCCCGGGCTAATAATTCCCGGTAAGCCTCCTTCTTCAGCTTGAGAGTCCCCCTCACCTCTGGTGTCCACCATCGGGTATGGGGGTTACCGCCACGACTGGCACAACCACCCTGCAGCCACAGCTCCGTACGGCTGCTTCCACAATGGAGGTCCGGAACAGTGTCCATTCAGACTCAATGTCCCCAACCTGCCCCAGTATGTGGTTGGAATTCTGCTGGAGGTGCGAGTTAAAGCTCCAGCGAACAGGAGCCTCTGCCAGGCATTCCCAGCAGACCCTCACGATACGCTTGGGCCTACCAGGTCTGACCAGGCTCCTCCCCTGCCATCTGAGCTAACTCACCACCAGGTGGTGATCAGTTGACAGCTCTGCCCCTCTCTTTACCCGAGTGTTCACGACAGAAGACCGCAGATCAGATGATACGATTATGAAATCGATCATAGACCTGTAGCCCTGGGCATATTCATACCATGTCCACTTATGGACACCCTTATGCTCGAACATGGTGTTCGTTATGGACAAACCATGCATTGCACAGAAGTCCAATAACAAAACACCACTTGGGTTCAGATCAGGGAGGCCGTTCCTCCCAATCACCCCCTTCCAGGTCACACTGTCATTGCCTACATGAGTTTTGAAGTCCCCCAGCAAAACAATGGAATCCCTTGTGGCACGCCAACCAGCATACCACTAATGCAATCCAAGAAGGCCAGGTACTCTGGACCGACATTCAGCGGATAAGCGCAGATGACAGAGACCTAAGAGACCTAAGTTAATATTTCTAGGCCACCATACCTCCTAGTATTACACAAAACATCTTTTTTCAAAATATGAAGCTTATTCTTCTATAATAAAACTGACACCAAATGAGGCACGTCCAAAACTATGGATACCTAAACTGACCTTCTGCTTTGGAAAAGAGAACCAAGAGAATTCAATGATAAATCTTTCATCAGCCGCATATTAAATCTTTTTTCACTCCATTAATAATCCACCACATTGTTCATCCTTCTGTATTATAACCCCTAAATAAGTAACAGGGATTCCATGTAATTGTGCTGCATTACACTCCTTAAAAGGTAGAAATACATATTTAATTTAATTAAATATTTGTTCTGTCATAATATATCTGGGCAAAGACTAAGGAAGTAAAGGTAGGACTCCAGGGGTAGGGAGAATACGGGGTTTAATTGAAGGGAAGACAAGCAGGGCAACGGAACAATCAACAAACTCAACATGACGTTAATGACCAGACTGGGGAAACATACTTGAACGTGGACTTATATACATGAAACATTGAGCGCACCTAAAGGGACCGAGGGGATGAGACTGGGGACATCACAGGACCTTGGAAACAAAAGAAAAAAAACATCCGTGAAACACAGAGAACAATAACTGCGCGAAGGACAAACAAGACAAGAATTCAGACAACTGCTGAACAAATGCAGACACAAAGAGGGACACCAAGGATGGGAACAATCAAGGGACAACAGCAGGGGGCACACTGATGAAACCTTGGTGACCGTGAGGCAGGAACCAGAGGGGAGGCAAAAGGGGAGAGGAGGAAGACGAAGGGGACAACAGAGAAGGCGAGGACAGAGCAGAAGCCGTGACAGGTGAAGGCGCAGCCACAGCTGGCAAAGGTGCAGACAGCCGACGAGTCAGAGCAGGAGGACCCGCAGGTGACTAACGAGGCGTCAGAGGCGGGATGCAGCCACTCAACAAGGTATCACAGGTGGAGCTGCAGGCAAACGCCAAGCAGGAGCCAGGGGGACCAAAGGTGACCCGGGGGGCAGAGCAGGTGGGACCCGACCCCTGCGCAGGTGTCCCCTCCCTCTTTGGGACACAGAGAGATGTGATCCAGGCCAAGATCTGCCACACTAGGTGTGTGGCTGGGGTGACCCACTAGAGGGGTTCAGTGAGGCTATCAGGAAAATTCCCAAAGGGGTCCCACTCTAGCTCCTCCTCCACCAAGGGGGAAGGAGCAGTGGTCTGATAATCTGAGACCTCCTCGGGGACTAGAGTCAAGGGAGCTGGGGCTGGAGGGTCAGGAACCAAAGGGGCTGGAGCCAGAGGGTCAGGAACCTCAAGAGCAGGAACCTCCTTAAGGAAATTAGGGATCCGAGGGATGGCATCCCCAATAGACCTGGCCCCTTTTAAGGCCAGGTGCGTACCCAGGAAAGGGCAGATGAGCTGCCGGCATAAGCAGTGAAGCGGTGGTGATGCGGACTTCATGTGCCCGCTCAGGCGAAGCAGTAGCGGTAATGTCGGGCGCAAACACCACCGGGTTCAGAATCGGGAGGGCCTCCTGACACCTGGCAGGGGAAGCAGCGAAGACCGAGACCAGGGCCACTCACCGCATCATGGACTCCGCCACCCCTCTTCTTAGATGCTGCATATTTTCATGCACCTTGCCAAATATCCCTCATCCTGAGAGCGAGGGCTCAACCCACGGGGTCTTCCTTGACCTTGGGCTGATCAAGCCTCATTTACTAACCCAAGGTACTCTTCCACTGTTTGGTGAGGCATTTTCTTTTTCTGAACAACTTGAAATTAAAGGAGGTACATTGTTTTTCATCCTTCTATATTACAACCCTTAAATAAGTACGTGAACGTGAACTTATATACACGAGACTAATAAACAACAATGGGAAACAGCTGGTAACATGGGGATTTCACGTGAGGTAGCGAAGGGGAGTGACACATGGGAGGACCAGACGAGCAGGGCATGACACATTCATTCATTTTCATTTTTAATTTGGTTGGAATTAGTGTCATTTAAAGTCAGTGTGTACTTGGATCAATATAAGATAAGGAATATTTGACTATTGAAATGTACTATCCTTAGTGTAAGAAGAAATCCTAGTCTTCCTGATAATGTAGTGCAAGCTGAATCCTTAGGTTCCTTTAAATCAGAGCTAGATAAGATTTTAACAACTCTGAGCTATTAGTTTTTCTTATGTTCTTATGTTCTTATAAATATGTCATGGTACACCATCAACATACTATCCCTACACTCTTAAAGTGCACATACAGTTAGAAATTGTGTAATTTGAACTCATATTTGACTATTAAAATATGCTTCCCTGGGTGTATTCAGAAAACCCTTAAGGTAGCATTTTGCAACACAATCTACTGAATCCCTACAGTAGCAAAATTCAGAAAGGCAAGATTTTAGACAGAACACCAGCTCTGGAGAAAGCAAAGAATTATACTGTAAAAACAATGTTTAATGAAGGATAGTAACTTTATTTTTGATTACATTTTTTACAAACATTTTTTGTTTTGGGTACTGTAAAAATATGCCTGTAGTATATTAATAGTACGCCCAATGTGCATAGAAGCAATCCATGCTCTGTCTTTCTATCAAATAAGGCAGGGCTATTTAACTCAGGCCCTTGAATCCAAATCCAGGCCTTGTTTTCAGTTCTCCCTGGTAGTTAGTTTAATAATTACTGATTTTGATTGGCCAGAGGCTTCACACCTGCTTCACAGGTGAAGGAAGGCTGGAAAATCAGCAGGGCTCGGCCCTTGAGAACCGTGAGTTGAATAGTCCTGCAATAAGGGCTGTCTGACCTGAAAAAGGCTGAAGACCCATGTCGTTGCATGTTGTGAATTGCACGTTGAGACAATGGTGCGCAAAGGAGAGTGAAATCCATGGTACTACTTACCTCATTCATGATAATATCCTATTATGATAATAATTAGGCTGTTTTAGTGCCCACTCTGGCACTTGGTGCCCTATGCACAATGCGTGGTATGTGTGTACTTAGTGGCGGCACTGGTGTCAGGTATAGAAGAATAACACCAAGTTTAATTTGGGATACATATTACTATGGTCCACTCTGTTCCAAATTCCAACTTCCAGTTTAGCATCCCTACAATGTGTCTGCAAAGTTTGAAATATATCTGTACAATATTTTTATAGTCACTGTGTTCACAACTTCATGTGGCTGCTACAGCTGTTGTTTTCTTTGCTGCCACTGTTGCTTCATTTTTGGCTCAATGTGTCTGAAAATGAAACCAGGTATAGAACTTCATCCACATTATGTTTGTGTAAAGCAGTAATAAGACCCATCAAAAACTTTTTGACTTATCACATTCACAGGGTCAAATGTCATCTGTTGTCACCTTTCTTTTAATGACGCTAAGGAATGCTGAATCAATTACAGTTTGGGAAAAATGCCTCTGCAAAGTTTGAAAAACATCCATCAAATGATTTTTAATAGGATATAGTGGTAAAAGCTGCCCATTTTTTGCTATTAATATGCAGCACTGCTTCAATTTTAAGGCAATCAATATGTAATCCATTTTCTTCTTCACTCATACAATATTGGTGCAAAGGTTGAAAAAGATCTATCAAACAGTCTTTGAATTATTGTCTTACATACCTAAGCAAAGCATTTTGCCCATGCATAGTTTCAGGGATTATTATGGACATTGTACTTGCAATAGCACATATCATTGTTTTGCACATGACAAAGTCATAATTGATCAACAGCTACTAGCCTGACATGCATAAATGGTTTCAAATGTTATTCTTTAGATAAATGTCATCTGAAGATAGAGGGCCCCTACATCAGCTGAACATGCATTTTGTGCATTTTCAGTAAGTGCTATCCTCTAGTATCTACAGTATTACAACATTAAAATCTTATATGAGTTTTGGCTCTCCTTAAACCAATTGGTACTGAAAGAGAAAGCTTTAGTCTCATTATTACATGCATCAACCAGCCACAGTGGGGGACCTGTGGATGTAATGATTTACGTTTTTTCAATTTTACAAAAAAACAAAGTTGTTGGTATGTGTAATTCATCCACTTCAGATTCTAACTAAAATTAATCTCTGAAAGGCTTATGGGAAACCTGCTACCTTTCAATAGGTATTCATCTATCCCTCCCTCCCTCCATCCATCCATCCATCCATCCATCCATCCATCCTCTAAACACATATCCCACTCAGAGTCAGAAAGAGCACTGGGCACAAAGTTGGGGAACACTCTGGATGTCTTTAATCTATCATTTGAATGTTTATAAGCTTACAGTCTATAACTGAGGAAGGAAAATGTCTATTTTGAACAGAGCAGGTTGAAAAATCCCTCAGCAGGCATTCTCTAGTCATGCCCCCACATCCTTAGACTGATTTATTTATATTCAATCAACCTCCACCACCCTAACCCTGTACATGTTACTCATATAGAATCATAATTTTAACGCCATTGTCAAAATCTCTCTCTCTCTCTGACACACACACACACACAAAGGTTTGTAATTATATCTTTGTGGGGACTCTCCTTTCATTTCTATGGGCAAAAGCCAAATCCCAACATGACATCCTTAACCCCTACGCTAACCTTAACCATAAGTAACCAAATAAAATACGAGAGTTTTGGCGTTTTAAATTTTTTGACTGCATTCACAGATGTTTGTGGGGATCTGAGAAATGCAGGTCCCTATTACATTGTGAGGAACTTTTGGTCCCCGCAATGTAATACAAACATAATCCACACACACACACACACACACACACACACACACACACACACACACACACACACACACACAGAGAGAAACAGTTATTGCTTTCTATAGGTTGTATCCTTAACTCCCCTACCCCTCCTCCATGTAAACCTTTTACCCGTTCCTCCTGGGGAAACCCCCTGAGACATCCTGCAGCTAAAGAACCCTTTTTATGAAAGAAGCATAAGTGACGCCTGGAAATGAAACCAAACTGCTGTTCTTGAAATGCCCAGCTGAAAATGACTGCAGGTTGGAAATGGAACCACTCACATCTTCCTTTACCTCACACAGGAAGCCCCCACTTCAGCTAGAATTCACACATACGACTGGTTTCTATTTAGAAATGTGAGTGAATTCTGAGCCAAATGCATATGCAGAAACTCAGGGTGTGAAGTTTGAGAGCCCCACCACTTCCAGAGAAGAGCCAGACAGAAGCTGTTGTTTCCCATTGGCACAGAAATGACTGAGTGCAGTTACTATTATTACCAGAAGCAGCAGGCAACACAGACTGAAATATAACCGTTTAAACCACAGAAGGGACCCTGCTGTATCATTTTTGTCAATGAGAGCTTGATTCACATGTAGCATTTTATCTTCTGTGGCATTCTAACTCAGCAAATGACATTAAATATGGAGTAAAAATGCTGCATCACTAAAATTTAAAAATTAGGCAACAAGGAACCACAGTCCATCATATCCTCATGCCATGTGCTTCCTTAAACATTCTCCAAACCCACCATGGCCCTATTCTACAAATGATGAAAAGATGACGGAATGGTGTGTGAGTTAGAGAAAAAGATTATCTATATATTATAAAAACCAAGATATTCCCATTTAATTGTTGATGGCTTGTAAATAACTTGAACTAACTTATAGCTTAATAAACTGAAATTTGGCTCAGTGGGCTAAGCCTGTGTACTTATAATCACAAGGTCACTGGTTCAAACCCAGCCTTAGTATGTCCTTTAGCAAGGCCCTTAACCCCCAGCTCCCTAGATGTTGTCGTGGGTGGCTGCCCTTCAAAGACAGCTTGCTTACAAAGAGCAAGTTGAGGGAGGCATGAAAAACAATTTCCCACAGGATCAATAAAGTGATGATTATTATAACTAAAGGGGCAACTCAACATGCATGTGTATGAAAAAATGTGAATTAGTGGTTGAATGTGTTTGTAAATGTCACTGTGCGATTTCTTTGGAATAAAAAATATTTAATGTAGTCTTTTCAAAGTAAAAAGCCCAGGGTAACTTGGAAACACAAGAAGAGCTTACAGTGACTCACCTGCTAACGTAATGTGTTAACCTTTATGAGGCGAACAGGATGGGCAGCGCTTAACTGAAGGACAGCAGATGCACCTGCTTTTTCCATTACCCAAGGCTATCATTACTCGTTTGCACTGGTTAGTAAGTTAAATAAACATAGGTAGCCTGTTCACTATATGTACAATTATTAAACAAGACTACAGAGGAATGAAGAAGGTGGATATCCAAAAACAAGACTGTTCAACCCTTCTCTGATGTATGTTGTGCGCATATCAGGTTTTCTTTTATCTTAAAAAGCTTAACATATGGTTACTATAAGACCTAATTATTAAACTGGCTCATGTTATTAAAGTGACTGAATCATACTAAAACCACACATTAGTAAGATTCACAAAAAACTATTATATTTTTGAATGGAAATATTTGAGCTTACATATGGAGTTTACTAGAAAAGAACAAAAATATTTAAAACTTACAAGCTTCTGGTTGCCAAGCAACCAAAAAACATGTTGGCCAATCAGAGGTGGAATACGCGCACTAATACTAAGGAATAGAAAGGACTTCATTGTTGAATATTAAATACTGCTCTGCATGTTTGGTGTTTAACCAGTCCGAAAATTCGCATTTGCTTATGACTGGCCAATAATGCCCTTTGATATAAAAGTAGTTATAGCAGTTTAGTGCTCTAATTCGCACCGGAGGTAAAGTAGTCCGCTGCCGGGGAAGGCGCAGGATCGACGGTGTATAAGAGCATGCGCGTGGATGGTTTCTGATACAACTGGGTTATTGTCGTTGCACCAGTAAGTTAAGCGGTTTGTGAGTCTTTTCACCACTTCGGTTTCTTTCTTTCTTTTTCTCTCTCTCTATTTTATATATGTATATATATATATATATATATATATAATCTTTATTTATTTGAGGGCAGGAAACTACTTACTGGATTATACGTTTATGTTTTAGTTTGTGTATGAATGTTTTACCATTTTTATCAATTTCGAGAGTGAATATCGATGGGTAATCTTAGGATATTATGCGTAATATGAACAAAATGTGTACGGCTTCTACCCTGTGGAGTGATGGTTAACCATGCTTATATGCGAACGAATTTTGCACGGAATACAAACTTTGATTGGATTGAGTGCTAGGTGCCAATGACCCACGTATATGAAAACAAAACTTTGCGAAGATATCTTAAAGGACACTTTACGAGGCCGTGGGAAGCGATATTTCTGTCGTTGAATATTTTTGTGGCAATGTTTATTCATTTGTGTTTATTTAAGCTTAAAAATTTGTTGTGTTTCTTATTGGAAGGTTCTCGAAGCTGGGATTTTCTAGACATGGAATGAATTCTAAAGATTCTTTGTTTCCTAGTTAATCTTAATTTGTAGTATTTTACTCCTTTTCCTACTGCAGGCATAACATACTGGAGGGGCAGTTCATTATCGTGTACTTATTGAATGTAATGCAGTATCATGTGTACTGTTAATGCTATGCTGCTGCTTCTATATTAATTATTATATTCTGGTTGGTGGTGTACAAGATGTGTTTATGGTGATTGTGTACCATGGGTTTTATGAATGTGTCTGTTCTTTATATACACCTAATCAGTTTTTTCTAATGTGCTGAACCCCCCCATCCAGCCCCAGTTTTGAGGGCCAAAATAATGGCTGAATCCATGAGCAATGAAGAACATGATTGCTGCAGTGTCCTGACCTGGGATCAGGTGAGTCGGCTGAATGAAGTGCTAAGCAATCCAGTTCCTGTGCACGGCCGTGGGAACTTTCCAACATTGGAGGTTCGCCTTAAGGACATAATACAGAAAGTGCGTAGCTGCCTGGAGCAGAGGGGTATCCAGGTCAAGGACATCCGCCTGAATGGCTCAGCAGCCAGCCACGTCCTGGTAGAAGACAATGGCCTGAGCTATAAGGACTTGGATGTCATCTTCAGAGTGGACCTCCTAAAGGAGTCAGAGTTCCAGCTTGTTAGGGATGTGGTACTGGGCATACTCTTGGACTTCCTGCCAGAGGGTGTAAACAAAGAGAAAATCACACCCATGACACTGAAGGAGGCCTATGTACAGAAGCTGGTGAAGGTCTACACTGACCTGGATCGCTGGAGTCTCATCTCTCTCTCCAACAACCATGGCTGCAATGTGGAACTCAAATTTGTGGATTCGATCCGTCGGCAGTTTGAATTCAGTGTGGACTCCTTCCAGATCATCTTGGACTCTCTGCTCTCCTACTACAGCCTCTCCAAAAACCCGATGTCATGGAACTTCCACCCCACTGTTGTAGGAGAGAGCATGTATGGTGACTTTGCCACTGCCCTGGACCACCTCAGGAAGAAACTGATTGCTACTAAACGGCCTGAGGAGATTCGTGGGGGTGGCCTTCTGAAATACTGCCACCTGCTGGTGAGAAACTTCCAGCCCACAGATGAGGAGGAGTTCCGTGCACTAGAGCGATACATGTGCTCACGTTTCTTCATTGACTTTCCTGATGTGACTGAGCAGCAGCGTAAACTGGAGGCGTACCTTCAGAGCCATTTTGTTGGTGAGGAGTGCCGTAAATATGACTACCTGATGACTCTACGGCGTGTGGTCAATGAAAGTACAGTTTGCCTGATGGGACATGAGAGGCGGCAGACACTTGACCTCATCTCCCTCACGGCTATCAGGGTGCTGGCTGAGCAGAATGCCATCCCAGATGCCTCTAGTGTCACCTGCTACTACCAGCCTGCCCCCTATGTCAGGGACCTCAACTTCAGCAACTACTATGTAGCCTCTTGCAGTCCATCTGTTCCTACCTGGCTGCCATGCAACTAAGGGAACATTTGTATGGATGCCTCCACTAAGAATTAAATGGAACAGTTTTTAGGTTTTCTCTCCCAGTATTCTCCACTTTTTCATTCCTTATCTAGGGACATGACAACTATTGGACTTGGGGTGCTTTTTTTAATTGTTTTGGATTTTTTTTCACTTTTCCCTTTAATCCTAGTCTGAGTATCTGTCCAGCTTTGAAAATTTATGGTTTTCGATAATTATGTCTTTATCTGTTTAGTATTAAGGGGAAAAATTATTTATTGATAACTGGTAGAGGAATTTAAAAAGTACAATAAAAAGATGAAAATTTGGGGGAAAGTGGTGTTAAGAGGGCATTTCATTGTTTAGATGGTGACTGGATTTAGGAGTGGATAAAATGGTTTGTGCCCCCCTTCCCAGGCTACCCCCATTTTCTCTATAAAAAATATTTAAAAAAAAAAAAAATAAATAAAAAAAATAATGGAAGTTGGCAGAAAAGATGTTTTCTGCTTGATATACTTCATTTGGTGAACTTTTTGTTGAGACAAAAGCATCCTACCTGCCCTTTATACCAACCTTGCCAGTCTTGATATGACAAACTTTGGTGATGGGTGCAGTTTTGTCACTTTGATAATCTGATAGCTTTTTCGTTTTAGCATTGATGTTGACCTCAGGATGTTTGATAAGCATCTGCACTGATGTGGTGGCTATTTAAAAGGGAGGCCAGTGGTTGAATGGCATGCTTGTATTTCAGCCCAGCAGGCTTGTGGTCTTCAAGTGTTTTTGTTTACTTGTCTGGTATATAAGTGAGCTCATGCGATTGGCTGCTGATTAGCACTCGAAAGCTTTGTGGTCATGGTACTCCATTCAGGGCCTGCACCAAGTGAAGGGAATCGGCCACAGGGTGGCCCCATCTCTTACATTACAGTGTGTGTCTCTCTCAAATGGGACATAAGTGTGTTTGAATGTTGTGATTGGCCCAGTGACCACAAGGCTGGAGTGAGGTTGGTGAAATATGAATGACTGAATTCTATATTCACAACAGGGTTGCCCAGTCATAAAACTGGTATTCTATTTTTTTTTTCTGCAAAACCAAAAACAACTCTGTGCCTAATGGTGTGAGAGTCTGATTGTGAAAACCAGTTGAGACTGTAAAGCAAATGCCATTCAGCAAATCATACTGGCTGCTGTTGTTCTTGGGTGACCAAGTGACCATAGAGGGTCTCTTGGGTACTGCCAGCCTGAGACTGCCTGCAGGCACATGTCTGCTTATCTTCTCTTCAGCTTTTTAAGTTGCACATGGTCATTCCTAAGTGTGCCATCATTCAAAATGGTAGGTGTATTCCCTTTTGACAAGGAAAGTGCCTTCTCTTTGTGCCAGTTGTATCAGTCTGATTTTGTGATGTTTGAGTTTGGCGCTATATGGGAAGGGGGATGTAGGGGGACTTTGCCTTTTGTGCTGAGTATGACTTATCATGCTAAATGAGCACTCCTCAGAAAATGGTGACAGAAAAGCTTGTTCTATTTCGCTGTGGCAATGTGATTGAATTTTCCTGTTTTTTATGATGTTCTTGCCTTTGTTCACTCTACTATGGGAGGGGACTCCATAATGTTTTCCAAAAATGAGAGATTTATCAATAAAGGATTGACCCCCACTACTTGGTCTCTGTTCTTTCTGGTATAGCCTTTCAGTTGCAAATCGTACTGAACCGTACTGTTTGATAGACTTTCAAGGCCCTAGAAAGTCTTGTGTAGTATGTGCATCTTGGGGCAGAGCATGTTAGCTTACTCTGTTGTACAGAACATTTGCTAAATAGCTCAGTACTGTTGAGTGATCTCAAAATCCCAGTAAGCATGATTTGATTAACTGCAGTCTTCCAAAGGTCACACTTTATTTCCATATTAGTCAATTTGTTCTCTGTTGGGGTGTGTTGGTGCCCCCCTCTGGTTACAGCAGGCCAGGAGGGGTGCTAAACAATACCAGGCAGGGAACCACCCACGATGGCACGCCAACCCATCGTTACAATTTGCTAACCCCAGTTAGCCTCAGCATGTTTTTGGACTGTGGGGGATAACCGCTAAACCCAGAAGAAACCCCATGATGACACGGGGAGAAGATGCAAACTCCACATACATGGAACCCTGGTAAACACTAGACCCCAGATCCCAGATGTATGAGGCAATTGTGCTAACCACGGCCACTGTGCCAATTATGCATAAAATATTATATATATTTTTTTGTATTTTTGGATATGCGGTTCTGAAATGAGCAACAGTGTGCACAGTACATTTTGTGCTGGTCATCAGGAAGTTAAGTGTCAATGAAAGTATGCAGTATTATACATGCTCACAAGGGTGTTACTCAGCACATTTTTTTTTCTCTAAACACTTGCTGAAATCATCTGCATGGGGTTTCCTAAGACATGCAGCTGAAAGATCTTTCAGAGGAACAAATTATGCACTTCTCTGACACGCCTTGACCTTCAGCGTATCCTGTCATACAAGCATCTTTGTTCGTGTAAATCCTGTGAGCTGCTTTTGCCTGGGGGTATTCCAGGCCCAATTTAAGTGGTGAGGTGTTTTACTCCGAAAACACTGGGGAAGTTTTTTGGGCCGTTTTCCAGATTGGTAAAGCTGGAGAAACCCAATGTGGAGTGATAAAAAGTCACTCTTTCTGCCCCATGTGGTATGTAGATTGGGTTTTTCCCCTGAATACTCAGTCAAGTCTCAAGGAAATGTTATCACATCATCCTTTCTGAAGCACCATGATCGTGTTAGCAGGCCCAAGTTCCGGTGTGTGTGTGTGTGTGTGTGGGGTCATGTGTAGTCTATGATACATTGTGGTCCCCAAGTGTCACCATAATATGATGAAAACCAGTTATTTGTACATTTTTTTTTTCCTGTCCTCACAAGGATAACCACAATTTTAAAGATGAATGCAACAAAAGGCTGGTATTTCGTTTGGTTACATATGGTTAAAGTTAGGTCTAGGTCAGGGTAAAGGTTGTCAATATTGAGGGTTATGCACATAAAAATGAATGAATAGCCCCCACAAAGTGTGTGTGTGTATGTGTGTACAGGGCATGGTTTGGTATCGCTAGATGTGCTTTAAAGGACTCGGAGCTGCTGCTCATATTATCAGTTTGGATGTTACAGTTAAAAGTGGTGCATCCTGTGTGAACCAAATGTCTGCAGAATGTGATAGAAAAAACCTGTTTTGAGGTTGTGGGGACCATTTTTTCAGTCCCCATAAGGCGAAACTCGATTTTATAAAAATTTGTGACCGCAATCAAAAAATTAAAAATGATGTCATGTATTTTGATTAGTTACTTATGGTTAAAGTTAGGGCTGGGTAGAGGTTAAGGTTATGATTGTTGGGATTAGAGTGTTTGTGTGTTTAGTGCACTGCACTCCACTGAATCTGCTGTGGGGACCTTCAGGCCCTTTTGGCTCGGTGCTGGTTGTCATCTCCTGCAGGCTACAACAAGATGACTGAAGACCTTCATGATGAACCTCACCTGATGTGTTCCTCTTTCCGGTGACAAAACTAAAGAATACATGGCTCATGTACATGACAGGGGCATGGTGGTGAAAAATCAGTGTTTGCTTCTATCAAACATAATAAACTTTCCTCAAACTGCAATATTTCATGCATTTCAGCTACATTTACCTTTCCAAGTTCCTGTATGTGCAGGTCCTTCTTTCAGAGAATCAGCCCTTCTAGTTGTGGTCATCACGGATACAGTGACTATGAGTGGTAAATTTACCTTCTGCAGCAAACAAGGGAGTTTCCAGGTATTAAGCTTATCATGTGGTATTTCAGAATGCAAACCCTCATCGTTTGACTATGGCTCTATGCAGCTGATCATTTTAATAAGTCCATCTAACTCAATGTAGCTATGCTGGCTGACACAGGTGTTCAGGGAATTATGCTTTGCTGTCTCTGTGTACCTTGCAGTGGCAAGTAAGACAGGCTAACCAGACCTGGAACATCATCCATCAGTCTGGACTGTTCAGTAAGTGCTCTGCAGTTCAACACTGTGTATCGCTCAATAAAGAGAAAGAGCTACTTTCACCTGTTGAACTTACTGTTCTATCATACTAGTATGCATGGCATGTTTATGCTACACTCCAGTTACAGAGCTCTAATTAGAACAATTTGGAATGCCAGCTTATCCTTTCCTTGGTATGACTGAAGTTTTGAGGGCATTGTGGGTCAAGCAATATGTGCTGATCTACAGTTGCATCAACTATTGTGGCAGAACAGAAGTAGACTTCTCTCTTACATTGCAGTTCATAATTTTTCTCAAGTTTAATTTAACAAATCTAAGGGTGTTGTGTGAAACACTAGCTCCTGATACCTAAGAACTGTCCAGTAGCACCCGGTGAATTTATAGTACGTTGGGCTTTTTTACCTTCTGCCTGTCCCAAGTGTTACAGTTCTTTGCAGAATTAGGCAGGCAATGATCTTTCACTTGTAAAACTATATCATTCCTGTTGAAGTGTGTCAGATTAGCCATTTCAAAACGATTCTAAAAATCACCCCAGTATTTGCAGTTACCACCTAATGTGTCCATGTATTTTTTTTTTTACTCTACCACTAACATGTTTGGCCAAACAATATCCTATTGATTTATTTAAATCATTAAATTCATTCATTTATTGAGCTGATGATCAAATTTAATTAACATTTGGAATGGCTGCAGTGTCCCTGAGGAAAACTTTAAGAGGTATTCGTCTAGCCAACCAACAAGATACCAGTCATTTTTTTGGAGAACTGAAGAAATTCTTGTTAGTTTTTATTGTAGACTGTTAATTTGCATATATTCTAAGGCTAAATTCTGTTCTCAGTGCAAATATACACTTCTACGGAGACCCGGAATGGACATGGAGGAAAATAATCGATTATTAAAAAAACATGCAGTTTTACGAGATCTCGTAAATGTGTGTGTGTTTTTTTTTTATACAACCACCGATTTTTTTTTTTCTGCAAGTCCCTTCCGGGGCTCCGTACGTACTTTCTGCCCAGACAAGAGCTTTAAACATTTTTTTTGACTACCTATAATTTTTGCACAACACAGTACTTGTGCATGCATGAATATTCAATACATGACTGATACGAAGCTAGTCAATCTGACATGATTGATAGCATCTGCCCTGTAAAAAAATAGAAAAAAAACTGGTTCATACTTCGCACAAGCACAACACTCACGTACCCACTCGGCGTAGGCGTACACGGAAACGGTCAGTTCTTTGGTCTAGCCGCGTACTTTGCACGTGCGCACACTGTTTTGTATTTATAATGTTAATAATATTAATTAGTAAATGAATGAATTTAATAATTAATATTAATTATTTAGATTTTCCCTGCACACGTACCACAGCAGTGATGTTTATGTCCGTTAATTTATGTTTTGCAAATTCAGAGAGCCAGCTCACTCAGCCAACAACTCTGCACTCAGATACACTCCAATTTACATGAAGTTTTATTTAATGTAAATTCAAATTGACATTTTTATTACCTTGTAAAACACTGTAGGGTTTAAAAACTACCCCAGCGCTCGAAAAAAACATCTACCTTGTTATTTAAAGTAGATGCTAGCGAATCGATCACGCGTAGGGTGTCCAGAGCTGTGTGTACACGGTTGCGCAGACAGAAATTTTGGAGTGCAGCAGGCGTTCGTCCGCACAATGTCGCACAATGTCGTCAAATGCGTCATAAACGTTCGCCCGGAACCAGACTGAGCGAGCGTGACGCTTCCTGTCATGTGCTTAGATTGCGGCCTGATTATCTGTTTTTTTTTTTCTCCCTCAAAAATGAATTAAGAATTATATCAATTTCAACAAAACTCGTTTGAGGAAAAAAGGCTTACATTTAGAACCTAGCAACAATTACAACATGACAATAAAATAAGATCAAAAGAAAAAATAAAAGTAAAATTTATAGGGGTTGACATCTTAACATAATGTTCCATGCATACTTGATACACTGGATGTAGCTCAAAGAGCAAGGGACTCAGACAATGTTTTATACAACTCGTTTATAGACTGGTTATTTTCCACTAGCACTTTTAGAGATGTTTTATATTGTTTAATTTCATTTTTAAAATAGTTTATGTTAGGCTTGCTGTTTTCCCATTTATTTTTATGTATATGGTATTTTCCCATTAGTAAAATAATGTTCACCATTTTGGATATCTGTTTTGGCAGCCTGATTGTATTCGTGAGTAGCATCGGTGAGACTTTGAAATTGCACAGGAGAATGGAAGTTAGGCCACAATTTAAAGGAAGTAATCGTGTGTGATGCTGCTGCTGATGTCGCAGCATTTTAAAAGAAAATTTGGTGGCATCCTGAGTTGTTACGCCATGGCACTTGATCATATTCACTAATTTATGAAAAAAGTGGGACTCCTGAGCACTTCCATAGTTCTATATTAATTACCATTTATGTTTGCCTGACAATACTGGGCTGAAAAAGCCATCTTCGTTCATTCACCTTAACCTAACTGAGTTGACAGGGAGGGGGGTGGCGGCTGGTAGAAATGGTGGCATTGATGGGTAGCAGAGTGCTAATCTGTGCAAACTACAGTGACCTTAGTACAAGGCTGCTGATTGGAACAAGCAAGGGAAAAGTGAGGGAAAATGTACAGGTGGTGATTGAGAAGGGAGTGGTGGGTACAAGCTGTCGCTTGGATGGGTTGATTGAGAATGCCTCAGTCCACAGTGTGTGCAGCTCAAGAACTCAGATGTGGGGTCCATTACCCCCTTCACTCATCTGCACAAACACCCCCACAAACCAGGGGGTGCGTTAGGCAGACATCCCAACCTGCAAAAACTCATTTCCGGGAGGTGTACGATTCAGACCCCCCACCCCCCTCCTTTGACCAGCACGGGCTCATGAACATGCACGCACACGCTCTCTCTCTCTCATTCCGTCGTTTGTCGGCTTCTCTCAAAGTGCGCGATTCACACACTGCTGTCTCGCTTGCATGCTCTTGTTTGCTTACGCTAGATTCCGGGATATTTTATTCAGTTTGCGGGCAATCAGGGAGTCGCTATCAGTATGCGGGAGAGTCCCGGACCTTTCGGGAGAAAGTGAAAGGAAAAAGCTGTGTCTATAAAAGACATCCTTCTACAGTGTAGATTAAGTAGTTAACCATGAATTTATTATATTATGAATACTCTATGTGTATGTTCATATTAAATTCATTATATTATTCATTCATTTTCCAACTTGCTTTATCCTATTGGGTTGTGGGGGGTCTGGAGCCTATCCTGGAAGCAATGCGCATGAGGCAGGAAACAACCATTGCAGGGCACACTCACACACACTGTTACCATTCACTCACACATGAACACCTACGGGCAATTAGCAACAGCATGTCTTTGGACTGTGGGGGGAAACCGGAGTACCCGGCGGAAACCCCACAACGACACAGGGAGAACATGCAAACTCCACACACATGTAACCCAGGTGGAGACTCGAACCCGGGTTCACATCAAACTGACAAATAGAACCAATAAAGCAGTTATTTATTGAACATCTCAGGGTCCAGTTATTGAATGGAAAACAATGATGTCCTTTATTTTGAGGTATGTAGCCTCTACGACTAGAATGCTCAGGAACATGCTTTGGGAATCTGCCACAACACATGATGCTTCATAGTTGGTGGCACTGCCCAATTTTTGACAGCAGCTGTAATGACAAAGAAAAATATTTAATTTACTTTTGCTGTATCCTGTTACGGAATACAACCAATAGCAGTACTAATAGTGAAAAGATGTAAACACAGTCTCTGAAAATATTGTGAATTTTTCCTATTTCCTTCGGAGACTGTGCTTACGTCTTTTCAATTAAAAAAATGACCAAAATGTGTTATTTATCGAGAGGTCCCCAAACTTTTGCATATGACTGTATATCATATATAGTTTTCATATATAGTGCTTTTTATGTTTCAGGTTATGTTATGTTAGGCGGGAAACTCATTGAAAAGGCTCAGGAGCTGCTCACCAAGAGATGGGGATGGCAGGTATCTTTCAGCCCATGGGTGGCACTAGTTGTCATAGTGAGGAGTCAACTGGCTCCTCCAGAAGGACAGTGGCAGACAGAGCCGACGATGCACTGGAACAGGATGCATCCTAGGAGGCAGGGTCCTGGATGTGATTGTATACCCCCAGTGATAGAGGGGTGTGTCTGGGTAGTGAATGTGACCCTGCAAAGTGTTGCAGTGTCATTGGGCATTGGACACTACATATGCATTGAGCAAGAATGCCAGATTGTTGTGACATACCAGTACCATTTAGCCTTGTACTTTTTCAGGGGACCTACAGAGGGTGTGACACCAGCCACCCAATCAGAGTCTTAAACGGAGATCATGAGCCTTCAGCGCCTCCTTGACCCAAATGACAGGTGTGCTGCCTCCAGGCCAGGCTCAGGGACTGTATGCTGTTGATTCTGACGTAAACTGTGGACTTTGGAGGAGCCCAGGACAGTAGAGCCTAAATGAAGGCTGTGTTGTGCTGGAGCAATCACTTCTGTTTAATGTATATACTTCCATACTGTGAAAATGTTTCTTTTGGCTTAAGTAAGGTAAAGGCACGGTTTGCTGTCTATTGTTAAGCTTGATGAGGTTCTTTGATAAATCTGCTGTCTACTTCCAGTAAAGAGCAGAATATGTGGCCTAGGCCTGTATTTGCATTCCTTGTATTGGCTTCACCCAACACAATATATATGTAATAAAATAAACGATAAATGTTAACATAACAGTCAAAAACATATCTTAAAATGTAAAGTTTGCATGCGTTGTTAAGACCTTCAGAAAGCCATGTTTATTAACCTAACAGGGCGGAAACATTTTCTTGCCATTGTGTTGAATAATCATTGTATAATTATAGGTCTTTAAGTGATTGAGCTTGAGTAGAGTATATCTTTAAAAGTCTATTGTATCATTTTCTATAAATAGTTCAATAAATGAAGTACAGTAGGTGCAGCATAAATGGAATAACCCAGAGTTTACAGAGTTTCTTTGCAATAGGAAGATGGTAGTCATTTATATAACTTTGCAATATCACATATACTGTTGCTGTCTCACACCATAATTTGTTTCTCCACCCTGGCTTTATGGGGCCGGGCTTTCTATGGTTTTCCTAAGCCATCATCGGCTGTCTCTGCCACAATCCAAAACCACAGTAAGGTGAACTGGAGTTATTCCCTGCCTTTGCTTGTGGGATAGGCTCTGGATCCCTGTGACCCTGTAGAGGACAAGCTGGCATGGAAAATGAATGAAGATTATAATGTCAGTTCATAACATACAAACCCAGCATGATATTTATTGATATGAAGTTTTTCTGACCATTTAAACACCTGAAATGTTTCCTGTAATATTAGGGTTGGTAATTAAAGTTATGGCTGCAAAACACTTACATGCAAGGTGCGGTTTACCAAGCTAACACCAACAGAGTCACCCAAACCTGTTTTACTTCTTACAGATTTCTAAAACTGTTTTTGGCCCCAGTTGCATATCAACACAGCCATGATTTTGAGCTCAGGTCTATTGTTTCCAGTTATTACAGGTTATGGGTGTGGCAGAGTTTGATATAGTATGGAAAATTAATTTTACCTGTGAAATGTCTCAGCTGAATAACTCCTGTGTGTGAACTGCCTGTCATAGCATAGTAATTTATCTGTGTTTATATTATAATAATTTAAAAGCTAGCCTTTGCATAAACTCCACCTTTGGCCCTTCATTTGTATCAAGGATTAACAGTCTGACAGTGCAGTTAAACTGATTAAATTCTTTATCAATATATGACTCCTGATTGATGAATGCAATCCTGGGATTAAGAACGTCCAATTTACAGACAACTTGTACTTCAGAACAGGCTGCCATAAAGCATATTATTTTTAAAATTTGGTTCATAATGATGAATGTATGCGGTTCTCTAGCTCGAGGTACAGTACAATATCATATTTAGTTCATTATTACTGTATATTTTATTGTTATGTCCTGTGTTATTTTTCAGATTTACCAACAAATTTGACTTAAAGACAGTCTTAGGGAAAAGATCTCGTTTGTATTAATTTCTGGGTGGATCATCCACAGAGGTACTGGTATTTTAACACCATATGCTCTTTGCTAAATATATATATCAATAATAAGCATATATTTTGGTGCTTTTAAGGAATTCCTTCCATTCCTGACACTGTAAACCCTCCGTATTTAGTCAGGGCACACTTTCAGCATGACACTTTTGTTTATTGAACAATTAATCCACTTCTACAATCAAGTTGACAAGTACAGTACCTTGGCTATGAGAAGAGAATTAAAAGGCAACAGCCTGATACCTCACTACCAGCTTGTACTGTATATTACAGCAATACATGTAAAGCCTCAAGACTCCTCTTCAAAGCTTGTTCTCTATGAAAATATGTGAATATTTATAATTCAATTTCACTACTGTCATAAAAATGTATGTTGTGTGCCAGTACTTCAAATGCAATTGTTTATATACGCATACAAACTTATACACACACAGACATTATATTCTCTCTCTCTCACACACACACCTAATGCCTCAGAAAATGCCAAAAAAAGTCCTTAACTTACTGCCATATTTTGAATTGTTTTATTTTTTTTGTCTAAGCCTTTGCTTCTGCTTTTCAAACTATAAATATATTCTGTTCATAACAGGGAGATTTCATTTTCAAATTGGCATTATTAGTAGCTAGTCTGGAAACAGCATTACCTATATAAAGAGTTTGCTTGCTCTGAAGTGGAACAGGGAGATGAATATCAACACACGCTAAGGAATCTCCCAGGTGCCAGGAAAAGCATACTTAATGTGCGGTGATTGCAACTTCATGTTAAATGGCTATCGCCATGTTTATTCTTAACCCTAAAAAAACACTATTCAGTAATCTGATCACCTCAAATTTAAATATCTCACTGTTATATAAAATAAGACTGGATACAGTACAAATTAATTTCAGAGAAAAATTTAAACTGGGAGAAAAAGGGGGGGGATCAAGTAGCATTTAATTACTCAGAACAGAGACCAACACTGTCTCATCTTACAACAGACTGGCTTTGAGCATAGGCTGGGTGTTATTTTTGGAACTGGGGGGGCAAACATTTCACAACCAATCCCAGTGTGGTGGCATCATGGCTGAGGAAATTACAGCAATGTGGCTGCAATTATATGAATAAATAACTCACAGCCTTTCCACTTATAAACCTATACAGACATGCCCAAATAACAAAGGCTAAGATGTATGGGTGGGCGTGTGTTACTGTGAGGGAGAGAGGGAGAGAGGGGGAGAGAGAGAGCTCTGTGCTTAGAATGCCAAACCTAAAATGCAATACAGCATACCCAAAATGCAGTGAAATGACCTTTGAGCCAAAGGTCCACAGCACTGACCCTCCTCCTCAGTGACATCAATTAACGATTGGAGAATAAGAGAAGATCAGCACGATCCAAGACACACAGTGCCAACAGTTTAGAGGGGATAGGTATATTCAAGGTATATTCAGAGACAACAAAAAAAAAAAACATTGGTGTCACATTCCATCTCTGTGCAATTTGAGAGATTATCTGGAACAAAGACCAATAAGAAGATTCCAAGAGACATCGGGGGCAAAAGGGGCTTTGGCACAAGCCTGGGGTCTGCAGCTCTGATGCACCAGTACTGAAAGTCAAGCCACACCCGGGGACTGGGTTTCCATCATGAGGTACACACAGCATCTGGCAGAAATGCTCCTCAGGTCCTTCACAGCAAGTAAGAGGGCAGACAAGTGCAGCTCACAGTCCAGAGGGTTCGGAGGCTCGGTACGGTCCATTCACCTGAAACAGATGAAATATCCAGTTATCCACAATACACCTGACTATACAATGCCACTCTGCATAGTCTGTCATGAATTTCCCCACGGGGACAATAAAGGGTTCAATTATTATTATTATTATTATTATTATTATTATTATTATTATTATTA